>CM062818.1:322612905-322813843 GCA_031772625.1 Pinus tabuliformis | reverse complement strand
AGGTCATGATCATCCAAACCCATATCTATTGGAATGAGAAAATAAGGATGCAAAGTTGAAGTTAACTAAACAATGCAAAATTTGATGTTCCATCATTGCTAATTTTATTGATGAAGTAAATCTAAATGTGGTTCCCCTTGATGTATATGGAGACATTTTTGGAGCCCATACATGTACATTCGTGATGAAATATTCATGAGGACAGCCAACTAATATCAACTTGTCAAGTATGGAAACCGGTTCATCATCAATGCGTGCAAAGGAAAGTCTAAAATTTCATTGGTAAGTGCCAACGAAGCAAAGAAATTGATGAGTTCCCACAAGAAGTATGTTTTATTGTTTTTAAGAGAAATTCAATCTAGAAAGGAGTTAATAAGAGGTAAGGCATCCCTGGAGGGGTGTACTAACAAACATAAACAACAATTGGAGGAGTCATTACAGGAATACAAGGATGTGTTCTGAGAGACTAAAGGGTTACCACCTAAGAGAGAAGTGGAACATCAGATCTAGCTATTTCCAGAATCCCCATTGTCAAATATTGGGTTATATAGGTAGTTTATTATGGAAGAAAGTGAGGTAAAGAAATAGTTCTAGTAGCTGCTGGAATAGGTTGTCATTCGATTTCCATAATCAGATTTCATATACACTACTTCAGTTAAGGGAACCCGCATGTACACGGAATTGTGTTTAATGCAAATAGCGTATATCCAGTAAACTTATGATTCAGCTAATTCATCATATGTTGATCTTTAATCAGTGCATCAAAACTTCATTAACCATATAAACAATAACCAGGTGCAGTAAAAATAGAACAGATCATCACACATAAGAAACACACATGAACACCATGATATAAGGTGGAAACCCAATGCGGGACAAAAACCACCTACTGCCGTCTTCCTCTACTATAAGAAAAACATGTTTACAATCTTGTACTTGCGAAGACTCATACCAGTATGCAGGCACCCACCTACAGAAGGCTACAACCTTCTCTCGTTCTCCAGCTACTATTGGAAGGGAGCTACAACCCCTAAGCTCTTGTACTAGTCTATATGTTTACTAGTATGTATGCGCTCTTGTACTAGTCTATATGTTTACTAGTATGTAGGCGCTCGCCTATGGAAGGCTCCAACCTTCACTCATTTTCCAGCTGCTACTGGAAGGGAGCTCCATCTCCCTGGCTCTTGTACTGGCCGATATGTTTACCAGTATGTAGGCGCCGGCCTACAGAGGGCTACAACCTTCTCTCTTCCTCTAGGGACCACGTTTCATCAATTTTTAGACTGGATACTCCTGAAGCAGAACACCATAATCTAAAGGCCATGTTTCATCCAATTTTCATACTGGACCCATCAACAACATTGAAGCACAAAATCAATCACCATTGTAATACAACCATCAACTACACCTACATCACCAATCTCTGAATTCCCACAATACTGAATCACTGAAACCCTATCAACAAAACACAGTCACCAGAACACAGAGCAGAACATAGAACTCTACAACAACAACTAGATCCAATTGCAACTTTCAATATCATACCTCATACTGTATACGCTACTCTGATGAGTTGAACCAGTGTGTATACGGGCTTTTACCAAAGAGAACCCACGTACAGATATGCAAATATTTACTCATAACTTTGCAGCTAGTCAAGACATCAGTCATACCCAGATCATAACATTTATACAATAAAACATGCATCAATAATTCAGATCTTGTATTTCCATGATCAAAGCACATAATGATAATACATTCCAAGCCTTATTATCCCAACCCATCATTCATCATCATCCACATAGGTGCATCCTTGGTTTAGATCAAGCAAAGCATCACAAACCCATAACCTGCATACTGGATCTCACCCTTCATCAAATATTCAATGCTTGCACCACTTGCACATATTGGCCTAATGATCTTCTCCTCCTTATATAATTTTAGGCCTCTCTCCATACCATGGTCCAAAACCACATAGGACCAATACCTTGGACCTAATACCTCGGGTCAATACCTCGAACCAAATACCATGGACCAATACCAAAATACCATGGACCAAATACCACAGACCAAAACTTAGTTTTCCAACATGTACGCACCTTTCCTTCTGTGAAAGTGCGTGTGTATGTTATACAATCCTTTTGGTCTACTAACCTGTGTGTATACGCACCTTTGTTACGGTGAACCTGCGTATACCTCTTTCTGATCATTAATTCTTTGCTATTGACTTACTACACTATGATCTATCATTTGAGTGAGTTTCCATCAAGGACAACACCTGTATCATACCTGTATCATAATGCCAACAATCTCCCCCTTTGGATTTGATGGAAACAACAAAACCAAGTCACTATCCCCCTTTGACATCAAGGGCAAACGGTGGACCAAGATATTCTCTCCCTTGATATACATTCTACTATCCATACTCCCCCTGAGTACATGCTGAAATCTCTGATTGAGCTCCCTCTATTGAGATGCACTAAACCGTCCATGCACTCCCTGAGCACATGCTGAATTCTCTGATCGAACTCTCCCTTTGTACATGCTAAGATGTACTAAACCATCCTCGCTCCCCCTGAGCACATGCAGAGTCTGCAAAAATATATTCAAAAGAACAACATGACTCTATGACTCAACTATGTGAGTATGACCTTCCTATCACCAATGACTTATAGATCAATCTCCCAACCAAGTGGGGCTACACAATTTTTGACTCATCCACCCAACCAAGTGGGAATATACCAAGTGTTTATAAATGACTTAAAATAGAAATTATTACATCATCCTTCCCATGCATAGTGGGGGTACAAATTAGGTCTTTGCATGACCTTTACACCAAATGATATACATGGCTTTTATAACAAAGACCAGCAATCTAAACAAGACCATGATAGTAATCAGCAACTATCATACACCATATATGATCTACACCATAAGCATCTGTCAACAGCAACCAGTCCTGTAACCTGCAATACCGTTCTCTTAACCAACCAACAATAAGTAGCAAGATGTATCATTTAGCCACATAAGCATCATCACCAAAGATTTCCAACCATAATGCCAACAATGCATTATTTGAAGCACATGCTCCCCTTGAACCTATGCCAACCAACATATACCATGACTGAACCATATCAAACTTCTTTTCCTAAGTCTGTTCTGCTACTTTTTCTTCAAAGCTCCACATACGCGACTCTCGAGCCTTTATCTCACATATATATGCGACTTCTCTTCATAATAGTTGCGCATGAAAATTGGAATACTTAAGGTTTACACTTTTAGCTTCCCCTGGGTCTATTATGTCTACTAACTAAGTTATGCCACATCTTTCTAAAACTAATTCTATCTTCTTCAATACTTGGGATTGAGATGGTCTATGCTCCTTTTGCTTTGGTGTCCAAATTTTGCTGCTGCATTCCTTTACTTTATGTCCAAACTTGTTACATGCATAACATCTTACATGTTTCATATTCCTTTTTATTGCAATCAATAACTTTGTGACCAAACATATTGCAACCAAAACAATATCCATTAAAGTACCTGGAACGTGATGATCTTTCTGTGTGATGGTCTTGAACCATTCTACTTCTGCATGTGGCTGCAACCTGTCCAAGATTATGACATTCATAACCATAGAAAATTTTAGGGGCGAATGTTTGCCCTTTGGCGAAATTAAGGGGTTTTAAATTTTTAGTGGGCGAATATTTTGTATCATAGTACATTTTTACAAATCACCTCAAATAGCCCACCTTATTTTAAGGGAGAGGGTAAAAAAGGTAAATTTAGCCCTTGAAATTAGGAGTTACAACCTTCCATTCACCCATTTTCAAGAATAGGTTTTATTTAAGTGAATCCTATGGGCCAAAGGCCCACATACCATATTTATAAAATAGGTATGGTAAATTAATAAAAATATAAATAAATGAGAGGTATGGTAAATAAATAAAACATTTTTTATATTTACTCCATAAGTCACCTTATATACATGCAAGGGTGTAAACAAATAAAAATATAAGTAAAGTGGAGGTATGGTAAATAAATAAAACGTCTTTTTATACTTACTCAAAAGGCATGGTAAATAAATAAAAATATAAATAAACTAGATGCATGGTAAATAAATAAAACCTCTTTCTATATTTAGTCCACAACCCTCATTCTATTTATGAAGGCTCAAGAAAGAGGTTTTATTTAAGTGAATCCTATGGGCCAAATACCATATTTGTAAAAGAGGTATGGTAAATTAATAAAAATATAAATAAACGAGAGGTATGGTAAACAAATAAAACATTTTTTTATATTTACTCCATAAGTCACCTTATATTTACAAACACTCAAAAAATGCGTTATATTTAGGTGAAACCTATGGGCAAAATACTATGGGACAAATACCATGGACTAGATTGTTATTAATACCATGCAAAAAAACATTATTAACCCTAATATTAGTATTAATAAAAATAAAAATGGGGCATGGTATTGACCCATGGTATTCACCAAAATGGCACATGGTATTGACCCATGGTATTCACCTGGAAAATGTAGCCTATTTAAATGGGGGAATTAAACCATCATAGATCCATCTTTACTCTGGATCTACTAACACTCGAGAGGTATCAAATATCGCGATATGCAAACTAGCATAGAGTGAAAAAATATTTGATCCGATCAAGAGTAAAAATGGATGTTGTAATTTAATGTATGTTAAACATTTTAGCTTGGTTAAAATAAAAAATAAAATAAAAATCAACTATTAATTTTATTAATTTTTATAAATTACAAATAGTAATTTTTCAGTTCCAGGTTTATGATAACCCATGGTATTTTCCCATGGTAATATTATGGTATTCATGTGAACATAGACTATTTAAAGGGGAAATTCTATCATCTTAGATCCATCTTAATTTTGGGTCTACTAAGTGCTCAGAGGGATAAATAGATTTCATCCCCCTAAGAGTGGTAGATGTGGAGTTAATATGGATATAGGTTGGTTTTTATGATAATGAAGATATTAAATAGACTTAGGAAATTATATTGTAAAAACATCTTAAGGTGAATGGTTAAAGCATAGACACTGGACAAGTATATTTGTATAATTCTGTTTTAAACTAAAACAAATCGAGGGCTAAAAGGAATGGATTGATTGCACTAGTCATCCTTCTATAACTTTCCAACATATGCTGGAGTAAATAGATTGTAATTTGGGTAATTTTTCTAATTGCAAACAAGAACATACTTTTGTATTGGCAGGGTGGTTATGAGGTCGAAGTGATGAATTTCAATTTTTCTTGGTTTTATATATAGTATTAGGTTTTTTCTCATGCTTTCTATGAATGGCACGAGTGAATTCTATCCTACACCCACTAGGTTATCGATATGTAATTTCGGTAATTTTGATTTCAAAAGATATTTTAAAGAAATGAAATGATTTCATTTGTGTATTCAATAAACACAGGATTTTATAATTGAGTAAAATATTTGCCATGCCTAGTGAGAGATTCGCCAAAAAAATATATATACATATCATATTATTGATAAAATCGCCTTCCATTTTTCGAGATTCGCCCATTTATTATACATGTAAATTTAGGGGGGGTTCTTAAAATTTTCCCTGTTCATAACATTCAACATTATTCATCAGAGGAAATAACCGTCTATCACTTCCACAGTTAGGAGCAAAAGATTTTCTTTGAAGAATTTCTTTCCTTGGTTGTTGCTGGGGTTGACCTCTTATCTCCTTGTTGATCATTTTAGGTTTTGCATTAGAGTTCCTTGCATCACCTTGTGAGCTAGATTCACCTTCAAAAGATTCATAAAAACCAAGACCAGTTTTGATAGCAGGATACCTTTGACTACTAAGAATATCATCCAAAATCTTAGTACTGTCTTGAAATCATAATAGTTTATCTTTTTATTCTAATTTACCTTTCAGGATGTTTACCTCAACCTGATGTTGTTCTTCCTTTTTTAGATATTACTTCAAGATTTCTTCAGAATTTCTTCCTTCTTCCACTTGTTGCCTTAGTTTGAGAATCTCATTTTCTTGTTCTTCATTCTACTCCTGCAACATTTGACATACCCTAAAGACACACTCCAGCTGAACTTTTAAGTTGATAACTTCTTCTTTGAGGGCACTCTCCCTTTTGTTAAATAGGTCTTCATCTATGATTTTATCTAATGCTTCATTTTCTTGTTCATCTTCAATCTGAGGTGATTCTTTCTTCCTCTTAACAGCAGGTTGTCACTCCTCCTTTGAGCTATCTTCTTCTTCTGACACGCTTTCTTTCCCATTGTTCTACGAAAATCCTTCAAGCGATCAAGCTTCTACGAAAGGACCTGCTCTGATACCAATTGTTGGAAATAATACTGAGAGGGGGTGGGGAATCAGTATTAGCAAATCAATAACTTTTTCATTTCCATAATCAAATTCATATATGCTACTTCAGTTAAGGGAACCTGCGAGTACATGCAACTGTGTTTAATGCGACTACCATATATCCAGTAAACTTATGACTTAGTTAATTCATCATATGTTGATCTTTAATCAATGCATCAGAACTTCATTAACCATATAAATAGTAATGAGGTGCAATAAAAATAGAACAGATCATCACACATAAGAAACACACATGAACACCATGGTATAAGGTGTAAAACCAATGCGGGACAAAACCCACCTGTTCTCATCTTCCTTTAATATAAGAAAAACCTATTTACAATCTTGTACTGGCACATACTCATACCAGTACACAGGCACCCACCTGTAGAAGGCTACAACCTTCTCTCATTCTCCAGCTATTACTAGAAGGGAGGTACAACCCCCTAGCTCTTGTACTAGCCGATATGTTTACTAGTACATAGGCATCGGCCTACTGAAGGCTCCAACCTTCACTCGTTTTCCAAATGCTGTTGGAATGGAGATCCAACCCCCTGGCTCTTGTACTAGCCGATATGTTTACCAGTACGTAGGTGCCGACCTACAGAAGGCTACAACGTTCTCTCTTCCACCAGGGACCATGTTTCATAATTTTTTAGACTGGATACTCCTGAAGCACAACACCATAATATGAAGGCCACGTTTCATCCAATTTTCATACTAGACCAATCAACAACAATGAAGCACAAAATCAATCACCACTGCAATACAACCATCATCTACACCTACATCATCAATCTCTGAATCACCAAATACTGAATCATTGAAACCCTGTCAACAAAACACAGTCACGAGAACATAGAGTAGAACACAAAACTTCGCAACAATAACTAGATCCAACTACAAATTCAAATATCATACTTCATACTATATATGCTACTCTGAGGAGCCGAACCAGTGTGTATACGTGCTTTTACCAAAGAAAACCCGCGTACATATCTGCAAATATTTACTCATAACTTTGCAGCTATTCCAGACATCAGTCATACCGAGATCATAACATTTATACAATAAAACATGCATCAATAATTCATATCTAGTCTATCCATGATCAAACTGCATAACGGTAATACATTCCAAGCCCTATGATCCCGATCCATCATTCATCATCATCCACATAGGTGCATCCTTGGTTCAGATCAAGCAAAGCATCACAAACCCATAACATGCATACTCGATCTCACCGTTCATCAGATATTCAATGCTTGCACCACTTGCACATATTGGCCTAATGATCTTCTCCTCCTTATATAGTTTTAGGCCTCTCTCAACACCTTGGTCCAAAACCATGTAGGACCAATACCTTGGACCCAATACCTGGGGTCAATACCTCGGACAAAATACCATGGACCAATATCAAAATACCATGGACCAAATACCACAAACAAAAACTTAGTTTTCAAACATGTACGTGCCTTTCGTTTTGTGAAAGTGTGTGTACGTTATACGCTCCTTTTGGTCTGCTAACCCACATGTATACGCACCTTTGTTATGGTGAACCTGCGTATACCTCTTTCTGATCATTAATTCTTTGGTATTGACTTGTTGCACTATGATCTGTCATCTGAGTGAGTTGCCATTAAGGAAAACACCTGTATCATATCTGTATCATAATGCCAACAATCTGGATGCCACCAGGTTCGATTCAAAGAAGAAGATACCTAGGACACCACCTTCAAAACTACGCAAGGTTTGTATGAGTGGTTAGTCATGCCATTTGGCGTATGTAATGCACCAACTACATTTATGAGATAATGACTGATGTATTGTGCCATTTTATAGATTCATTTTTTATTTTCTCTTTGGATGATATACTGGTATATACTACTACCTGGGGGGGAAATATTCTACATTTAACTTAGGTATTGGAAACACTAAAGAAGCACTAACTACTAGAAAATCTCAAGAAGTGTGAGTTTGCGCAACAGTCCCTTGTGTATTTTGGGTATATTATTGGTGGATGAGTGTTGAAGATATCTCCTTCCAAGATCTAGGCCATCACAAAACGGTTGGTACCTACTAATACTTCTAAGGTCAGGATTTTCATTGGGGAAGCAAAGTACATGAGGAAATTTGTAGCCTCATTTTCAGTAGTAGCAAAACCACTCCAGGTTATAACAGTAAGTTGCAAGAGTTTCCAGTTGGGGAAAGGTTACCGAAGGACTTTTGAATAGCTAAAGAATAAGATGAGTGAAGCACCAATTCTAGAATTACCAGACTTGTAGAAACCCTTTGAAGTGGAGACAAATGCAAGTTGGTATTAAATGGGATTTGTATTGATGCATGGAGGAAGGTGTATATGCGACCATTCTGGAGTATTTCATGGGGAGATTCTTCACCACCCTACCTACGATATGAAGATATATTCCATGATGCAAGTTGTGAATAAGTGGAAGCACTATTTGATGGGAAAGGAAATAGTAATCAACACAGATCATCAACTATTACAGTACTTGCAGGCCTAGAGTAAGCTACAACAAACCAAACATTACGAGTGGGTGGGGTTTCTATAATAGTTTCATTTCATGATCAAGTATAAGAAGGGAATAAAAAAAATTGGCCAATATGATTTCAGGGCCACCCACATGAAATATTACAACTTTTGGGACTCTTATGCAGATGGATCCATTTACCCATGATGCATACAGAGAGGCATATTCATGAGAGGACTTTGAGGAGGTGTATCAGTAGTTGAAGAGTCATAGTCATGTGCATGATAGCGACAACACTGTTGAATGACATCTCCAATATAGGTTACTCTATAGGCTAGATAAGATATGTGTTCTTAAAGGTGAGCATTTACAACTGATTAGAGAGGTTCACACCTCGAAGTTTGCAAGGCATTTTGGTGTAGGTAAGACCGTCGCTAAATTGTAGAGGTATGTGTATTGGCCCAAGATGCAAGAGTAGGTATTTAGGTTCATAAGAGGATGCATGCTTTGTTGTACTAGCAAGCATACCGATAGGAAATAAGGTCTATATCATCCCTTACCTATACCTACTTGTTCTTGGGAAAGAATTTCCATGGACTTTGTATGAGGTTTACCAATAACCGGGAAGGGACACTGCTACATGTTCGTGGTATTTGACAAGTTCAACAAGATGTGTGTTATGATGCCTTGTAAAAATACCATCAACAGACAAGAAGTAACAAAATTATTCTTTGGACAAGTCTGTGTGCACTTTGGGATATCGTGGAGCATCATTTCAGATAGGGACGCAAGATTTCTCAGTGCATTCTAGACTACATTATGGGAGAAGATGGACACAAAGTTGAAGAGATCTACAACATTCCATCCAAAGATAGATGGGCAAACAAAATTAGTCAACAAGACTTTGGTGGAGCTTTTAAGGGGATAAAACCATAAGCATCTGAAGAATTGGTATGAAAATATGGTATATATACAACATTATTATAATAAAGTAGCCCACAATTTTACACAAAAGTCCCCATTTGAGACTTGTTTTGGATATTTTCCACCTTCACCTTTGAATATTTAATATGGGCAGTAATGAGGAGTGAGGGAAGATCTTACAGGAGATGCTCTGAGGGCTCAAAATTTATGGAGAAGATTAAGAAGATCCACCTATAGGTAGAGGAAACAATGCAGAAGTCGGAGGAGAATTCTAAGGTTAGGCATGATCAACACAGAAGAGAGAAATCATTCAAGGTTGGAGACAGAGTATAGCTACAGTTGAAAAAGGAGAGGCTACATGGACCTGGGATGAAAATCAAGGCTCTATGGTATGGTCCCTTTGGGATACTGGAAAAGGTGGGTGATAATTCTTATTGACTCAGTTTACCACCATATATATGCATTTACTCTATTGTGAATGTAGATAATTGGAACTCTATGAGCCTTCCATGATAGATTAGGAAGATGAACAGGTCCTACCTTCTGTGGAGGATTTCACACCAGACGCTTAGGCAGAGTTGAAAAAAAGTATAGTTTTATAGAAGAGGTCGAGGACTACAAGATAGGGGAAGCATGACCTTTGAAATATTTGGTTGAAAGGACAACTTCCAGGCAAAGTTCAATGGCAAACTAGAGAGAAACTGGAGGAAATCATTCCTCACCTCATTTAGTAAAAGATTTTGGGGACCAAAAGCCTCCCAAAATGGGGAGGTATCTTACAAATTGGATCATTGTGTTGTTTTTCATCCATCCCAATGCATTTAGAGTGGAAAAAGTGAACAAATCATGTCACGGGGCCATTTTTACCAGTGGGACCTAGTTTGGGAAAACCAGATTTAAAACCTTATAGAAGAATTTTGAGGCATAAAAAAACATTTTTTGGGCGTAAAACTTTACCTCTTTAGCACCACACATTTTCGTGCTATTCCACACACATAGACCTTTCGAACGACACAAGAAGCATGTCAACTGGAGTCCATATCAAAACATTATGCCACTCAGAAGTTCACCTTCCTATTTTCAAACCTATGGTTTGGAAGGATGCCATGTCAACCCTCATTATTCATAGAAAAGGGTCTAGCCATGTGTTAATGATGTAAAAGACTATAGAAGAGTCTATTTTGTAACTCAAGCTAAGAGCAGATGTAGTGAAACTTAACCACTAGTAGGCTATCATGATGTATTCAAACTAGTCAAGGATGGAAAACGGTTTATCCTCAATGCACACAAAGGAAAGCCAAAAATTTCACTCGTAAGTGCCAACCAAGCAAAGAAACTGATCAGTTCCCGCAAGAAGCATGTTTTGTTGTCTTTAAGAGAAAGTGAGTCTAGAAATGAGTTAATAAGAGGCAAGGCATCCTTGGAGTTGTGTACTAAGAAACATAAAAAAAATTGGAGGAGTTATTACAACCATACAAGGATGGGTTTCGAGAGCCTAAAGGGTTACCACCTAAGAGAGAAGTGGAGAATAAGATCTAGATATTGCCAGAATCACCATTGTCAAATATTGGGTTGTACAAGTAGTTTGTTATAGAAGTAAGTGAGGTGAAGAAATAGTTGCAGCAGCTGCTGGAATAGGTTGTCATTCAACTAATCACATCGCCATGTGGGTCACCCATCATCATGGTGTCAAAGAAGGATGGGACTTGGTGGATGTGTATAGATTATAGGGAATTAAAAAAAATCACACTCAAGAACGGATACCCCATGCCCAGGATAGATGATTTGTTTTATCAGTTGCAACAAGAAAGGTACTTTACCAAGTTGGACTTGAAATATGGAAATCACTAGGTTCGAGTCAAAGAAGAACATACCTGGGATACCACCTTCAAAACTATGCAAGGTTTGTATGAGTGGCTATTCATGCCATTTGGCCTATGTAATGCACAAGCTACATTTATGAGATTAATGAATGATGTATTGCACCATTTTATAGATTCATTTGTTATTGTCTATTTGGATGACATACTGGTATATACTACTACCTAGGAGGAACGTATTTTACATTTAACTCAGGTATTGGAAACATTGAAGAAGCACCATCTACCAGCAAATCTCAAGACATGTGAGTTTGAACAACAGTCCTTAGTGTATTTGGGGTATGTTATTGCTGGTGGAGTGTTGAAGATATCTCCTTCCAAAATCGATGCCATCACAAAATGGTCGGTTCCTACTGATGATTCTAAGGTCGGGATTTTCATTAGGGAAGCACAGTACCTGAGGAAATTCATAGCCTCATTTCCAGCAATAGCAACACCGCTCCACACTATAACATCAAGTGGCAAGAGTTTCCAGTTGGGAAAAGGTCAGCAAATGAATTTTGAAGAGCAAAAGAAGAAGATTAGCCAAGCATCGATTTTGGAATGACCAAACTTGTAGCAACCCTTTGAAGTGGAGACAAATGCGAGTAGGTATTATATGGGAGTTGTAATTATATAGGGAGGAAGTCATGTATGCGACCATTCTAAATTATTTCATGGGGAAATTCCTAACTACCCTACCTACAACAAGGAGTTTTTTGGCATGGTGCAAGTTGTGAAGAAGTGGAATCATTATCTGATGGGACAGGAGACAGTAATCGACACAGATCACCAGTCATTACAATACTTGTAGGATCAAAATAAGCTACAACAAACCAAGTATTACAAGTGGATCTGGTTTTTACAACAGTTTCATTTGGTGATAAAATATAAGAAGGGAAATAAAAAAATTTTGGTCGACATGCTGTCAAGGCCATCCACATCAAAGATCACAACTTTGTGGACTCTTAAGAAGATGGATCCATTCACCCATGATGCATATAGAGAGGCATATTCAGAAGATGAGGACTTCAAGGAGGTGTATCAACAGTTGAAGTTTCAGAGTTGTGTGCACAATGGAAACAACATAATTGAATACCATCTCTAGGATGGGCTACTCTACAGGCTCGATAAGCTATGTGTTCCTAAAGGTGAGAACTTGCAACTTGTCAAAGAGGCTGACACCTCAAAGGTTACATGGCACTTTGGTGTAGGGAATTGTGTGGCTAACTTGCAGAAGTATGTGTATTGGCCCAAGATGCAAGAGTAGGTAGTTGGGTTCATAAGAGAATGCATTATTTTTTATACGATAAATCCTAGAAATGGGAAACAAGGTCTATATCATCCCTTAACTATACCTAATTGTCCTTGGGAAAGAATATCCATGGGCTTTGTGGGAGGTTTACCGAAAACTAGTAAATGACATGACTACCTATTCGTGGTATTTTACACATTCAGCAAGATGTGTGTTCTGATTCCATGTAAAAAGACCATCTGCAGGAAATACACAACAAACGTGTTCTTTGGATAGGTCTAGGTGCACTTAGTGAAACCAAGGAGCATCATTCTAGGCAAGGATACAAGATTTCTTATTGCATTCTAGACTACATTGTGGGAGAAGATGGCCACACATTTGAATAGATCTACAACATTCCATCCACACACGAAAGTAGTTAGCTAGACTTTTGTGCAACTTCTAAGGGGATATAACTAGAAACATCCGAATAATTGGGATGTAAATCTAGTATACATACAACATTTTTACAATAGAGCAGTCCACACTTCTACAAGAAAGTCCCCATTTGAGACTTGTTTTGGTTATTTTCCACCCTCACCTTTGGATATTGTATATGGGAAGCAAGGAGGACTAAGGGAAGATATTACAAGACATGCTTTGAGGGCTAAAATTTGTATAGATAAGATAAGGAAGATCCATCTACAGGTACAAGAAACACTGCATAAGTCACATGAGAAGTATAAGGTTAGAAATGATGAATATAAGAGAAATAATTCAATGAAGGTGGGAGACAGAGTATGGTTGCAGTTGAATAAGAAGCTGCAGGGGCTTGGTAAAAAAAATCAAGGATTTGAGGTATGGTCACTTCGAGATACTGGAAAAGGTGGGTGATAATTCCTATCGAATCAGTTTACCACCACATATGCACATTTACTTAGTTGTGAATGTAGAGAATTTGAAACTATATAAGCCTTCCATGCTAGATCAGGAAGAGGAACAAGTCCTAACTTCTGTGGAGGATTTGGCCCCATATGATCATGTAGAGTTGACACAAGATATAGTTTTACAAAAGGGGTCTAGAACTACAAGAGAGGGGCATCATTACCTTTGGAAGATTAGAATGAAGGGACAACTTCTAGGCAAAGCTATATGGTACACCAGAGGGAAGGTGGAGGAAAAATTTCCTCACCTCATTCTCTAGAAGCTTTTAGGGACCAAAAGACTCCCAAAATGGGGCGGTGTGATCCATATTGGATCATTATTTTTTTTCCATTCTTCTTAATGCATTTGGAGTGGAAAAAGTGGAGGAATGAGCTCACGGGACCATTTTTACCAGTGTGACCCAGTTTTATGAAATGAGGTTTGAAACCTCCCAGGAGCTTTTTGAGGCGTCAAACAACGTTTTTTGGGAGTAAAACATTTCCACTCAAATGCAACACCATTTCATGTTGTTCTACACATATAGATTTGACACTAAGAAGTTGACCTTCTTGTTTTTACACCTATAGTTCACGAGGATGTTGCATCAACCCCCATTATTCATGGAAAATGGGCTAGCCACGTGGCTATTATGTAATATAATCTAGAAGAGTCTATATTGTAACTCTAGTTAAGAGTTTTTGTAGTCAAAATTACCACTAGTAGGCTATTGGGCAATGTTATAATCGGGCCATTAGGAGGAAGAGGCATTCCATTCTTTCGAGAGAATTTTGTTTCATAGTTGAGCAAAGATAGCCAAGAGAGGTAGGAAGTAGAGCACATAAAAAGGATTTGTGTGTATGTTTTAACCCTGTACAGGAAATTACTTGTATCAAAAATTCTAAACAGAAAATAAACAATAACGAGAGCATAACACATAGAACAAATATACACAGATATTTTCCACTAGATCCCAAAACCAGGACTACTAGAATGATTATTCATTATATTCCTCTCAATGTTACAATAAATATATATACATGCCAAAGCATCCAATACCATGGACTGAAAGCCATCGCGCCCAAAACCATGTGCGAAAACCATGCACAAAACCATAGCTAGGTCCATCGACCTAACATAGGGTCCAAAAAACCCCCTCTCAAACCCCCTGTCACCCCCCCCCGCTACGTAGTGGATGCAACGAAGTGGTGGCTCCGCCCCCCTCTAACCCCCCGATTTGACCAGGGGAGCTAGTCGTAGAAAGAATATAACACAACCCACCATTATCCCACCTGTTGTTTTCTTTCCACAAGAGAGCTTAGTCATTTATCCACCCCTGCAACACCCATTGTTTCTCTACACCGAAGAGAACCTATCAGAGCTCACATATTTTTTGAATGCATCTACAGTATTCTTCAAAGTGTCCACCTTTACCAACAACACTTTTTTGTCTTCTATCATATCCCTCACAAAGTGACACTGAACATCATTGTGCTTTGTTTTTTAATGATAAGCAGGGTTCTTTGCTAA
The DNA here is from genome assembly GCA_031772625.1 of Pinus tabuliformis. Classification (NCBI taxonomy): domain Eukaryota; kingdom Viridiplantae; phylum Streptophyta; class Pinopsida; order Pinales; family Pinaceae; genus Pinus; species Pinus tabuliformis. Next base: position 322,798,510 of record CM062818.1, on the reverse strand, counting down.
GAAAATTGCACTTTGGCTGTCATAGGCTATCATTATATCTCCCTGTACTAACCCCATACTTGAACACAATCTCTGCAACCAAATGACTTCCTTGCTTGCATGAATGATTGTCATGTATTTTGCCTCTATAGTTGATAGTGCCACTACTGATTGTTTCTTACTCATCCACCTCTAAATAAGTAAAAATCATGCCCACTTGTATATATTCTCTCATCCAGATCTCCAGCCCAGTCTACATCAACAAAGCCAAAATATCCAACACTCTGTCCAATCCTGGTCTTCCTTGGTAGCACAAACCATAATCACTAGCACCACACAAATACCTGAAACCTGCTTCACTGCTGTCAAGTGCTCCTTCCCTGGTTTTGACATAAACCTGCTCAATACTCCCACTGCATGTACAATGTCTGGTCTAGTATAGACCATTGCATACATCAAACTACTGACTACACTTGCATATGGAACACAATACATTTCCTCTTCCTCTTCTTGTGTCTTGGGACACTATTCAACAGATAACTTCACACCTACAGGAATAGTAACCTTCACCCATTTACTATTCCACATATTAAACCTCTGCAGTATTCTCTTTACATTCTTCCTTTGGTTTAAGCAGAGCTTCCTACTTGCCCAATCTCTTTTAATTTCCATGCCCAAAATATAGTTTGTAGCACCAGGATATTTCATGTCGAATTTTGAGGACAATTGGGTCTTCCAATCCTGGATAATTTCTTTGTCATTTCCAACCAATAACATATCATCCACATACAAGACCAGATAAATAACACGGTCACCAATTAATTTAAAATACACACAGTGATCTTCTTTGCTTTTGGTGAAGCCATGTCCGCATATAAATGTATCAAATTTCTGATACCACATCCTTGGTGACTGTTTTAACCCATACATAGACTTTTTTAACTTGCATACCAGTTCTTTCTTACCATTCACTGCAAAGCCTTCAGGTTGCTTCATGTAGATCTCCTCTTCCAGATCCCTGTGAAGAAATGTTGTCTTCACATCCACCTGTTCTACCTAAAAAGCAAAAGTGACAACAACTCATAAAAGTAAACTAATAGAAGCTACATTGGCAACAGGAGAAAAAATATCACAAAAATCAATTCCCGACACCTGGGAATAACCTTTTGCTACCAAGCAAGCTTTGTATTTCTCAACCTTTCCTTCTACATTGTTCTTCTTCTTGAACACCCATTTGCTGCTAATAGGTTTCCTTCCAGCCAGCAACTGCACTAGATCCCAAGCCTTTTTTTGGTGCAAATATGCCATTTCATCAATTATGGACTCTTTCTAGAGTTTTCCATCCTCTGAATCTACTGCTTCCTTCACAGTTCTGGGATCATCATCAGTAATAGGTAAAGAAAAATTTGAACAGAGAGGAGATGGACTACACTTTTCTGGCTGCCTACTTTCTCGAACTGATCTTCTCACAACCAGAGTTTATGGATGTTCATCTTTTGATTCCTCTTCTGTTGTAGAGTCTGATTCTTCCTCCTTTAGCTCAAACTCTATCTTCTCAGGGGTCTTTGGTTGGACTTCATGTTTAATAACATCTTTCACCTCTATGAACACCACATCTTAGCTATACACAACCTTCCTTCTACTGGGTTCCAAAGTTTATAACCCTTTATACCATCCTTACACCCAATAAAGATGAACCCTTTAGATTGACTATAAATCTTTGTTCTTTTCTCCTTTGGAACATGTGCATATGCATCACATCCAAATACCCTCAGATGTGAAAGAGAGGATTTCTTACCAGTCCATACCTCTTGTGTAGTCTTATCCTCCAATGCTGATGAAAGTGATTTGTTGACCAGGTAACATGTAGTCTCCATTGTCTCTACCCAGAATTCTTGTCCTAACTTGACACCACCGAGCATGCTTCTTGCCCTTTCCATCAACATCTTGTTCATTCTTTTCGGAACTCCATTTTGCTCAGGCGTGTATGGAGTAGTCTTCTTTCATGCTATACCACACTTCTTACAAAATTCTTCAAATTCGTTCTTGCAAAACTCTCCACCATTATCTGTCCTCAGCACCTTTATCTTCTTCTCTATCTGGTTTTCCACTAGAGCCTTAAATTCTTTAAATCCATCAAAGACTTCAAATTTCTTCTTAAGGAAATATATCCATGTATTCCTTGAGAAGTCATCTATAAATGATACATAGTACACATACTTACCCAGTGATGGAACCTTCACAGGTCCAAACACATCACTATGCACAAGCTCTAATATCTATTTCACCCTCTTACCACTAGAAGGGAAACTCACCTGATTCTGCTTCCCATATACACAATTTTCATAGAAATAAAAATCCAGAGAGATATTAGTCATACCTTCTAGCATACCTTTACTATGAAGTATTCAAAGGCCCTTCTCTCCAATATTCCAAGCCTTTGATGCCATAGCATGGTATTTTCTCCAGAGACCACTAGATTTTCTGCTCCATTTTCATGAACCATAGAACTGTTGCACCCATTAAAAACAGTGCTACCTTGTAGCTTGTACATAGTTCCAATCCAAACTCCCCGCATCAATACCAGTTCTCCCCAAACCATCTTGCAGGTATCCTTCTTGAACACCATTTTTACACCTGCGTCATCCAGCTTGCTTACAGAAATAAGATTTCTGCCTAACACCTGAAAGTGTTCTAATCATTTCACCTTGCAAATTCAACTTAAATTTTCCATGACCAACAATTTTAGCCTTTCTGTCATCCCCCAAGAAGACATCACCACCATCATATTTCTCAAACTCACAGAACAACTCTCTATGCGGAGTGAAGTGAAAGGATGCACCTGAGTCAGTCAACAATGCCTCATCATCTACATGTGTACTTTAAGAAGCTAAGTACTTTAGGAATTACTTCTTTGTACCTAAAACCATATTTCCAGATAGAGAAAGAGAGGGAAGTAGCCTCACCTTCTAGCTAGGTTTTTTCCCAAAAGGGTTCCCTATAGAGCATATATTGTTTTTTATGTGTGCATGTGTGTGAGCTTATTTTTCAATTCCCCACTTTTATGCATAATTTCCATTTGCATGTATGCACTAATTACAATTAAATATACAGATATTAAAGTTTAATAAAATTGTAATAGTGTAGGATCTCATATTTTTAATACAAAAATTATGAGATCTATTATGATGAACTGTCGAGTGGAATATTCACAGCAGTTTACGGTTTAGGTAGGGGGTTAAATAAAGTGTTTTTTATAGGTATTTTTCAATATGTAGTCAAACTAAGGGTATTGTTTAGTATTCCACAAACACACATGTTATGTTAGAGGTTCATTGAGCAAAGTACCTATGGATACATGTGGATGTATTTTGCCAAAATCAAATGTAAATTTTTTGAGCATCTACAGATTTTCAAAGCACATGCAGAAAATTAGGCTCAAAAGATTATCAAGATGCTCCATATAAAAAATAGGGGGAGTTTTTCAATGAGAATTTCCAACATTTTTGTGATGAAGCAAGAATACAGTTCCAACAAAAACTTACTTACACTTCGTAACAAAACGAGGTAGCTGAGAGGAAGAACATATGATTGAAATAGATAGCTAGTTCCACTTGGAATGCATGGTACCCTCCTTCCAAATCATTTACAAAAGAAATCAATTATTCTTTGTACATAAAAAAAAATCTCCTCCCACATCTATTAGAGGAAAAGTCGCATCTGAAGCATGGAATGGCATACAACTAGGAGTTACTCATTTATGAATTTTTAGATTTTGTACATGGGATCACATTCCTTCAGAAAAAGGAAGTAATTGCAGCCTCAAATAAAAGAGTGCATCTTTATTGGATATCATGTATGATGTAAAGGGATACTCACAACCAGATATTTCAACATAAAATATCTTCATTGGTAAGAGTGTCTACTTTGTCGAAATTCCTTTGGATGCATCTAAGGAACAACATGTAGAAACTTATGTGCTTCCTCTTGTAGTAGGTATAATATATGTTACATCCCAAGGTATTTTTAAGGGATTTAAATATTATGCATTTTTATAGTATTATAGGCGACTCCTCTAGTTTGAAAATTTGCACATATAGAATGTATGTGAACATTCAATGAAAAATGTGTAATTTACCGTTAAAAATAGTAATTTTTGGGAGAATATCTTCCATTTAATCATATATATGAAAGCAATAGTTATAATTTCAACTAAATGGGAAAATATATTTTTTTAGAAAATGTCCCAGAAACATCCAATTTATGAAATTTTGTGACTAAAATTTCCTAGATGCATCGTATAATTTAGATCACATTTTAGATATGAGTTTCAAAGCAGATTTAAAATACCATGAGAATTCATGTGAAGGTTTATATTTCCAACCACTTTCCAATTTATGAAATTTTGTGACTAAAATTTCCTAGATGCATCGTATAATTTAGATCACATTTTAGATATGAGTTTCAAAGCAGATTTAAAATACCATGAGAATTCATGTGAAGGTTTATATTTCCAACCACTTTTGATAAAAGAAGTGGCACCTCATGAGTGATATCTTGGATGATCTTTCGATGACATCTAATTTTGAAGAAGTGCGTCATGCACTCACAGCGATAGAGCTAGTTATTCCCATCCATTGCTACATGGTTCTAGCATCCCGCTATGAAAGTTATGAATAAGTTTCATAGAATCCTTTTTGGGAAGTAGTTACGGATGAGGAGTACAACTCACTCATTAAGAACCAAAATTGGGACACAGTTCCACTTCTTTCAAATCATAATCTTATGAAATAAAAGTGGGTCTATAGGATAAAGAAAGCAATGAATGGACTTTTGATAACATATAAAGCATTGTTGGTGGTCAAAGGCTTTTAGGAGGTTCATGGCATTAATTATGATGCAACATTTTCTCCGGTGGCAAAAATAGATTCTATTAGGTTAAATATTGTTGTTGTGGCAACAAGAAGGTGGGAGGCTCATCACATGCATGTGAAGAATGCATTTATTCATGGTGATATCAAAGAGGAAATTTACATGGTGCTACCATAATGTTAGGTAGATAATTCACCTTTCGTTTGTTGAATCAGGAAGTCTTTCTATGTTCTCAAGTAGGCACCTAGAGAATGATATGTTATAATGGATCCATATTTACTCTCTCAATATTTCATTCAATGTACATCTAATCCAAATGTATATATGCTAAGACCGTATGAGTCTTCAATGATCATAGTGCTCTATGTAGATGAACTACTAATCACAGGTAGATCAACTTCACCAATTGCTATTATCAAAACCACTTTGCATGATAGATTTTCCGTGAGAGATATGGGTATGTTACACTTCATCCTTCGATTAAAAATCAACCACAATTATTTAAGGATCAAAATTTCTTAGTTAAAGTATGCAGAAGATCTCTTAGCTTCCTTTCGCATTACCTACTACAAGCCAACACCTACACCTTTATTATCGAGGGTACACCTTGAGAATGAAAAGTATACACCATTGGTTGATTGCAACATGTACAAAAATCTTCAAAGGATTCTCCTATATGTCACTCACTCTTGCCGAAGCTTCTCATATGCAGTATGTGCAGTCTCGAGAGACATGTAGTAGCCACATGAGCTGCATTGGAAAGTGACCACTTAGATATTTTGAGGAGCCATCAACTATGGGATTCAATATGTAGTAGGATGTACTTTAGATCTCATTGGCCACACTAATTCAGATTAGGTTAGTGATAACATTGATCGCAAGTCTGCTTTAGGATGTATTTGGGTTCTGGTCCCATTTGTTGGTCCAACAAAAAGAAATTCATGATTTCTTTACCATCAACAAATGTTGAATATAGAGGTGCAATCAAAATTTCCATTAAATCCATTAGCTTGTAAAACTTCCTCACCAAGCTCGGTATGTCTGACTATCATCTAGTGTGATAGTGAAAGCACATTAAAATTTTGCAAAGATCCACTACAGCGGAAACAAACAAAAGACATTGAAATCCACATGCATTACATCTAAAAATTGGTACATGGTAGGTTCATTTACTTGCAATATTGTCCCACTTCTGAATACAATGCCAACATCTTTATCAAGACTTTCACTGAGCAGAAGTTTCACTTTCGTTGAAACTAGCTAGAGGTGAAGGACATAACTACCTAGCAGTTGTATTTATTTTCTAGTACTGTATTTTGAGGGTGGGGTTTTGTTCCCATGTGGTTTTCCCTCTTTCCTCTTCTCACAAATATTCTATGTTACTTATATGCATTGCAAAATGGGTACCTTACATGGCTTCTTGCTGAAACCCATTTCATTTTTTTATCTTTAGTAGTGTTTTAGGGAAGTATTGGAGATAACATATACTTAATTGTACTCGAGTTAGACTATAGAGTGGAGTCATGCATGTATGAAGAAATTGTTATTATCATCAAGAGAGATAGGCACAAGTGCATGCAGAGACAATTGTTGATTGCATGAGTAGTTAACTAGGACTAGTTGTCAGTTTTCTTGAATGCATGTTCACATCTCTCTAGATTCACTACTAAACTCACTACTATATTATGTAGAATATATTGCATTGAATTGTATTCTCTCATAATTATCTTTTTTGTGCGAGAATAGAATTCATTAATGCTTTTCTCTATCAATTTTCTTTCTTCTTTTCTACATGTTTTATTCATTATTTTCTAGCTAGATCGAACTTGTGCATGTTCACTACGATTTCACTTTGTATTGTTATGCTCCTCAGTTGGCATGCTTTTTGTTGCACTAATTGACTTCAACAATGTGATTTGCCGTGGAACTTCTTTTGAAAACGATGAACTTCATTCTTCTAGAAATTTCAGAAATGCAATGCATTTTTATTGATTGCAAGAACTCTACTGCCTCTACAAATTCTTTGGATTTCTGAAGTGTCTCATCGGTTGCAAGACACTTTGCATCCATAAACTTCTGAAGTACAAGGGATCTTTTTGCATTTTTCAGTTTTCAGTTTTTCATAATGAGGCATATTTGAGTAGACTGCATGCATATTCACTTTATCTAGCTTAAGGGACTCAGTATGGTGTTTAAGCTGTCAGGGTTTCCAATTTTCATACATTTCTTTGAATCTTCTGTGAAGCTTTTCTCTAGGACTGTTAATAACACTCAGTGGATATACATTCCAAGGCTTTTGCTTTTCCTGAATAGTCTATCACATTACTGCCTGAGTCAGCTTGGTGCCGTTGTTTCAAGAATAGTTGTGTCTGTAATTGCTTATGACAATCTTGTATTTGGTTTGTTAGGACCGCCCCTGTTGGCAATTTATCAGGTGCCATAAGACGTGCAATGACATCGGCGGTAAGGAATTTACGATTTAATCGTTGGGACATTTTATGAGGTATCGATGTTTCCATGGGCGTTCCTCCTGTTGAAAATATAATTTCAACTGCGATCGCCGATATCGCATCGGCATAATGAAGTGAAGGCATTATAAAGGAGCCTTTGTGTTTTGCGATAAGCGAACGCCGATATCGCATCGGCAAAGTCAAAGTGAAGGAGTTATGAGGAAGCTCTTGTGTTTGCGATGAGCGATCGCCGATATCGCATCGGCACATCGCTATCGGCAATGTCATAGAGTTGAAGTCTTTGACATTAGTAAAGTTGCGATGCGATGGAGTGGACCCGATGGCTTCCCAAAACCAAATCGCATAATGTTTGAAATTCACCCGACGGCAAATATTAAATGTTGCGTGGAGTAAAGCTAAGTTTTGGTTGACCATACGTCTTAATGAAATGTCATAGTGGTAGGTAAAATTTTAAAGTTTTACATAGAGTTCGTAAGTTTTTTTTATGAGAAGGAATGGGCGTATGTACTTATCACATAAATTCTGTATGGGATAGGTGTATGCAATTAATTACTGTGTTGACTTGTGTTTTTATGTATGGGACACGGGAGGTTTTAGTGGGTGTACACAGTAGAGTAAAATCAGAGTGGTGAAGCGAAAAACCATGTGTTGTATTTCATACACAGCAGTGTGAAAAATGTGAAGAACCAGAGGGTGAATGCACAGCAGTGCACAAATGTATTTGGTAATGTTTTGTAAGGAATTGTAAAACAGAGAAATAGAAAAAACCATGTGTGGTTTTGCATAAAGGAAATGGTGGAGCGTGAAATTTTGTAAGCCTGTGTGAATTTTGTTTTACAGCAGTAAGCTCATGTAAACGTTTGTTACAGCAGTAAGTTATTTTTCACAGCAGTGAATATAAAAGGGATTTTACAGTGGTAAATCTTTGTATCAATTTTTAATGAATAGAAAGTTTTAATGGTGGTGAATTACTCTGTTTTCTCTGTGAAATTTTTGAGTCTTCATGTGCACAAAAGATCCTGGAGTAAAGTAAAAACAGAGCACTGCCTCTGTGTGTTTAAATATTTGGTTTTTGGTATTTTCCCCATTTAAAGAAAAAAAATATCCAACAGTGGTATCAGAGCTAGTCCAGGCTCTTTGAAGACTCAAAGAAGCTGAAGGGAGAAGGTTGTTGTTGCAGCAAAACCTCTCAGGGAGACAGAAGACTCAGACATCAAAGGATTCAGGTATTTCAAAGTTTTTTTTGTGTTGCTGAAGAAGCAGTGGTTTGTTTTAAATACACAGTCAAGGAATGGCCAGCACAAGCACTGGTATGGGTTTGTTTAACACCCAGCTCCCACAGTTTAATGGGAAGAACTATGACTACTGGTCAATAACTATGACAGCCCTACTTGCCTCTCAAGATTTATGGGAAATAGTTGAAGATGGCTTTGAAGAACCAGCAGATGAAACTGAGTTCAATGCATTAACTCAGGGAGAGAAGGATCTGCTGAAGAACAATCGGAAGAAGGACTCAAAAGCCCGTGTGTTGTTGTATCTAGCAGTAGACCAGAGTATGTTTCCAAGGTTAGCAGCAGCTAAGACAGCCAATGAAGCATGGCAAACCCTTAAGACAGCCTATCAAGGCATGGAGAGAGTGAAGACAGCAAAACTACAATTGCTGAGAAAGGATTTTGAGAACTTGAACATGAAGGAGTCAGATAACATTGACTCATTCTTCACTCATGTGATTGGTGTAATCACACAAATGAGAACTCATGGAGAAACCATTGAAGACAGAAGGATTGTGGAGAAAATATTGAGGGTCTTACCCTCAAGGTTTGATGCCATTGTCACCACCATTGAAGAGACAAAGGATCTCTCAAGCTATTCAGTTGATGAGCTACATGCATCACTGATAACACATGAGCAGAGGTTGAGTAGGAATGAAAACTCATCTCTTGAGCAAGCCTTCAAGACCGAGATGTCCTTTGGAAGAGGAAGAGGTCAAGGCAGAGGAAACAAGAGAGGAAGAGGCAGAAGCCAGAACAGAGGTGGAAGGAACAGCCCATCAAATGCACAAGGAAGAGGCAGCAATCCAAGTCAGAACCAAGGCCAAGGCAGCAGCCAACAAGGAGGACAACATCATGCTCAAGGACAAAGGTATGATAAATCTAATGTTCAATGCTATTATTGCAAAAAGTATGGACATTATGCAAGTGATTGCAGAAAGAAACAACATGATATGAACAGCAGACAAAATGCAAATGTTACAAGAGAAAACAACAGTCAAGACAATGTTCTGTTAGCTTGTAACATGGCTGAAATACATAGTGAAGACATATGGTTTTTAGACTCAGGTTGCAGCAACCATATTACCGGAAACATAGCCTTCTTTTCTGCCCTAGATAAAAATGTGAAATCAGAAGTCACACTAGGAACTGATAGTAAAGTGTCTGTTATGGGAAAAGGAGAAATAAAAATACTTTCAAAGCAAGGAGAAAGGAAAACCATAGCAGATGTATACTATGTTCCCGGAATGAGATGTAATCTCTTGAGTATTGGACAGCTTGTCCATAAGGGGTACAATGTTTTCTTTAAAAATGATGTGTGCACCATCATGGATATACCACCCAGCAAAAGATGCACTGCTGAAGTGAAGATGACAAGGAACAGGATGTTCCCTCTCCGGATCAGGGCTGACATGAAGAACAAAAGGGAAATCGCAGCAGTCACCCAAGAGGCCTTTCAAAGCGTGCCAAAGGATGAGAACTGGTTATGGCACTTGAGATTCGGGCATCTAAATTTTGGAGGCCTCAACTTATTGAGCAGAAAAGAAATGGTAAAGGGATTACCATTGATAGAGAAACCAGACAGCCTATGTGAAGGCTGCATTTTGGGAAAACAACACAGAGAAAGTTTTCCATCAGGGAAAAGCATAAGGGCAAAGACACCCTTAGAGATTATCCACTCAGATTTGTGTGGACCAATGCAAGCTCCATCATTAGCTGGCAGCCAATATTTCTTGACATTCATTGATGATTGTACAAGAAAAACTTGGATATATTTCCTTAAAAACAAAAGTGAAGTGTTTGAGAAATTCCAAAATTTCAAAGCACTTGTGGAGAACCAAAGCGGGCTGCATATAAAAGTTTTGAGAACTGATAGAGGAGGTGAGTATATCTCCAAGGAATTCCTAAGATTCTGTAGAGAAAATGGAATTCATAAACAGTTTACAACTCGGTACACTCCGCAGCAAAATGGAGTTGCTGAAAGGAAGAACAGGACCATCATGGATATGGCAAGAAGCATGTTGAAGGCAAAGCATTTGCCAAATGAGTATTGGGCTGAAGCTGTACATTGTGCAGTTTATATACTGAACAGGTGTCCTACAAAAGCAGTCATGAACAAGGTGCCAGAAGAGGCATGGAGTGGGAGAAAGCAAGGAGTCACCCACATGAGAGTTTTTGGGTGTGTGGCCTATGCACACATACCAGATCAGCTAAGGAGGAAGTTGGACAGCAAAGGGGAGAAATGCATCTTCATTGGATACAGCGATGAATCCAAAGCCTATAGGCTGTACATTCCATCTACCAAGAAGTTCTTTGTAAGCAGGGATGTTCAATTCATTGAGGAAGAAGCTTGGGATGGAAGCATAGAGAAAACAGTGAATGTCAAGAGCTGTTTGTCTCATGATGAAGATGAAGAGGAAGTGGCTGAAGTACATCCCCAAACAGCAGCGCCAACACAAGGACAGCAAGGTACACCATTGAGGATAAATGAGAGTGCTTCTCCAAGCACACCACAAGGAGGAAATTCAAGTGCATCTTCAAGCACTTGCACACCAAGTGAACGAGGTAAGAAGTTTAGAAATCTAAGTGAAATTTATGAAGAAGGAATGAATTCCTTATTTGCCTTGTATTGTCATGTTGATGATCCTATTCATTTCGAGGATGCAATCAAAGATAGGAAATGGATAGAAGCTATGGATGAGGAGATGAATGCCATAGAGAGAAACAAAACATGGGATTTGGTTGAGTTACCAAAAGGCAAAGAAGTCATTGGTGTGAAATGGGTTTATAAGACCAAGAGCAATGCTGAAGGCAAGATAGAAAGGCATAAAGCAAGGCTGGTTGTTAAAGGCTACAAGCAGCAGTATGGGAGAGATTATGAGGAGACTTTCGCACCGGTTGCAAGAATGGAAACCGTGAGAGCAGTGCTGTCCATAGCAGCACAAAACAAATGGAAAGCCTACCAAATGGATGTGAAATCAGCATTTCTAAATGGAGTGTTAATGGAAGAGGTCTATGTGGAACAGCCTCTCGGATATGAGAAGAAAGGAGAAGAGCACAAAGTGTGCAAATTGAAGAAAGCTCTTTATGGGCTGAAGCAAGCGCCAAGAGCATGGTACAGCAGGATAGATTCATATCTATTAGATAATGAATTTGACAAATGTGAAGGAGAACCCACAGTCTACATCAAGGAAAAGGATGGTAAAATTTTAATTGTTGTCTTGTATGTAGATGATGTTATTTTCACTGGAAATGATATTTATCTTATTGAGAATTTTAAATCAGTCATGAAGGATGAATTTGAAATGACTGACATGGGTTTGTTGAGATACTTCTTAGGCATAGAAGTAGATCAAAATGAAAAAGGAATTTTTATATCTCAAGCAAGATATGTAAATCAAGTTTTGGGCAGATTTAAGATGGAAGAATGCAAGGCAGCCATCACTCCCACAGTGATGGGATTAAAGCTCAGCAAAGAGGACAGCAGCAAGGACTTTGATCCTAGCTTGTATAAAAGCATTGTGGGCAGCCTTATGTATTTAACAGCAACTAGGCCTGATTTAATGTATGCTGTTAGTTTAATTTCCAGATTCATGGAGAGGCCAAAGGAGGGACATTGGCAGGCAGCAAAGAGAATTTTGAGGTATGTCAAAGGTACCAAAATGTTTGGCATATTATATCATGCCTCAGAACATTCAGATTTAGTTGGATACACTGATAGCGATTGGGCTGGAAGTGTAGATGATCGGAAGAGCACTTCCGGTTATGTTTTTCATATGGGTTCAGGAGCCATTTCATGGGCTTCTAAGAAGCAGTCCATTGTAGCATTGTCTACAGCAGAGGCTGAATATGTGGCAGCTACAGCAGCAGCATGTCAAGCACTGTGGATGAGAAGAATGTTGAGAAGCTTAGGCCAAGAGCAGGCAAAAGCGACAGTCATCTTTTGTGACAATAGCTCAGCTATTGCATTGTCAAAGAATTCAGTGTTTCACAAACGAACGAAGCACATCGATACAAGGTTTCATTATATCAGAGAATTGGTAAGCAATGGAGAAATCAGTTTGCAACATTGCAGCACTCAGGAACAGGTCGCAGACATCCTGACAAAGCCATTGGATCAGAAAAGCTTCGAATTTTTGAGGAAGTGTTTGGGTATGATTGAATGCCCGACAGTTGAAATTAAAGGGGAGTGTTGAAAATATAATTTCAACTGCGATCGCCGATATCGCATCGGCATAATGAAGTGAAGGCATTATAAAGGAGCCTTTGTGTTTTGCGATAAGCGAACGCCGATATCGCATCGGCAAAGTCAAAGTGAAGGAGTTATGAGGAAGCTCTTGTGTTTGCGATGAGCGATCGCCGATATCGCATCGGCACATCGCTATCGGCAATGTCATAGAGTTGAAGTCTTTGACATGAGTAAAGTTGCGATGCGATGGAGTGGACCCGATGGCTTCCCAAAACCAAATCGCATAATGTTTGAAATTCACCCGACGGCAAATATTAAATGTTGCGTGGAGTAAAGCTAAGTTTTGGTTGACCATACGTCTTAATGAAATGTCATAGTGGTAGGTAAAATATTAAAGTTTTACATAGAGTTCGTAAGTTTTTTTTATGAGAAGGAATGGGCGTATGTACTTATCACATAAATTCTGTATGGGATAGGTGTATGTAATTTATTACTGTGTTGACTTGTGTTTTTATGTATGGGACACGGGAGGTTTTAGTGGGTGTACACAGTAGAGTAAAATCAGAGTGGTGAAGCGAAAAACCATGTGTTGTATTTCATACACAGCAGTGTGAAAAATGTGAAGAACCAGAGGGTGAATGCACAGCAGTGCACAAATGTATTTGGTAATGTTTTGTAAGGAATTGTAAAACAGAGGAATAGCAAAAACCATGTGTGGTTTTGCATAAAGGAAATGGTGGAGCGTGAAATTTTGTAAGCCTGTGTGAATTTTGTTTTACAGCAGTAAGCTCATGTAAACGTTTGTTACAGCAGTAAGTTATTTTTCACAGCAGTGAATATAAAAGGGATTTTACAGTGGTAAATCTTTGTATCAATTTTTAATGAATAGAAAGTTTTAATGGTGGTGAATTACTCTGTTTTCTCTGTGAAATTTTTGAGTCTTCCTGTGCACAAAAGATCCTGGAGTAAAGTAAAAACAGAGCACTGCCTCTGTGTGTTTAAATATTTGGTTTTTGGTATTTTCCCCATTTAAAGAAAAAAATATCCAACACCTCCTACTTTCTTCGCCGTAGTAGATGCTTTCTGCATTTCACAGACAAATTGACTGAGAATTTTAAATTTTGAGATGACGGGAGATAGGCCAATGCTTTGCAACTTTTGCGGACAGAAAAACTGAGAACATGTTAACGTAAAACAGAAACCAATGGAGAAAAATGCCACGAAATTCTGGCGATAAAGGGTCTTATGATCTATGAAAAAAATGAGAACATGTTTATGTACAACAGAAACCAATAGAGAAAAATCCCACGAAATTCTGGCGATAAAGGGTCTTATGATCTATGAGCGCTAGCTTGAACGACTTTCTACTCTTCAAAATGAAGGACTTCTTTAAAAAAGACGCATTTTGATGATTACAAATGTTTTTATCAAACATGGTTCGTTACTCCTTTCTCAAAGGAAGCAATGATGTTGATGGGTCAAAATCTTACTTAGACCGGCGAAAGGGCATTCAATGTCTTATTTAGGGCAGCGAAAGGGCGTTCAACATATTTTTTGGATGTATCTGGTCACGTCAGGCGTGGCCGTGAATTTTGATCATTTCGTAATCATTAAAGCACAAGGGAAGAATCATAACGTGAACCCTTCTCATTACGGTTTGATTCCGTTATAAAAAACGGTGATTAGAGATGTGGGAATGCTTTTCATGGCGGATATACGTATCTTAAATAAAAGCATCTTCATCAAACGCCAATCTAGGCACCAATGAGTTCATTTTTTCGCAATCTTTACCCACGGCCAATATTTTTTAAAGGAGTTGTGTTGATTTGTGTTATTTAAATACTTTATATGAATTCACTATCTTAAAAAAATATAAAAATTATATGATATTTTTATTGTGTAAGATTATTTATCAAATTTATGATTTTAATAAATTACTACAAGATTACCCTATTAATGTAACTTTATTATATCGTGTAACTGCGAATGCTATATCTAAAGAATTGGTAATAGTTGTACAAACCCGAGCGGCACTTGAAAAGATCAACATGCTAACACTTTCAAGTTTATTATATTTTGTAATTGCTAACGAAATATCTAAAGGGAGCAGTGTAAAGTTAAGAAACGTTAAAACCACAGTAATGGTTTGGAGCAATTAGTAGTATTACATATCATTATAATGTTTAAAAGGAATTTGTAAGAGTTGAACAAACCTACGGGCAGTTGAAAAGGATCAATAAACTAACATTTTCAAAAGCCCTACTGAATACCAATCTAGTGAGCTCCAGAATCATTTATTATATTGTGTAATGGTTAACTCTACATCTAAAGCCCAACTGAATATCAATCTAGTGAGCTCCAGAATTATAACTCTTTATTATATTGTGTAATTTGTTAATTCTGCATCTAAATGGAGTAATATAATTATAAAGCACTTTTATTATTATAAATTTTTATGCTAAAAATTTGGAAATAAATTTTTTTAATTGAAATATATTTTTAATATATAAATAGATTTTGTATCGGCAAAAATATCCAGTAAAACTTGAAATGTGATTGAGATTTAGATCCATAAAAAAGTTATTGAATCCCTTTCAATATGCAAATAAAAAAACTCAAACATACCATTCTAGGAAATCTGCACCAGATTTCTGACAAAACTAACCAGAAAATATCACAAAAAAGGAAAACTTGAAATGTGATTGAGATTTAGATCCATGAAAAAATTATTGAATCCCTTTCAGCACATAAAAAAAACTCAAACATACCATTCTAGGAAATCTCCACCCGATTTCTGACAAAATTAACCAGAAAATATCACCCAAAAAGGTTAAGAAATTCTTACAGTTACACTACGTGACATTGAATACCGTACCGCTGTAAGACATGGTGAGGAATTATTGGCGTATCTCGGTGACAGTAATGCATAGCAAGGAATGTTTGTCACGTCATAGTGATAGTAGGGCATAGCGAAAAATGTTTGTCGTGTCTTGCCGAGGATGTCACTATGTAGCTTTCACTGGTCGACGAATAATATTGCTTTCAAATCTTTGCCGGCCAGTGGTGTAAATTACGCGTAAGTTAATCCACCTGTGCATACGAGGAAACGCAAACACATGCACTAAGGATAGGCTAGATAAAATTAGTTGGAATTTTAAAATGAAATGATTAAGTAAATTTGCTAATTTCAGGATTTTTTTTTGAGAAGTCGTAGGTATCGTATATTTACAGGGAACACAATATTGATGTAGACACAGAATCAAAGGAAGCATTACTTTAGTTTATTGGACATTTAGTGATAACAAGAAAAAAAATTGAGTTCATGCTAACAATATGTTTCTAAATTTTGTAATTTCTAGGATTTTTTGGTTTTATCTGTGATTGTTTTTGTTCTAATTTAAAAGACATATCCAGAAAAATGGAATTAAACAATAATCTGTATATTTTCATTTTAATAAAATAACAAGTATATAATTTTTCCTTTCTTAAAAAAAATAAAATGAAATTTAAATTTAAGAGACCTTATTAGCATTTTCTTATTGAGTAGTCAAATATTTATCATTTTAAATTTTACATATTCGAAATCAATTAAAATTTAACCTAAGTGAATATGAGATAGATTATATTTTAACACATCCGAAAACGGATTATATGCGTGTCCTTTTCCTACACTCTCAATATTATGGAAAGATTCAATGCTTATCTTAAAGTTTCATATTGGAATTTTAATATTATAAAACCGTCCAGTCTTTATGAGAGTGATTTAATGAAAATTTGTCTATTTGTAACTCTCAATATTATGGAAAAATTCAATGCTTATCTTAAAGTTTCATATTAGAATTTTAATATCATGAACTCATTCATATAATAATTAAATGCAAAATTTAATTCTCCAACCCTAATAATTTATAAATATACAACTTTTCATTAAATCACTTTCATAAATATGGAAAAATTCAATGCTTATCTTAAAGTTTCATATTGGAATTTTAATATTAATGAGAGTGATTTAATGAAAAGTTGTATATTTATAAATTATTAGGGTTGGAGAATTAAATTTTGTATTTAATTATTATATGAATGAGTTCATGATATTAAAATTCCAATATGAAACTTCAGAATAAACATTGAATCCTTTATAATATTGAGAGTCTAGAATAAAGACATTATTATATGAATGAGTCCATAATATTAAAATTTCAAAATGAACCTTCAAAATAAACATTGAATCCATCATAATGTTGAGAGTCTAGGATAAGGATACGGTGGCATATAATCGATATTTGGATGTGTTAAAAAATAATGCATCTCATATTTATTTTCATATTTATCTACACAATTAGGTGTATGTTTTTCTAATTTGTTAGGCTTCATTATTACACCATAAATAGCAATCTCCCTGCCATTAAATTATGGTTGAACAAAGCTAAAAAAATGGTTTCAGAATAGTTATATGGCTAAAATAAATGTGATTCTTTTACTAATTGATAACCATCTTTTCCCACCATGGTCCTTGTGAGTTTTGATTTCCCCTTCATTTATTTCATGGATTTGAATGGGATGGTATTGGATTTATCTCATGGATTTGAATGGAATGGGATTGGATCCTATTTAACAAAGAAATAGAAAGACATAATTGAATAAGGATGCAACTCTCTAGTGAGACAATTGCTTACTCAAGGGACCAACACAAAAATCACTTGTATTCATGAGGTGACCAAAGTATTTACATATATAGTATTAGGTTATGGTTCCAAAAATTTCTAGAATATAAGAACTTCTGGCCAACTAAGTCTAATCAAGGAAAATGGTGGTAACAACACATAAAAATATCTAAATATGGGAGAATCTTCTAGAGATTTCTCCATTATTCCAACGCTATCCCTCAATGAATAAATGTGTTTTCTACGACACCCAATTGATTCCTAAGTACTTCAATTTTTTCCGTTCCAAGAGGATCTGTAAAGATGTCATCCATATTTCCATTGGTATTGCAATAGAATAAATCGATTTCTTTGGATTGCATCTTTTGCTTCATAAATGAAATGTGTCTCAATATGTTTTGATCTTGTGTTGTAAAAAATATTGTTGGATAGCTTGATGTTGCTTTGATTGTCACACTTGATAATGGTTGGTGATTTATGTACTTCTCCTACATCTTTGAGAATCCACCTAAGTCAAATTGCTTCACACATAGCAATACACAAATTTTTGAACTCAACTTTAGTGGACGACAAAGAAATTGTTGGCCAACTATTTCTCACTACTCAAAGGCACAATCCTAGATCCAAAGCTAAATGAATAACGTGAAGTTTATTTTCTTTCATCAATATTTTTGGCCCAATCTAAATCAAAATAACTAGCGAAATCAACATCAAAGTCATCAATATATTTAATACCAAAATTGATTGTTCCTTTCAGATACTAAAGTACTCTATGCACTTCTCTCTTCGCTGCTCCCCAATGGCTTTCAAGAGGTTTGGCCATAAACTAACTTAGAATGCTAATTGAATATGCTATATCTTGCATTGCTGTGGTGAGATAGATTAAGCCTCCCACCAGCTAACCACAGAATGTGCCATACACCTCTCTTGCCTCATCATTATTGTAGAGTTTGAAATTATGTTCTAATGGTATTGATACGTCCCTACATTGGACCACTTTGAATATTTTCAATAACTCCCTATTATACTTACTTTTTGTAGCCAATGCGTGTCCACCTTCTCTCCATATCTCAAGGCCTAAAAAATAGAGCAGTTCAGCAAGGTCTTTCACTACAAACTCCTCTGATATTTTACTTTAAAATTCATCAATTAAATTAGAATCATTGCATGTTATAATAATATTATCAAAATAAAAACAAATCATAATAACTTGCCTCTTTTGGTCCAACTTGACTTATAGATTAGAGTTACCTTTTCTTTTCATAAAATATTTCTAAACAAATAAGAAAATCAATATTCACATACCATGATCTTGGTTCCTATTTTAATCTATATAATGCTTTATTTAACTTTCAAACAAGGTGCTCTTAACCCATTTTAACCAACCCTTCTCGCTAAACAAGATATACTTCTTCTTTTAGCTCCCCATTCATGAATGTAGACTTGAAATCTAGCTGGTGTAATTTCCATTTATATTTCATAGCTAAAGAGCACATCAATCTAATTGTATTTAACTTAGCTATAGGTAGATAATTTTCTTCATAATCTATTAATTCCAATCTAACTGCACTACACGCATTGAAGCACTAGACAAATATCGACAAATTCATCCTCTTCCTCGAAACCTATAGGGAAGGGAAGAAATTACACTTGCAAATCCAACTGTGCATTGTTAGATGGCCTACCCAAACATGGTTATGGAACAAAACTTGTTATCCATCAATATCTCATCCCTTCACTCAAACTTGATTCAGTGACATGAATACAAATAATACAAATAGGTGGACCATAGCCACAACTAAGATAGCATATTTAGTCTCATAATTTGTCAGTTTTCAACATTGTAATTGACTCATTGAAATTCTAAAATAAAACATAAACAAATATGTGTCATTCATATGTTTGATGTCATCCTCTACAATGTCTCGAGTTTGTAGAATGTAAGAATCATGTCAAACTGGCCCCGTAGACTATAAAAATGTTCAAGAATAGACCTTACAGATTGAGATGAGACCACTCATAGTTAAACAATGGGCGTGCATAGTATTACTTTTTGTAGCATAAGATGTGCTATAGCCTTGAAATTTTGTGGAGAGGCTAGAATACATGAGATCTCCAAAACCCAGAAATCGTTCCTAGCAATTGCACCGAGAAATGACTTAATTAGATTGTTAACTGGTTTTTTAATAGTTCTCAAGTCTAAAGTTAGGGAATATGGTTGATGAATCAGAATTAATTAAGTCAAGGTGTGAAGGTTCTAGAAACTCACATGGATAAAATTATAGTTAATCTTAGCCATCATTTAAGATTTAATCCTGGTCGTTGGAGTGTTAATAGAGCATTATAAGAATAATTCAATGGGCACTTGAAGACTACACCTGAGCAATAGTTCTTTGTGCAGATTGAGCTAGCAGCAGCAGAGTTTGAGCGAGAGAGGCACATAATGTCAGTGAGGGGCAGGGAGAATGATTGGGAGGAATATTTGCAGATCCAGAGAGGCAGTAGCAATAGGCTGAGTTACTCCTAGTACATCAACGCAACTAGAAGAACACAAGTGTAGGAACTCATGAGTGCAGGAATGCGTGAGCATAGGAATGTGCGAGTGCAGGAGCGTGAAAATGCAGGAATGCGCAAGTGCAGGAAAAAGGAGTGCAAGAAGCACGAGTGTCAAGGATGCATAGGGAATATATTTTCCATATTTTCTTTTTGTTTGGATTGCCACTTGGGCATCCATAAGATGTACCTAGATTTCAGTGTTGCATAATAAAATAAATCCCTCGCAGCTACACTAGTTTTCCCAAGTCAGGTTTTTCTGGGGAAATTTGTCCAAAAATAATTATGTAAATTTATGTGCGTGTGCTAGAATTTTGTCGAGCACTTATTCTTCCGCAGTTTTATTTGTGTAGATTATAGTGTGATTTGTTCAGTATTTTTTATAGGGAACAATAAATAAATTGTTAAATTTAATTAACAATTAGTAGAATAATTTCTAGTTCTTGCAATAGGATTCGAGTTTTCTAATATTCATGGTATCACAACATAGATGATCAGCTGACGAGCTTAATAGCGACGAAGGAAGGATTTTCATTGTTGAGTGTGGGAAACATATCAAAATCCTATAAGATAGTGTAGTCACTTAGCCAAGAGGTCGAATGTCTTGAGGAGATTCAAATTTTCTGGGATAGGGACAAAAAAACTCCATATCTCTAGATCGAGTGATTCTAGAAGGAGAGGGAGCAACCTAGTATTTTCGCAAAGTAAATCTCTAGTTATACGCAATAGTTTTTGGAGTAGTTTGTTAGAGCAGAGCTAGCATCAAGTGGAAGAAGAGCACATGCTGAGGGGAAATTTTCCTTAGGGAACTTCTAGTCTCAAGAAGTTCGATTTCCAATTACAGATAGCAGTGTTTGTGAAAATATATTGTCACTCCAGAAGGGAGTGCAAATAGTATATCTAGCAGTTGAGCAACAGGGAAGGGTGAGATTTTCGAGTTTATTTTCACCAATCTTGAGTTTCCAAATTTTGTAGCTTTGGAGGGATGGCCATACGAGATTCCTAGAGGAGGTCGTACGAGCTAGCCATAATGCATATATGGGCAGGAGATCAACTTTTAGTTGTCGGAGGGAGATGCCGAAGGAAGTGTGAGTTGAAAAGAAGGTAAGGGTCCTGGCTAGGAACTAGGCTCGAAAGGAGATAGTGGGGCAGTAGATCCATGTAGAGGAGCAGTATGAGCCTCTGGTGTGCCAAATCGGTAGGGTCCAGAGCTGCTACAACAAGGAGATCAACCAAATCAGTTCCATATTGTTTCATTAGGACCATCACCTTTGTTACAGGAGTCCAAAGTGTCATAGTAGCAAGTTTAGTGTTAGCAGACATAATATGTCATTAGATGCAAATAAATTTGCAGTCAGTACCTAGGAGATAGTTGAAGAGCTAGATGTATTGACACAAGAAGTGAGGATTGAGCTCAACGTAGTGACACAAGTAGTGAGAATTACCCTGTTGTAGGATGTAGGTGCAGTTCTAGCCAGAAGATTCTCAGCGCAGAGCTATGTAGTATAGTTTCTAGTATAGGAGGACAGTCCGAGTTACGAGGAGGGAACATAGAGATTTCACATAGTGAGATCGAGACTCAGAGGGAGTCTAGTTTTAGAGAAAGAAGCTCTATGGAAGTTAGTACTTCAACATATGAGGATATGAGATTCCTTATTGAAATAGTTGTAGGAGAAGTGAAAAAGCATTAGCAACAACAATATGAGTAGATCAAATTTCACTATGATTGTTTACATACCTCCAGGAGTGAGGTGGAGTGACATGGGCAGGATCCTTGAGGAGTCCACCTCATGGATCAATACCTTGCTATGGGGGCTCAGAGTATTGAGTAATAGGATGGATCAGTGACAGTTGATACAAAGATTCTAGAGTGACAATTGCAGAGACTAGTAGCAATCAGATGTTGGGGAGCGCAGTGCAGACAGAAGTGCAGTTGGCATAGTAGAGAGTCAATAGCAGCACAGATTCTTCAGCGACAGTGCAGATACTAACAACAGTCAGAGACTTGGGTGATAGATAAATTATACTAATCATACTTAAGTCGGTATTGTTGATGCTTCTCAGTTGTAGTTGTTGTAGTTGAAGCAGCTATAGATGAGAGGGAGTTATAGTGCAGATGTAATGTTCATAGCATTTTAACAGGGTAAACAACAACACAAATGCAACGTATATGAGAGTTGCACAATGGTTGGTGGGTAGTATGGCAAGACATCAGCAGCATGACAAGAGATGATGTCGAGACAAGGTGTTGTCATAGGATGTACTGTAGAGCACTAGCACACATTACTTGATAAGAGGGATTATTAGTTTTTGCAGCGTCGGATTTATTCTAGCCTTGAAATTTTGTGGAGAGGCCAGAATACATGAGATCTCCAAAACCTAGAAATCGTTTCTAGAAATTCCACCTAGAAATGACTTAATTAGATTATTAATCATTTTTTTAACATTTCCTAAGTCTAAACTTAGGGAATATGGTTAATTAATCAGAATTAATTAACTCAAGGTGTGAATATTCTAAATATTCATAAAGATCGACTTCTAGTTAACCCTAGCCATCGGTTAAGATTTAATCTTGGGCGTTGGAGTACCAATAGAGGATTATAAGAAGAAGTCAATGGGCACTTGGAGAGTACACCTGAGCAATAGTTCCTTGTGCAGATTGAACTAGCACCATTAGAGTTCGAGCCAAAGAGGGATGCAGTGTCGATGAGGGGCAGGGACAGTGATCTGGAGGAAGATCTCCAGATCTAGAGAGCTAGTAGCAATAGGGTGAATTATTCCCATTGAAGGAACGAGAGTACAGGAATGTGAGTGCAGGAACACATGAGTACAAGAATGCACGAGTATATTTATGCGAGTGCAGGAACATCTAAGTACAAGAACTCGTGAGTGAAGGCATCATGAGTGCAAGAAGTGTGAGTGCCTGGGTTTCTTAGGGAATATCTCTACTATATTTTCTCGCAGTTTGGATTGTCAGTTCGGCATCCATAGATATACTCAGACTTCCTTGCTGCATAATAAAATAAAACCCTCACTGTTGCACCAGTTTTCCAAAGTTGGATTTTTTTGGGGACATTTTTCCAAAAATAATTGTGCAAATTTATGTGTGTGTGTGTGTGTGTTAGCATTTCTTCCATTGTTTATTCTTTTGTAGTTTAATTTGTGTAGGTTGCAATGTGAGTTGTTCAATGTTTTCTTTAGGAAATAGTAAATAAATTGTTAAATTTAATTAACAATTAGGAGAATAATTTCTAGTTGCTGCAATAGGATTCGAGTTTCCAAATTTTTACAAAAAGGACAACATCCAAACTACATATAAACCCAAAAATTAGCTTCACACCATACCTCTGACCCTTGTAGCCCTATTGGAAAATGCATGCAAATATGATGGCCATTGATGGTGGTTGTTACAAATAGATGAATTAGTAGAAAAATTGGTTGTTATTGCAAAAAGTAAATGCATGCGAGGAGAGTTCACTGATTTTTCTTTTATTTTAATTTTTAAATTAAGACAATAAAATATTCTTAGTTTTTAATTTAAGATAATTAAAATAATTATTTAAGTGTTTAAGAAAAAATATTAATTTTGTATTAAACAAATGTCTTAAACTTCCATCTTATATAGTGGCACGTCATTTGTAGAACAAGAGTTTTCTTAATTCCAATTAGACCCATCAGAAAGGTGACTTTATGTTATTTTCCCGTAGCTTTCCAGTAACTAGCTTTCGTCGCTCGGCTTGTTATTAAGTCATTTGGGTACTTCCTATCCCGTAATCTAAAGAAACTACCACTTGTGGTCTCTTGCAGGTGGAAGGGATTTCTCTACACACAACAAAAAATGTCACGACAAACTCATGAGAAAGACAAAAAATGTCATGACAAACTCATGAGTTGAGGTGGGAAATTGTGTGGATTCTCACGGATAAGCTCCACCATGACCGTGAGGGAGGTAATCAGGTAGTGGTTGTGTAAGATAGGGTCTTGCATGTTTGGTCTTAGAGGATGATGAGTTTTGGTTGAAGATGTTTCTGTTACTAGTGTTGGTCGTACTAGTGATGGTTGTAGTGTGGTTTTCTTCTAGAAACTCCAAGTCTTGCATGGTCGGATGGAGATCCTTTTGCGATTGGTTATCGATGCTTTCAATGTGGTAAGTGTTTTATATCCTTGTTTTGGGAGAGAGATCATTTCACTGATAGGTTTAGAGTGGTTCTATTTGTGGGTCTTAGTGGCATTCAATTTTAATAGTAGGTTGTTGTTTTGGTCATTATTGTTTAGATTGTTCTAGTTATGCTATTTGTGGTCTTCATTTTCTGTTGTTTGTGGTCCTGGTGTTGGTTGTTGTTTCTATAGCCTTGGTAGTTTGCTAAGGTTTTTGGTTATGCCTCATCGATATTCTTTATCGGTTGATATATCAGATCCTCATTGTTTATATGGTTGTTTTCTACTGCGGATTCTCGGTTGATCTATCAAATCCTTGTTATTTATATGGTTGGTTTTTACCGCGGATCATATTGAAAATGATACTTTGATGTCTTGGCCATGAGCATTGATTTTTAGAGCTACTGACTGTGGGGTTGGTATAGGTTTATCTAAGGCAATGAGCATTGGTTGCTAGAGCTATTGATTGTGGTGTTGGTGTAGCTTTTGATGCGAGGCTTGGTGTTGGATGATATTTTGAATTTATGGAATGCCTTGAAAGGATTGGTGACTTTATGCATGGAAATGTATACCTTTGATTATCCCATTTATGTGGCTATTCTCTTCTAGATGTCTGGGGCACTAGGTTGATTAAGGGTTCTGTAGGGTTTTATGGAGGATTTGATCTTTTTATTTCTAGGACTTCTCCTACACCTCTTCATATCTTGTCTAGAAGTTGAGATTTTTGTAGAGCATCTTTTGAGGTGGATCCTTCTTACATGATTGTGGTTATGTGGATTTATATCTTTCTCTTATATATTGAGGTCTGATTCCTAATGGTTGTGGCCTGCTTTCCTCATTTATTCTTCCGGTTTAATTGGCGATGGGGACCTATTTCTCGATATATTCTATATTCAGTTTTTATTTTCCCACAAAGATTTGAGGAAATTGCCTTCTTGGTTCTGTTCAAGGGGGTTTTATTTTTATATTGGCTTTTAGAGAACGTTTTTCCATGATGGGCCTACCTTTTGGCACTTTTTACATGTTGCCACATTCTACTATTCTTTGCTAATGTGCTTGGTTGTCCACATCAATATATTTAGACTTTATCTCCATCTTCCTACTACAAGTCATCATGTTGGATGATGTGTACTACCTCTAGACCGTCTTGACATTTTTGACTATGGTTGTTTTCTTTCCTATTCTTTTCGAAGTGTGCCTTTTTTGGGATACCTACATGACACAATTCTATAGTGTTTAGGTGTAAGTTTTGATGGTGTGGGTTGGCCTACTATTTCTGGTGGATGATAGTGTAGATAAAGTCTAAATAAAGGACCCACAGGGATGACAACCCTTTGTGCATTGCGATATGTGAGTACCAATAGGGCAGATGTGATATAACATTAAGTCATATTGCAGTGTCTCAGTGGGTCAGCATGCTTTTTTGCAATTATATAATATATATGTATATATGTTGCAAATTTGCAGGTTTTAATGTGCCAAGGCTTAGAGCCCGAAAATCTGAAATACGCCGAAAAGCTTTCTTCGGAAAACTTTTGGTGGACTTCACCTATTTATACACCTGAACACATATGTTTCATCGTGTCTGCACATATATATCGTTGTCGGGGGTTTTGGGGTGATGGCACATAATTGAACTCGTTGATTACAATATCGCCAATATATACATATTTCTCTACTCCGATGGTCTATTCCTCTATATGTACATGTTTTTTCCTCCGATAGTGTATATAGCCTATATATATATGTTTTTGCCCCCTATAGTGTATATAGCCTATATACATGATTTCCACCTCTTTTAACTCTTCCGCCTCCTATAATGTATTTGCAAGCATATAACTCTTTTGTGGCATATAATGCCGCCGATAGTGCATTCTTTGACATACTCTGCTCTGATAGCTTCCGATAGTGTATTCTTTGGCATCCATTGCTCCAATGGCTCTGTTTGCTTCCTCTGGATCTTCAAATATTGCCATATTGACATCAATGACAATCTATGTCAACAATCTCCCCCTTTGTTATTGATGGCAATATTCTTCTTCTCTCTGCCTTTGACATCAATGGCAAAGGAATGCATATGGACTCCCTCTGTCGAACTGCTCCCCCTGTCTTGCAACATCTCTATGAATGAACTTGAGTGATTCTAAAGAGATAACCCCCATCCTTTGACGAAGATGTTCAAATGCTTCTCGAGGAAGAGGTTTTGTGAAAATATCAGCTTTCTGCTCCTTAGTATTGATATATTCCAAGATGATGTTTTGTTCAGCTACTTGTTCACAAAGGAAATGATACTTGATTGGTATATGTTTGGTCTTTGAGTGCATCATTGGATTTTGGCTGAGACTAATAGCACTTGTGTTATCAAAATAGATGGTAATTAGTTGATCTATACCTATGTTGACATCTTTTAGAGCTTCCTTCATCCATAGTATTTGAGTACAACATTCTGCTGCAACTATATACTCGGCTTCGGCTATGGATAATGATATGGATGTCTGTTTTTTACTGAGCCAAGATACTAAACAGTCTCCGAGGAAGAATGCATTTCCACTAGTACCTTTCCGATCATTTACACTTCTGGCCCAATCAACATCGGTGTATGCAGTTACAGTCAATGTTGAGCTCTTAGGGTACCAAAGACCGAAATCAAGAGTTCCTTTCAGATATATAAGAATTCTTTTTACAGTTAACAAATGGGATTGTTTAGGAGCAGATTGAAATCTTCCCACCATTCCTACTGCCTGCATTATGTCGGGTCTTGTTGATGTTAAGTACATAAGGGCTCTAATTATTGACCTATAATGAGTTGCATCTACTAGAGGGGAGTCATCAGTTTTGCTCGATTTTCACTTTGTGGTCATAGGTGTGCTCATGGGTGCACAGCCTTCCATTCCATATCTTTTAAGCATGTCTTTAAGATATTTGGCTTGAGATATAAACAATCCTACTCTGGTTTGAGATACTTGTAGTCCAAGGAAATGAGATAACTCTCCTATCATTGACATCTCGACCCTTTTGACATGTTTTGAGAAGATTCATGGCTCATCTCATCATTATTTCTAGCAAAAATTAGATCATAAACATAAACAAGTGTGACTAGTAACTTACCTTCTTCTGTCTTATGTAGAGATTACTTCCTGCCACTCCCTTCTTGAAGCCTTGTTGTTGTAGATAGTGATCCAGTCTTGCATACCATGCTCTAGGAGCTTGTTTCAACCCATATAATGCCTTCTCAACTTACAAACTAAGTATTTTTCTTCTGTTAGATCAAACCCTTCTGGTTGCTTCATGTAGACTTCTTCCTTGAGTTCCCCATTCCGAAATGCTGATTTTATGTCCATTTGATAGATTTTGAATCCTCTTGAGCAAGTAAATGCCAAGAACATCTTGATAGCTTCCATACGAGCTACTGGTACAAATGTTTCCTCAAAGTCGATTCCTTCAATTTGTGAATAGCCTTTGCAAACAAGCCTTGCCTTGTTTCTGATGATTTGTCCATCGCCATTCATTTTTTTTTTGAATACCCACTTGGTTCCTATAATTTTTTTGTCCTTTGGACGAGGTACCACCTCCCATGTCTCATTCTTGTCAATTTAGGACATTTCTTCTTCCATGGCTTTTACCCAATGAGGATCCTTACTTTCTTGTGTATATGTTTCTGGTTCTATCATGCATAGAAGAGCAATATCATTTTTCTTTGGTGTATTTATCATCCTTCTTCGAGTTTGCATCCCTTCATCTCTATTGCCAATAATTGACTCTTCTGGATGATATTTCTGGAGAAACTTCATTGTCGAAGGGGTATGAGGTGGTTCTTTTTCCTCTTCTTCTTCTTCTTCCTGATATATTTTTTCTTTTTCTGGTTCTTCTTCTTCAATGAAAGGATCAACTTCGTGTTCTTGAATTTCTTCTTCTGGAAGGTCTTCATCAATCTTTACATCAATGCTTTCCACTCTTTTCCTTAGTCGATTATTGTAGCACTTGTAGGCTTTGCTCCGTGTAGAGCAGCCAAGGAAGATCCCTTCATCAACCCAAGAATCAAACTTTCCTGGTGAGCCATCATTGATTTTTATGAAGCACTTACTTCCAAAGATCTTGAAGTACTTTACTGAAGCAGGTCTTCGTTTCCATGGTTCATAAGGAGTTTTTTCACTATTTGGTCTTAATTGAGCTCGATTCAAAGTATATATAGTTGTCCCAACTGCTTCTCTCCAGAATTTTGGCTGCACATCTACTGCAAATAGCATTGTTCTTGCCATTTCTTGAACTGTTCGATTTCTTCTTTCAACTACCCCATTCTGCTGGGGTGTTTTGGCAGCAGAGAACTCTCTTTTAATTCCATGTATTTTACAGAATTCATTAAATTTTTTTGATGTGAATGCTTCCCCTCTATTTGTTCTGAGGCACTTAATCTCTGTGTCCTTTTCATTTTCTACAAGAGCTTTAAGATTCTTAAAACACTCAAATGCTTCAGATTTATATTTTATAAAATATATCCACATCATTCTAGTATAGTCATCATGATTTCTAGTTGGTCCACATAAGTCAATGTGGATGATCTCCAAAGGCTTTGAAGTAAGGAACTCCTTGGTCTTGTGGCTCGTTTGGTTTGCTTTCCATGTTGACGTGGACCACATACTCCTTGATTTGGGTTTAATAGCTTTGGGATGTCTTGTACAACTTTAATGTTGCTGATATTGATCAAGTTCTCAAAGCTTGTATTTCCAAGTCGCTTGTGCCACAACCAATTTCATCTATTTGACTTAAGTTGCATTTATCTTCTTAAATCTTATTCAGAATGTAGATGTTGTCTAGTGTACTAATCCCTTTTGCCACAAGTTCCCTGGAGGAAGAGTTCCTTATTTCACAGCCTTTGTAGCTAAAGACAACATTGTGTCCTTGATCATAGATTTGGCTAACACTTAGGAGGTTCTGTTTGAGCCCATTTACTAGCAGAGAATTTTGGGCTTTTCCTTTTCCATTGATAAGAGTAACAGTTCCCCTTTTAGCAATTCTGGCATATCCACTTCCAAAGGATACATTTCCTTATTTTTTGCTCAATGAGGGAAACTTCCTTTTGTTCCCTGTCATGTGTCTGTAGCACCCACTATCCACAAACCAATGATTTTCATTATTATGAGCATATAGATCCACGCCACTTTTATCCATGTTGGGATTCTCACTACTTTCTTTTTCCCTTTTAAGTGCGCAATTTTGTTCATAGTGTCCATTATTGTAGCATAATGAGAAAATCAGATCAAATGTGGTCAAGGGATCAAATGAATTGAAGGTTTTGATTTGTCCCTGCCTTTTGGGGCCATATGGTTTGATTATTTGATCCTTTAGCTTTGGTTTTTCACTCTTGCGAGCTATGCAATGTATGGCTTGATGACCAAAGTTTTTACAATGAAAACAATGTCCAAAAAAGATAG
The DNA here is from genome assembly GCA_031772625.1 of Pinus tabuliformis. Classification (NCBI taxonomy): domain Eukaryota; kingdom Viridiplantae; phylum Streptophyta; class Pinopsida; order Pinales; family Pinaceae; genus Pinus; species Pinus tabuliformis. Next base: position 322,768,921 of record CM062818.1, on the reverse strand, counting down.
TTTTGCACCTGTTGTAGTAGCCACGATTTGAGTCAACTTCCTTCCCTGGAATTACTCCCGCCTCATTCTTTGGATTTGAGATGGGCCTTTGATGGAATACTGGTTTATATCTGCTGTAATATTGATCATTCAAATCCACATTCTTCTTTGGAGTTATTCTCTCTTCATTCTTTGGATCTAGGATGCACTTTTGATGACATACTTTTTCTTCTTTTGGGTTGTTGGAAAGTGCATCAGCATAGCTTTTCGCACTAGTCTTAGTGCTTGATGATTCTCCTTTAAAACCTATTCCAGACTTGTCATGTTGAGGTTTTTGAATTTTTAGGATAGTCTCAAGTATTCAAGAGCTTTTCCAACCCTTTATAACTTGCTCCAATTCCTTCCTCAGAGATACTATTTTGGCTTCACGTTCTTCGCAAGTCTCTTCTTTTTCTTTTAGCTTTGTTTCCAAGTGATCTTCTCTTCTTCTTGTTTCCTTGTTTTCTACCTTGAGAGAAATGATTTTATTCTATAATTTCTCATTTTATTCAATGACACTTATAACAGTTCATCTACATTTCATTCTAGCTCCGAGTCATCATCATTTGTGAATGCCATGAATAATTTTTCTTTTCTTTCATCGTGGTCACTTTCCTCATCTGATTTCTTTTTGATGACTACAAATTCATCCTCATTAGAGTCATCTTGCTTAGAGAAGAACTTCTTCTTATTGCTCCCTTTCTTTTTGTATACCATTCTTTTAGCATTTCCTTCATCATCACTATGATGTTTATGAGGACATTTTGTAGCATAATGACCTATTTTTCCACATTTGAAATAGATAAGAGGGTACTTACCTTTTAGCTTAGATCCTTTCTTCAACTTTCGTACAAATTGAGCCAATTCAGAATCCACATTGGAGTCATCACCATAGTCATTCCTTTCTTTCCCCTTCTTTGATTTTGAAGCCTTGAATGATGCATCTTTAGAGCTTGGGCCACCTTTTCTCATATCATAGGCAGTGAGGATTCCATGGAGTTCATCCATCTTGAGAGTATCTAGATCCTTTGCTTCTTCTATGGCACTTATATTGGAGTCAAATCTGTCTGGAGGAGATCTTAAGACCTTTTGAACAATGGTACTTTCTTCAATCTTTTCGTCCAATCCTTTAAGAGAGTTGACCACTTCAGCTACTTGAAGAAAGTATGATGCAATATTTTCTTCATATTCCATTTTCAGACTTTCAAATTGCCTTATATGAGTTTGAAGCTTTTCCTTCTTGACTTTTGAGTCCCCATCATATAAGCCAATTATCTTATCCCACATTTCTTTGGCAAAGTTACAATTCATGACTTTTGTAAACTTGGAATCAGTGATTCCACTAGTGATGGAGTTCAAGGATTTTTCATTTGCAATGTAGGATTTCCTCTCGTCTTGATCTATTTGAAGAGTGGGAGGAATTGGGTACTCATTTAGAACGAAATGGCAGACTTCAGGTCCAAGGGACATTAAGTAGTAGGTCGTTATCTTTTTCCAGAAACCAAAATTGGTGTCGTCGAACAAAGGAGGTTTTCCTGACGCTTCGTGATTTCTCATAATGACTACAAATGCTTCTTCAAGATGTTGGGCTAATATGAAGAAGCCTAATCTGATACCAATTGTTGGAAATACTGAAAAAAAAACATTTATATATGGAACACAGAAATAGATAGCTAGAATAAATGCTTTTATTACACAAAGAGTGCATTGAAATAGATACAATATATAAATGGTTGCAATCAGTTGCCAAGCACCAACTTGAACTTTTGTGAGGCTCCAACCTCCAGAGCACCAACTTTGTTTTGCCAAGGCAATAGTTCTACACTTAGGAGCACCAACTGCAAGGATTCCAATCCTTTCAGTTCTGAGGCTCCAACCTCATGGGCTCCAACCCTAAACTGGTATAAACTATTTTGCTATAGTTCTCTGCTCCCAAGCCTGCTGAGCTTCTACCTCACTCCTATTTTCTTGCTTCTCCTACCTCTGCTACCTCTACCTAAACTTTGGTTTCCTCTCATTCTGATTATCGACACACCTTTCCTTACTTTTTCCTGTTTTATGTATTCCTGATGCCTCTGATTGTTCATTTCCACTTTCCACTAGCTCTTTGGCTTCTTCAATTCTCGCTTCAGCTTCCTCTGCATTGGTTTGTCCTTTGGCTTCCCTCTTCTTCATTGCTTTGGCTTTTCGGTTTCCTCTGCGCTAGCTTACCCCTTGGCTTCCTAGCTTTTTAGTCGTTGTAGCTTCCTCTTTCTATTCATGCTCACCAACACTCCTAGGACACGTTGATTCAATTGCAAGGACCAAATACACAAAGAAAAAATTGTTGCATGTTAAAACTGTAACAGAGCCCCTTTTGTTCAATGATAATAGGCATACATGGGACTTTATTGTTTAACAGAGATACTGTACCAATCAGGATGGAACTACATGCCATGTCCCAATTGCAATCGCAATCGGCTTTCGTTCAGGCATCCTGAACTATCAAGAGAATTTCTTATGCATTTTGGCCTTCAAACCCCACATAATACAAATATTCAAATACACAAGAATATATGAAAAACAACCGGCCGAAACGTTAAAGGGTGGACTTCAAATTTATTACACCTGCATCTATACCTGCATCGGGTCCACAGTGTAATCACAATCGGTAATCGCAACTTATTGCACCATCCCTTTATAACTTGCAATGGATCACTTCCGACATGGCGGACATGATATAACATTAAGTCAATTGTAATGTTTCATCGGATCCACAACATATATCACAATCAACGCTTTCAGGGTGGCAAGGCCTTAAGCACTTGCGATATGTCAGATGTGACATAACAATAGACCAAACTGCAATGTTGCATCAGGTCCGCAACATTCATCGCAATCGGTGCTTGCAGGAGTGATAGCCCTTTGTGCATTGCGATATGCGAGTACTGATAGGGCGGATGCGATATAAAATTAAGTCATATCGAAAATGTCTCAGTGGGTCTACATGCTTTATTGCAATTATATAATATATATGTATATATGTTGCAAATTCGTAAGTTTCAATGCACCAAGGCTTAGAGCCTCAAAATCTGAAATCCATTGAAAAACATGCTTCAGAACACTTTTGGTAGACTTCACCGGTTTATACACCCAAACACATATGTTTTGTTGGGTCTACACATATATATCGTTGTCGGGGGTTTTGGGGTGATGGCACATAACCGAACCCGCCGATTACAATATCACCAATCTATACATATTTCTCTACTCTGATAGTGTATTCCTCTATATGTACATGTTTTTTCCTCCAATAGTGTATATAGCCTATATATGTTTTTGCCTCCTATAGTGTATATAGCCTATATACATGATTTCTGCCTCTTTTAAATCTTCTACCTCATATAGTGTATTTGCATGCATATAACTCTTTTGTTGCATATATTGCCCTTTATAGTGCATTCCTTGACAAACTCTACTCTGATAGCTCCAGTTAGTGTATTCTTTGGCATCCATTGCTCCGATGGCTCTGTTTTCTTCCTTTGATGTCTCCGTTTTTCTCCCTCGATGGCTCTGTTTGCTTCCTCTAGCTCCTCGAATATTCCCAAATTGACATCAATGATAATCTATCTCAACATATAGCGGTGGCATTTGGGATTTATCTCATTCAAAAAGGTCTACCAACGAAAAATTATTTGGGTCAAGTTACCAAGCCTATAATTAGAGCTTTGTACCAGGCTGATGATCACGACTATTGCAAACTCCATTGGAAAATTCTTCTTTTAGCTGGAGGGGAGGCTGACGATCACGACTATTGCAAACTCCATTAGAAAATTATTCTTTTAGGAGGAGGGGAGCTTCGGTCATATGGAAAAGAGAATGGCTTAGGTGTTGGTTGGGATCTATTACATTGCCATGTTGGAGGATGAGAGAATGGATTGGGTGTTGATGGATATCTATTACACTGATAGGTTGGCGGATGAGCTTGTCCTCTCTCGGGTACCCTTTTCATTTTGTCAATCCAATGAATATTGGGGTCTACCCATCATATGCCTGGGGTGTCATGACATTGGCCACTTGATCACATCATGTCCTTGACTAACTAGTGTTGGTATGTTGATTCCTTCTTAGTGGGGAAATATTGTTTAAGACAAATTATTTTATGGACGATGACATCCTTGATCAAAGGGACACATTCAATGCCTTTGGTATAGGTAATTTATCTTCCACTCCATATTATTCATGTGATGTTCACATTTCTAATGTCTATGATTCTTTGTTGACTAGAAATTTTGCACACAATTTGCATGTGCTAAAGAAATCCTCCTATATCAATCCCTTGATTTATTGTATGGGATAATTTATCTCTTTACTACTTATTCTCCAATAGTTGTGTCTAGGGGAGAGGTTGGGGTTTGAACCTACTTGTTATGTTTCTTCCTATCAGGCTATGTAGGTCACGTCCTCCTTCTCTATTATTGCTCAATCTTCTCATCTGAATTTGACACTTTCCAAGGTACTCAATATGCACACATGTCTATTGATTTTGATTCAGAGGATTTTTTCTACTTGGATTCAATGGTTTTGGAACCACTAGACATTAAAAAGTCCTTCCTTCAATCCCATGTTTCTTCAATTAGCCCCAATCTGAGATCAAATGTGACCACTAGAAAAAGGAAGGGAATCCCATAGAAGAAGACCATATTTTGTTCACAGGCTCCTCATATGTTGGGATCGTCATTTGTGTAAGTGGAGGTTGGTTCTCGTACATAGGTTGATATTGATTATTCCTCTGAAGAGGTTTTGATTATAGACCACTTCGAGTCATGGGTCCCTAGAGAGAATTCACCCATTTCTCTTCCACCATCATTTCCATTTTGTCCCTCAATATTAGAGGGTAGCGTGCGGGCCCTAAATGTCTTACCCTATGAAGTCTCATTGAATTGCAAAGATCAAGCAACCATGTGGGATCCCAGTAAATTGATTTTCAATATTTTTGTTCATTTGTCGGGATAATCTTGTTAGTTTGTTCAAGTGTTCCCCCTCTTGTCTTTTGTTCATAAACATATATGAGCCATATTCAGGCCAAAAGATATTATGGTAGCACCTTGTAGCAAGTGTAAAACTGGACTTAAACTCACTTATTTTGGAGGGCGATTTTAACTTGCCGCTGGGCCCTGATGAAATCTTGCAGGTGCTGGTAAGATGCATCCATTGGGTTCTTTCCTTAAGGGTCTTTTCAATATATTTTTTCTAAAAGACACCGCGCCCTCTTTTTTTGGCCCTACATGGCACAATCGTTGACTTGGATCATAAGGCATATCTAAGAGATTAGATAGGTTTGTTTTCCATGTTTTAATGGCTAGATCACTGAAGGGATTAAAGTCACCGATCGTATTCTCTAATATTTCTGATCATTCTTTGGTCATCCTAGCATGGTTGAGTGAGTGTATTTGTCAGGCAGACCAATTTAAGTTCAACAATTCCTAGTTAAAACATAAATATTTTGACACAGTGGTACTAACATGTTGGAACTGTCCACCAGAAAATATTTTTTGAAGCAAGATAGAGGCCATCAGTCCCAAACTTTCCATATTAAAGGATGTGGTGTGACACTGGGAAAGGAGTAAAAGGAAAGAAATTTTCCTATAATTGATTGACATTGAGAATGCTATGATGTCTTTGAATAATCCATCTTACCTGTTATATTTCTTAGTATCATATAGACAACATTTAATGGATTGGGGAAGAGAAAAAACTAGATTCTTAAGATATGAGAGGATAAATGGAGACTAAATATCAAGGTTGTCTCGGTGACCAATGGTGATAAACACACAAGTTCCTTCCTCAGGTTTGCATCAAATAGGAAGAAGGATAATTCCATCTGGGGCATCAAGGATTTCTGGAAATTATATCTCCTCATAGTTGGATATTTAAGACATAATAGTGTTTTACATCAGTAACCAGTTCAAGGCAAGAAGCCATGTCTTTTCTAAAGAGATGGAATTCATGCAACTTTTTCCTTGTATGTTTTAGACTCAGGATAATGATCTGTTAGGGAGGACTATTTGTATCACCAAAAAATTGATCATCTAGCCTAATTTACTAGATGAATCGAAGTACACCATGTAAAGCCAATTTTGCCATAGTAAAATTGCTTTCACTATGAGAAATTAACTAATAAACCACCTTTGTTAAGTAATTTATAGTTAAACCCATGAAGAATAACTAAATAAACCACTATTTATTTGATTTTCTTCTAGGAATAATTAATTAAACGACTGTTTTATTACCATTCCTTGTCAAATTTGACCCAATCATGAAAAATAAACACATAAATCATTATTTTTCTTATTTTTCTCTAAGGATAATTAGTTAATCACTAATTAATTATTATTCTTTGTTAAATTTGACTAAATCCCTTAGGAATAATTAAATAAATCCTTATTTGTTCATTATTCCTTAACTAATTCGTTGACATGATAAATAAATCATTTATTTATTTATTTATTATTTCTAAATAAAAGTTTAAATACTTTTTCCCTCCTAAACAAATATAATAAACTATTCTAAGTGGTTATTCCAAGAATGGGATCAATAATATTTTATTATTGCTCATTATTCGAGGATAACTCAATATTTTGTTATAAATAGAAGGGCTTTCCATTCATTATTCAGTTTTAATTATTTTCATTGTTGCACTCACTAGTGTAACTCTGATTATTTTCATTATCGCACACAATATTTTTGTTGGGTTTATGCATTACAGAGGAGGGAGACTCTACAAAAGCTAAAGACATTTGAGAATAGCTAGGAAACCATCCCATAGAGGGGGAATGGTAACATTTATATGTTCTCTTCACAGGTGTTATTATAAAATTATTCTTTACATATATGATTTCCATTGGATAGTTTGGGTTATTACTGTTTTTTCTCTTTATTTAACTATGATCGTAGCATAGATCATAATTTTGGCAGGTTTTGTTTCTATCAATAACTGCAGATCTACAATGTTTAGCATCCATTTATATTGTTGAGTTTGTTTGTCACCCACAAGCTTAACTGGGTTCTTTTTGTACATCATTAAGAAGAAAACACTACAAAAAATTGGTGACTCTGTTAGGTGTTATACTTCAGATCTAGAAACCTAGGAAACCTTTGGTTTTCAACTTAAGGTTTCTTCTTTTTTCAATTCTCTTAATGTTTCCTAGTTTTTTAACCATAGATTTGATAAATTTTTTACTTCCGCAAGCTTTTTAGTCGTTTCAGAAGGTTACAGGAATCAACCACGACAGAGGTGGCATTTTTTTCCAAGATTTTCCGATTGGGATCCTCAAAACAGAAATCATATTTTTCAGCCCAAAAATTGTAATCTAGGCTTTTGAAGGCACCTTTTAGCCCAAAAAGTGTGATCCTTGCAGAGAAACAGGTTAGTACCTGTGATTTCTAGGTTTTAGTGTTTTTGTCAAATCTATTTCTGGGTTTTGCTGAGAGATGTCTGCTCGGTGTCTGACCTTTGTATCATCTCACTTCAGCCTTGATCCATTTTATTTTACTTATCGAAGTCAAATTTAGCCTCCCCTAGTGCTTCTAGTACACTTTCACCTTTCTAGGAGGAGTTTAGCTGAGTGAGTAGTCTGAGTTTCTGCAGTATTTTCAGCCACATTTTCCAGATCTGTAATATTTTTTTTTAGATATCATAAGATAGGTTGCTACCATCCATAGGTTCACATTTAAACTTGTTTGGTCATTCCGTTAGGGTCCCATCGGTTTCCTTAAGTGTTTCACCCATCTCCCTATATTTTTGCAATAATCTTCCCTCTCGTTTCTATTGTTACACCAATTTCCAGCAGCTTAGTGTCACTTGATCCTAGTCACACCAACATTCAGACATCTTAACCATTTCAGTGTATTTTCCATCAGTTTAGCCACTAAGGAGTACAGTGTTTGCAAACCCAATTTGGGTGGGGTTTAGTTAATTGTTTCACTATTCCTTTTCTGTTATATATTTCTTTTTATTTTCAGCAAGCTTTTTTCTTTTTTAACAAGCACGAAATGGACTTATTCAATTACTATACTTGCACACACATCCACACCTTAAGCAAAGGGGATGTGGTTTACACCGCCAATCCAAGACATAACATAATAAATTTATCTCACTGCATCAGAGACAAAAGATATAGTGTTGATCTCCCTTCACCATTTCCATGTTTCGTGAGTCCTTCCATCATTGCGCCATGCCACTCTCCACCTACCACATGTTTCGATCATTTCTCTAATTAAATTATTTCCCGCTTAATACCCTTCCTCATTTAATTTTCACCGGTAACTGTTCAATAATGGCCTTGCACCATTTCCAACGAAACTCCACCTCTATGTTTAAATAAAGCCTAATCCCGTCATGCTCAATCTTTGCTTCTCATTACTTCTGTTATTCATTATTTCTTGCAGCGACCCCAGTCATATCTTCTTCACCACCAGCATGTCGACATTCATTGACCTCCCTATGCTTTTTCACCTGACACTTTCTTTTCTAAACCTGGTAAGCCTCTGTTGTCTATCCATTTTGTTCAGGAACGGCTCTAGCCATGCCTCCTAAAGCTAAGACCTAGGACGAGGCCATTAACTTGTTAATTCCACCTTCTGTAGACATGGATCACACACCATTAGGAGACATGGATTACCGGATAACTGAGACACATTATGACTGTGATTTCCTTGAGTTATACTGCTGGTTAGAGGATAAAAACTCTGATAAAACTGATGAGATAGGACACTGGGAGTCAAACCTCCATGACTATATCTTTCCCGTGACATCACGAAATTCTATTTCAGAAAATTGATGATGTAGAGTGCACTATAAAAGATGACATGTGGAAATTGTCCACATATAATCCTACTTTTGAACAAGTAGAAAACATACATGGGCAACCTGGAACAATGTAAGACTTGTACCAATAAACGAAGAGATTGAAATTCGAAGCCTACAACAAAAGGACAAAGTTGAAGCAATTCAGAGACTATATAGTCTAGAAGAAAAGAAGAAGCAAAAGAAATTGAGTTGGTGTCAAATTTTTTAAATTATAAGCCTAGCTCAATAGACATAATATTTCAAATTTTTGTGGTTGTAATTAAATGGGAGCATTGGAGAAAATAATTCCAACCACCTCTTCCTATCTTGCTAGGTGTCATAACATTCAAGCCAAGTGTTATATTCAATTTTATTTTAGTGTAGTTTAGTTGCATTATAGTTGAGTTACAGGTTATTTATTCTCCCATGTAATTTTATTTAACAATTAATGAGTAATGTAAATATTAAGTCCTCTCCATTTACTAGTTTGATTTGATCTCTATCTTCTATTTTTGCAATGTTAACTTTGATTTGATTTCTATCTTATGTTTTTGAAATGTCAACTTTTAGTGTTAAATATTCATATATAAAAGTATGATATATACAATACTCATTCATATTAAGGAATTGTATGTTCGTTTGTTCTACAATACGTTTTTTCCATTGCAACATTTGTATACAAATGAAAAAAGAAGCTACTATTCTTAAATACCTTCATCTTATGTGTTGCATTGTTTAGTACTTTAGATCTCTCCAGATTTTATGACGCATTTACCCCCTTTGCAATGTACTAACATCCACGCTTATCATTTAACACCTTAACTAGAGGGGTGCATGTTAACTTGATAACTTGGAGATCATTAATTTAGTGATCATGTGCCAATAAGAATAACGTAGTATTGCCATTGGGAAACCATGAGCAGCATCTTGGTTGTCATGAGAAGGTTTCCCGACATGAAAGTGTTGTAACTTCTATGCCTCAACCATACTTTTGACTTAATCTTAAGCGGTGAAACCATTTTCCCATTGCAGAGTTAGCATATCACATATAATTACCGTATATAAACATGGTAAGGAATATTTGTTGTGTATTACTAAGGCCAAGAGTTCTTTGTTTTTTTTTGTAATTAGAATTTTCACCTAAAACATCATTTTTTTATTATTTAATCAGTTATTGGCATCCAAGCAATTTTTCAGTTGCTAGCAAAACAATATCAAACATTTAAATAATTTTTATTAAATTTTAAAACAACTCATACATTGATACACAAAACATTTTTTCATCATAGTTCCAAACACATCGTATAACATAAATATGAAAATTTATCAAGATCTAATAGTTAAGAACATGTGTTTCCTCCTAAGAGGTCATAGGTTCAAATCAAAGCAGGCTGGAGTATGTATGCCTTCCTAGACTTCACACTGAAATTGTTGCATGGAGGTGGGTCTCTTGTCCCACGAAGAAGGGGGCCTCATACAGCTGGCTTGGTCATGACCTTAAAATTGGATAATAATAATAATAATAATTAGAAGGTAAATTTCAAAGTTGGAAGATATATCTTGAGATCATTCTGCGTAAATTAAATGATCTTTGTTGTTAATTGTGATTTTTGTTGTGTAAGATTGGGTGATCTGAACCTTGTTCAATAGATGAAGATCGCTTAGTGTTTCTTAGCCAAATTCAACATATTATAAAAACATTTCTCAATACAATCATGATTCCATTACTGTTGAATTCTCAGCTCAAAAATTTGTTTCCCTAAATGTCTAATTCATAGCTCAAGAGTCTTTTTATGCAAAAGAAAAAAACAAGATAAGTAGTTACAAAAATCGTGTTATAGATTAGTCATCTCATCACAATATTCGGTTGCAAAAAAATTGAGAAGGAGAACTATATTCTCTTCAACATAATTACATCTATTCTATAGAATTCTATTAGTTATATACTAAGTAATCCTAATTTTCATTCCATCATAGTGATGTTTAGATTTTTTTAAATAACATGTTACAAACACCATGTATCAACAAAAATAAAAAAAGCCTGGGATTACAATAGATATAGTGAGCATTAATTATATGATATTTATGCTCCATTAATTGATAGCAAGTCATAATCAAAAGAAGCAAATTCAATCATGCCCAAAGCCACCTTTAATCCTTCCTTCCATAGAAAATCAAGAATTTTGTTATGTTCCTTGTAGATGTAGGCATACGATATTTGTTGGAAGGTCTTCTCCAGGTATCGATGCATCTCATCCAATTAGTGAGGGTAGGTGGCTCGAAATGTGGATGTCTTAGTACCCAATTGATAATACCTTTTGAGTCACCAAAAGATTTAATTTATCAAGACCCAACCATTTGACACATATGAGAACTCCCAACAAATCAGTGACTTTTGAATGATTATTGGAACCTTCTCCACCTGCAAACTAGAAGTGATAATATCTACCTCGCCTAAGCATGATATGTATGCCACAATCGACATATCCCTTGTCTAGAGGCTCCATAAAAAAATTTGACACGATAGCTATTCCAAACCTCTTTATATTGGACAATCCTACAAGCCTGATACTTTTTCCCTCATCCAATCTACTCATAATATGAAACAATCTTAATAATTGTGCTCATCACATCTGTAGGATTATGTTAAAAGATCATAGAACTACAACATGCCCAAATTCCCCAAAATATGTAGAAGGGAAGTGTAGAGTATTCCTAGTTGGTGCTAAACCACTAACAGAGAAAATTGAAATATTTAGGGAAAGGAGTCTTCCTCAAGGCTTTAGCTACATATATTAAATAATAATTCGCTTCTGCAACTGAACATAAATAAAAACCTAGGAATTTTACACACAGTTAAACAAAGTCAAACAAGGTAAAAGGGAGAAACACAATAAAACTTTGGATTATATTTCAAATACATGAAATACATTCATATGGAGGTTGTGACTCCTTCACTAAGTAAAACAAAAATTCTTAGTGTGATTTACACTTCACCAAGAGCCGTTGAGTAACTCTCTGTAAAACCCCATAAAAAATTACTTTTCCGCACCCACCAAAATTTGCTCCACAATTTTCTCACCTTTAATCTCTCACACTTACACACTCCAAAAGACTTTTTACATACATGTTTTCCAAAACATACATTTTTTACAAATTAATATATGACAAAAAAATGTTAAGACATAGTATGGGTGATTGTACAAAAAATGTTTTTCTATGTTGCGGATTACATATTTCAATGGCGGAATAAATGTTTGACCATAATTATTTTCTAACCATGCATTAAATTCACATTCATTCTTAATTTCTTGATTTGTGTTGCGGAATGGAGAACTTGTACCCCTCCTAGAACTTCATTTAATTTGTCCTTCAACCTGAAAACAAATTCCGCAACCTGCTGTTATAGGTGTACCACACATATGGTCGTTGTCAGTATAATAACTACAGTGGTTGAAATTAATTTTTCCAACACTCCCCCTTAATCACAACTGCTGCCATTGACGATTGCCAAACAATATCTAAGATAAACGAAATTTTTAAGTGCCAATGGATTTGTGAAAATGTGTACAAATTGTTCTTGTGACCTGTAGTGATGAAACACAATTTCACCATTGTTAATTAGTTCTCTAATAAAATGATATTTAGCATCAATTTTCTTGGTCCTTTTCTAAAAAACATAATTCTTTGATAGCTCAATTACAATTTTTTTTCACAGAAAATAGTAGTTGTTCCCTCTTGGTCGTGGCATGAATCCCTCAATATTCTTCCCATCCAAATTTCTTGACATGCTCCTACTATTGTAGTGACATATTCAACTTCTTATGTTGAGAATGACACTATTGACTATTTCTTGTAGGCCCATGAAATGGCTCTCAAATCGAAATGGAAAACATATCCAAATGTGCTCTTTCTATCATCAACACATCCTACCTAGTCACTATCAGTGTAACCAACCAGCCTAAAATCATTTTTTGTCAAATACATCAAGTTGTCAACCATAATTTTGTATAATGTCATATTAGCATTGTTGTTGCAATTTTCCTTGCTCAACATCAACCCCATGAAAGTTGGAGTTGGTGTGGGATTGTCATTATGCATATTGAACCTCTCCAAAATGTCTGCTACATGCTTGTTAGAGATATAAAAATACCATTTTTTGTTTGCTTCACTTCTCTGCCAAAAAAATACCTTAAGAACCCCAAGTCATTCATTACAAACTCACTTTTCATGACTTCTTTGAAATCAACAATGAGGAATTCATCACTTCTTGTAAAAATCAAATCACCTACATATAATACAACAATAAGAAGCTTCATGTCACTTTTTTTTATGTAGAGAGTAGGATCACTGTCACATTTTCTGAAGCCATTATCCAACAAGTAAGCATATATCCTGTTATACCATGCACGTGGTACTTGCTTCAACCCATAAAGATATTTCCTCAACCTATACACCTTGTCTTATTGACCTTCTACCTCATAACCAGGTGGTTGCACAACATATACTTCCTCTTTCAGCACTCCACTCAAAAACGCTAATTTTAGGTACATTGATACACATTCCATTTATGTTTTACAGCAATCAACACTATTATACACACTATCTCCATCCTCATGACTGGTGTAAATGTATTTGCATAATCTCATCCATTCTAGTGCTTATATCTGATGAGCGCTAGTATTGCAGCAAGGATGTTTCAACTCCTGGGCTACTAGCTTTACTTATCAACCCGGGTTTCACACAAACGTGGAGGTGACAATGTTGTATGCACGAGTAAAAGTGATGGTTATGCTTGTTGTCACTTGTTCAGTTGGTGAGAGACCACTGTGCTTTCAAGCCAGACTTCTATGGAGTCAAAAGAAGCTTGATTCTTTCATGGAAGAAAGGTAAATCTACTCTAAGAGAGTTACTCTACTGCATGGAGAAGGTCGACATGTAATGCTAAAACACACCATTCCCTAATTAACCATTTAAGAAGCTATGCTAGGTAGAAATGCTAAATCAACATGAAGGAAATGCTACTATCTAAGTTGTAGGAGTGAGAAGCATCAAACAACACTAATGTGCAAGTAAAGAGACTGAACTAAATCTGTTTTTTTCTTTTTTTTTCTTTTTATGCAAAATCATGTATGCAACTAATTGCTTTTGTGGATGTGGCAGGTGAACTAAGGATGTTTGAGGATGGATAGAAGGGCTATGAGATGGTTGGATGGTGTGGAGGACCCTTGGGAGGATTTTGGTGACTTCCTAGAGGTTTTCCATCAATTCGGCCTCAAAACGGGCCATTTAAGGGAAACCTACAAGATGTACTAGAAACCTACAGGATGATCCTGTAGGAATGACAAGAAACCTACAGGATACATCTGAGGGAAAAATGTGAGGTGTTGGAGGTGATGGGAGGCTTAGAAAAGGATGTGATGGGTGGAGTGGAGTGGGAGAAGGTCTAGGATCAGTCAGCAGTCAATATCCAAGATAGTAGATGGTTGGATTCGCTCAATGTGCTTGGAATAATTTCTATGAAAAATGATGAAAAACTAGTGAAGGTGATGGTGAAAACAAGGGATGGCTAAGGTGGATGGAGTGGAAGGTGGTTGCTGGCTATGAAGTCTTAGTCTCCTCTTGAAGCACCTTCTCTGCATAAAACATGTGTGTCTTCCAAAAATCTATGCAAAAGATACATTTTCATAAACTAGAAAAGAAGAATTAATGAATGAATTGCCTATACTATGCATGAAGAAATTTGCTGAAAGGAATGAAAGCATGGATGAGATCTATTCTAGAAATGGAGATGAAAAGGATGACAATGGAAATTTACCTTGCAAAACTAACAACATACAAAATTAAAGACATCAAACTCCAAAGCACATAAAATAACTAGAAAACTGTGTTTTTGGGGCTGCTTAAGGGTCCCTTCCTCAAGTCATTATCCAAAGAGGGAGGAAGTGAGGCTAAGACACCTGCTAAAAACCTTGTGGTGATCCTTTCTCTCCTTGCTAACCTACTGCTTGAAGTAAGGCACAAATGGAAGCAAACTAATAAACAACCAATCTAATCTACACTACTTGTAATGGAAATGCATCTAAAGACCAAATTAACAATGAAGCTATGATTCTACACTAAACATACATATACAATGAAAAGGAGCCTTGGCTGCTAGGGTTGGGCCCTAACCCAAGAGCTTCATCCCTCCGAGTTAACTTAGTTTTGGCTCAAAACAAAACTCATTCTTATTACTAAAACATCAAATTACATCAATAGAACTTTCACAAGTATTGCGGCTCGAAAATAGCTTAGAGTTTTACTCTAAAAATCCAAATCCAATTGAGGTCATGGGCCTCTCTACTTATAAAACTGAAGTCCCCAACGAATTCCTTAAAATTAGGGAGGCTCAGCTCCCAAACTCGAGATAAACTGGTGCTTTATCTCTCACTTGCTCAGCTACCTTCTAATCCTCTTGATTTGGTTGTTTTCACTTTGAGATGATGTGATGAATGGAGGAATATTTGAATGGAGGAGTAGTAAATGAGGAGGATTTACCTCCTACAATCCCTATCCCTTGTCACATTCAAGTTTTGACCTTAGTCTTTTCCAAAATTCCTTGATTTTCTCCTTTAATCCTGCATTCAATGCATATTAGTCCACTAAGCATAATATCCAACTCTAACTCACCTAATAAACAAAATATAATAAAAAACATGTAATAAGTTATGAGAAAAGCTGGTTTGACTAAGATAGGAGGTGAATTAAGGCCCATATAATTACCCAATGATGAGGCTCATCATCACCCCCTACTGAAAGTGTTGCTCATCCTCTGAGCAACTTAATCAATATCCATATCCTTCATGGTTCTAGTGGCCTCTCTGACATCCTATGCCTCTAATTTGGTCTCCTCTTCTTGTGCATAGAAGCCTACTTTCCTTTCTACCTCCTCCCTCTACCTCTTTTCTTCTTCTTCCTCTCTCCGTTCTAGCATCCCTAGGAGTAGTGGTGGACTCAGTTTTAGGCCAATCCAATTGACATTCAACCTTTGTATAGATTGCTTATACATAGGTGTCTTGTTTAGTGCCTCTCTAAACCTTTGAGGAGAGTGATAATCTCTTATCTTTAAGTTGTATGACAGCGTGTTCCATCTCCTCAGGCAAGCATGTATGCTATCATCTCCTAGCAACCTAAACATGTCCTCAAAATGTGAAATTTATTGCTCTTGGGCAACAATATATCTAGGTGTCAGCTGAGGATCATTTGCAATCAAATTATGGGTATAGATGAGGGCCATAGGATTTGATTGTCTAGCTCTAATCACAAGAGGTTTAGTTTTCTCTCTTGCCAATATCCTCTTCATATCCGCAGGCCTTCACTCCTCATGGTTCATCCATGATGCCGAAGTGATTAATTGTAAACCTCCTAGCTTGGCATTATGGTCCCATACATTCATGTTTGTTAGGGCCATGTTGTGCAAATAAAACTCAGCCATTTTGGCCATATCTTCTAGTGTACTTTGATCACAAAGATCAATGAATTGCCTGTAGTCCTAAAATGGCATGGTTCCTCTGAGTGATAGTGTTTTAATATGGAACTGCAGCCACTATTCTTTGAGGTATAGAGCATAGGATTTAGCTAGCATCCTACAATGGATTACTTCCAGAGAGAGTCTGGCCATACATTCCAATTGGTTCTCTCCTTCCTGCAGCTATTCCCTCAACCATGCATTTTCTATCTCTAGTTGATTTCTCATTATGGCCTCTCTGTCTCTCAAGCCACTTAGCTCGCTGCCCATCAACTTGAGTTTCTACCCCATGTGCCCAATGTCTTCCACCTCCTTTTATTTGGTGATCTACATCCATCGGTGAGTTCTGGCACTCTCCTTCACAAGCTCGAAGAAAAGTGGGATAGAAAATTTTTGAGGTATGACCTTGCCTCCTTCAATAAACCTATAATAGGAGCCCAGGTTAGGTTGGGGGTTGGGTTCTTTTGTCTCTGGGTCCTCCTCTTTAGTTTCTTGTGGCTCCCCTACCTCCCTTTCCAATTTTTGTGCCTCCTGTAGGTTCAATAGAGTATCATGTAGGACTATTTTTGCTTCCTATATATTTTGCTGTGTATCTTGTAAGATTTCCTTTCCCTTGGAGGAGGTTGATTTAGTACTAGGCCTTCTTACATAGGTGATAGGAGAGTCCTCAATCACAACATGAAGTTTGGTTGGTGTTTGGGGTTTCCCCTGTCTTATTCTTGTGCTTTTTCTTCTCTTGAAATATAATGGGTCTGCCTCTGTCCTTTTCCTTTTTGCTTGATGGGGTTGCTAAGAGCAGTGAGGGAAGCTACTGCCTCTCTCTCAGTGGCCTCTGGAGACACCCTAGGTCACTCCTTGTTTTTTGTCCCCTCTTTTCCATTGCCTTCTTCCTCTATGTCCTTCTTGTCTTCTTCTTCTTGTAGATCTTCATCATATTTATCAGTTTCCTCCTTAACATCCTCCTCTATTTCTTCATCACCCCCCTTATGTTTCTCCTCTTCTTCTTATTCTTCCTCATTTTATTCTATTTCTTCTCCTTCTTCATCCATCTCATCCTCATCTCCTTCTGTTTCTTCCTCTTCCTACTTTACTTCTTCTTCCTCTACATTAGTCTTTATCTCTTCCTCTTCACTGACAATAGGAATAACATCATATGTGAGAGATTTGATGTCATCCTCTACTGGCATGTCTCTGAAAAATGACCATGTTATTGGAATTCTGAGCTTTTGGAGGGAATCTTCTATAAGGATCCTAATTAACCCATGGTGAGCTAACTGTTGGGAATTTCCCTCCTTCACTTTGATGCTTGAGTCTATTAGCGATTGCAACAGGAAGTATGGTATGTTGAGCCTCTGGTGAGGGGGTGTTTCTGCCCCAAATCTCAATTCTTCAAGGATCCTAAAATGATAGCCAGAGACCACACTATACCTACCTTCACATGAAATGTATTTTATCAGTTGGCATCTTACCTCATTCCATGGATATGGCAGAATTTCCCTCCATACTCCATTTTTGTCCTCAGTGTGTTCCTCACATTCTAAAAAGAATTTCCTTTTGGAAACTTTGCTATGTACTTTGTCTTATTTCCTCCATGGTATTCGTACAGGTAGTGTGGTGACTCTGCTAATTAGATTAGGGGTGATTTCTATAGAGAGGCCCTTTATCACAACAGTGGCATGGATTCTGGTGATTGTAATGAGGGAGAGAGAAAATTCTCGAGCCACCTTACATCATACCCTCTGAAGTTTTTGAAAAACCTCATCCAATTATGTCTTGTGAAGATTTCAAGCACTTGGGGGTGTTGTTGGATTCTTACAGTGTTGATGGGATCCCTCCTATTGAACCCTCCTATCATCTTGGTTGGTGAAGTCCGAGGAGATGAGAGGGTTGAGACAATTTCAAATGCAGAACCAAAACATAAATGACTATGTATGTAATTCCCTTACATAGTTGCTAAATTCAATCAAACATAGAGGATTGTCGTTCAATCATTTGTAAAGAGGGATGTAATTACAAAGCCTACCTCTTTATATTGTTTTCAATGGGCAACTCCCGTGTTTTCCCCTCTAGAACTATTCTCGGCCAAACCTGTAGATAGTCTTTGTGTATCCTATAGGAGTTCCTGTGCATGATCTTGTATGTTTCCTGTGCAATCATGTAGGAATTTCTGTGTAGTAAACTGATGGATTTTTTCTTCTGATGGGTTGTTTGGGTATGAGAGCGACTTGAGAGAGTGAGTTTCGAGGAAGTGAAATGCATGAATGCATGGTAACGATGTTTGTTTCATCTTATGGTGATTCAGGGTGAGATGGTGTGCTGGTAGCAAAGGTACGTTTTGATTTTTGGACCATTGGTCCACACTACCACCTCATCATTCCCCACTCCTCGTAATCATCTCCCACCTTATGCATCTGTAGTTTTAACTACCTTTTTCCTACTCCTTCTCTATCTTTGAGTTAACTGCAACCACGTGTGAGAGGATACCTTGTTGTGTATGTGTTGACTGAACAAAGGTGGGTAGGTTAAGTTGCCACCCTTTACATTATAAACCAACTACCTCATAACCCTTACATTTTTTTGACTACATGATGCATATGAGAGAGCAAGCAGGATACTTACCTGTGGTTCAAATGTTATGCTGCAGTTGTCGAATACCAGAGGTGTTTCTGTGTGTATTTGCTGCATGCTATTCTTCTTCCTCCTCTTGTTGTTTGCTAAAGACTTCTTTGTTTGTGCAGGTACCTATGGTTGAAGATGGTGATGCTACTATTTTGGAGCTCCTAGATCATCATGCTGGAGGCTTGTTGCTATTATGATTGGCATTCTGTGGGATAGGCTACTACAGGATTTCCTATAGGATATCCTATAGCTACTTCTCCCTCAGAACTCTTGATCATTCTTTTTGCTGGGGTTGTGACTCTGGTGACATGGATGGAGAGAAAGAATAGGAGTTTGGAGAGAAAGGAATATTAAGGTGATCTCTTTATTCCTCCTTGTTTCCCTTTTTTCGAAGACTGGAAAAAAAAAACTCTTGAAACTGATTTTTTCTTTTTAATGGTGAGTGCAGGGGTGATGATGGTGGACAAGGTATGGTGATTCAATGATGAAGGGGTGAAATTTATTTGCCTAGAAAGTCATTCATTTTCCTTAGTATTTCTTCTTGTAGGATTTTTGGGTCACTGTAATTCCTACAGGATCATCCTATAGGTTTTAAGGGGATCCAGTAGGAATATAGGGAATCCTGTAGAAAACACAGTCCCTTTGTAAAATGAAGCAATCGAGTGGAAAAAATGATAGAAATGGTGGAGGAATGAGTGGTAACAAGTGGAAAAATAAATATGTGAGTGAGAAGGGCCTCTTTTTGATCCTCCTTTGTTCCTTGACCGTCCTTCATGCTGACCTGCAAATGGAAATTTCATGACTTTTTTTTTTGGAAAACAACTAGGCTGCCTCTTAGAGGTTTTCACCCTAGTTGTTTGCCCTAGGTGCCTCAACAGAGGTTTTCACCTTGGGATCTTTCTTGTTCTCTTTTCTCTCTCTTTTTTTTGTTTCGACACCACTGAGCTGCCTCAAGAGGTTTTCAACCCAATTATGGGACTCAAGTGCCTCATGAAGGTTTTCACCTGAGTCCTTATTCTTTTCTCATTTTCTCAGTGATTTGATGAGGGAGGATCTAGAACTTGCTCCACTATCGTCACTATTTTATTGATATCATCAATGAAATCTTCTTTTGATAAATGTATCTTGTAAATTTTCAATTGGTTTCCATTAACAAGCAAAGGAATGGCCTCTTCATCTATGGTTCTAATTTGCACTGAACCATTATCATGGCATCTTTCCACAACATAAGGTCCTAGCCATATTGTCCTTAACTTTCCCTTGAATTCTTTATACCTCGAATCATATAGCAACGCCCAATCACCTTCTTGAAATTGCTTCTCCTTGATGTTTTTATCATGCCAGATCTTCCTCTGAAGTTGAACTACCTCTATAGGTAGGATTGCCTGCATTTTGAATTCATCCAAACCATTCAACTGGATCAATCTCTCTTTCTGTGCACTGCTGAGATCCATACCTAGTTGGGTTCCCATCCTTAATGTGTTATAATAAAATTCAATGGAGAGCAAGGCATTTTTCCCATAGACCAGCTCATAGGGTGTGAATCCAGTGGTGGTCTTCCATGTGGTATTATAGAGCCAGGTGGCCTCAACTAGTCTATCTGCCCAATCCTTCCTGTTGTTGCTTACCACTTTGGTAAAGATGCCCTCCAGTGCTCTATTGGTCACCTCCACTTGCCCATTATCTTGTGGATGATAGCGAGTGGAGGTTCTATGCTTGATATTTTGATGGCTGAGCAGGTATTCAATCATGTTAGAGGTAAACTGGCAGCCTTGGCCTGTGACCATCTCTCCATGATACCCAAATTTGTATAATACATTCTCCCTTAGGAACCCAGCCACCTTCTCCTCTGTTGCTACCTTAATTTCCTTGGTTTTAGCCCACTTACTCAAATAACCATTGCACACAATAATATACTATTTTTTCTTAGAAGGAGGGTCAATAGGCCCAATGAAGTCCATGCCCTAGTTGTCAAATGGCTCGAAAGTCACTTGAGGCTGCAAAGGCATTTCATCTCTTGGAGTAGACCTTCCCATCCTTTGGCACTCATCACACTGAATAGTGTATTTTTTCACATCTTGATGAAGAGTGGGCCAATAATAGTTTGCTTGTAACACTTTGAACGTTGTCCTCTTTGCTACAAAGTGACCTCCACAAGGCCCATCATGACAGGCCAAAAGGATGTCAAAGACTTCCTCCTCCTTGACACACCTTCTCAAGATTTTATCTCGGCCAAGTTTGAAGAGATTTACCCCAATTCATGAGAAGGGGGTGCTTTTCTTAACTATCTGTCTCTTTTCCTTGGAGGACATGTTTGGTGGGAACTATGCTGATACCAAATAGTTATCTATCAAAAATAGATTGATCCAGGGAAAAAATCTCAGGCTTGTAGGACTGTCCAATATAAAGAGGTTTGGAATAGCTATCTTATCATATTTTTTTTATGGAGCCTCTATACCAGGGATATGTCGGATGTGGCATACATATTGTACTTAGGCCAAGTACATATTATTACTTCTGATTTGCAAGTCGAGAAGGTTCCAACAATCATGCAAAAGTAACTGGTTTGTTTGGAGTTCTCATATGTGTCAAATGGTTGGGTCTTGATAAATTAAATCTTTTTGGTGACTCAAAATGTGTTATCAATTAGGTACTAATAAATTCACATTCCGAGCCACCTGCCCTCACTAATTGGATGAGATGCATCCGAACCTGGAGAAGACCTTCCAACAAATATCATATTATGAGTAGATTGGAATAGGGAAAAAGTCTCAGGCTTGTAGGACTATCCAATATAAAGAGGTTTGGAATAACTATTTTGTCATATTTTTTTTATGGAGCCTCTACACAAGGGATATGTTAGATGTGGCATACATATTGTGCTTAGGCCAAGTAGATATTATCACTTCTAGTTTGTAGGTGGAGAAGGTTCCAACAATCATGCAAAAGTCACTGATTTGTTGGGAGTTCTCATATGTGTCAAATGGTTGGGTCTTGATAAATTAAATCTTTTTGGTGACTCAAAAGGTATTCTCTTTTGGGTACTAAGACATTCACATTTCGAGCCACCTACCCTCACTAATTGGATGAGATGCATCCAAACCTGGGGATGACCTTCCAACAAATATCATATGCCCACATCTACAAGGAACATAACACAATTCTTGATTTTCTATGGAAGGAATGATTAAAGGTGGCTCTGGGCATGACCGAAATTGCTTCTTTTGATTGTGACTTGATATCAATTCATGCAACATCAACATCATATAATTACTGCTCACTATATTTGTTGTAACCACAAGTTTTTTTGTACTTTTGTTGATACATGGTGTTTGTAACATGTTATTTAAAAAAATATTAGTATCACTATGATGGAATGAAAATTAGGATTACTTAGTATATAACTGATAGAATTCCATAGAATAGATGTCATTATGTTGAAGAGAATATAGTTCTCCTTCTCATATTTTTTGCAACTTAATACTATGATGAGATGACTAATCGGTAACACGATTTTTGTAACTACTTATCTCATTTTCTTCTTCTAAAATAAATACTCTTCAGCTATGAATTATACATTTAGCGCAACAAACTTTTGAGCTGAGAATTCAAAAGTAAGGGAATCATGATTGTATTGAGCAATTTTTTTACAATATGTTGAAGTTGGCTAAGAAACACTAAGTGATCTTCATCTATTGAACAAGGTTCATATAACCCAATATTACAGACAAAAATCACAAGTAAGCACAAATATCATGTAATTTACGCAAAAAGTCCCATGGCTCACACTTGTAGATATGAACCTCAAGAATGATCTCAATATCTATCTTCCAGCCTTGAAAGTTACCTACTAATTATTATTATTATTATCCAATTTTAAGGTCATGGCCAAGCGAGGTGTATGAGACCCCCTTGTTTGTGGGACAAGGGACCCACCTCCATGTAACAATTTCAATGTGAAGTCTACAAAGGCATACATACTGTAGCCCGCTCTAATTTTGAACCTGTGACCTTTTAGGAGGAAACACATGTTCTTATCCATTAGATCTTGATACATTTCCATATTTATCTAATACGATGTGTTTGGAACTATGATGATTAAATGTTTTGTGTATCAATGTATGAGTTGTTTTAAAATTCAATAAAAAATATTTAAATGTTTGATATTTTTTTGCTAGCAACTGAAAAATTGCTTCGATACCAATAAATGATTAAATAAAAAAAAATGATGATTTAGGTGAAAATTCTAATCACAAAAAAAAACAGAGAACGCTTGGCCTTAGTAATACACAACAAGCATTCATCACCATGTTTATATATGGTAATTATATGTGATATCCTAATTCTACAATGGGAAAATGGTTTCACCACTTAAGAGTAAGTCAAAACTATGGTCGAGGCATAGAATTTACAACCCTTTCATGTCAGGAAACCTTTTCATGACAACCAAGATTTTGCTCATGGTTTCCCAATGGTAGTACTACGTTATTCTTATTGGCACATGATCACTAAATTAATAATCTCCAAGCTATCAAAATCCATTATTAGAATGCATGATCTCAAATAGTTAACAGACACCCCTCTAGTTAAGTTGTTAAACAATAAGTGTGGATGTTAGTACATTGCAAAGGGGGTAAATGCGCCATAAAATATGGAGAGATCTAAATTACTAAAAAATGCAACAGAAAAGATGAAGGTATTTAAGAATAACAACTTCTTTTTTCATTTGCATACAAATGTTGCAATGGAAAAAACATATTGTATAACGAATGAACATACAATTCCTTAATATGAACGAGTAATGTATATATCATAATTTTATATAAGAAAAGTTAACACTAAAAGTTGACATTGCGAAAATAGAAGATAGAGATCAAATCAAAGTTGACATTGCAAAAACAGAAGATAGAGATCAAATCAAATTAGTAAATGGAAAGGACTTAATATTCACGTTACTCAGTAATTGTTAAATGAGATTACATGGGAGAATAACTAAACTGGAGCTTAATTGTGACACAACTAAACTACACTAAAATCAAATTGAATATAGCAATTAGATTGAATGTTATGACACCTAGCAAGATAGGAAGAGGTGGTTGGAATTATTTCCTCCAATGTTCCCATTTAATTACAACCACAAAAATTTGAGATATGATGCCTGTTGAGCTAGGCTTATAATTAAAAATTTTGACACCAACTCAATTTCTTTTTCTTCTTCTTTTCTTCTAGATCGTATAGTCCCCAAATTGCTCCAACTTTGTCCTTTTGTTGTAGGCTTCAAATTTCAATTTCTTCATTTATTGGTACAAGTCTTCCATTGTTCCACGTTGTCCATGTATGTCTTCTACTTGTTCAAAAGTAGGATTATATGTGGACAATTTCCACATGTCAGCCTTTGTAGTGTGTTCATCATCACCAATTTTCTGAAATATAAGTTCGTGATAAAGTTTATCCTCTCTTGGGAGATTGATTCTGATGAAGTTTTTGCTCCATAGTATTTCAGTTTTCTGGATGCATCTTTATATGCTACCCATGGATGTCGTTCATGGATTGGATGTTATTATGGGAAAGATTCTTAGGTCATTATAGGCATAGGTAAGAAAGATTCACCTTGTTGGACTACCCTTGAATGCTCATAGGGTAGATGTAGGTGGTTGTGGAATTATAGATGTGACATGTTTTAATATGGCTTTATTGATTAAAACATTTTGGAGAGAACTTATAGGAAATGACCTGTGGAAACATATCATTCTCTTCAAATATATGAAAACAAAATATAGAATTATGAATTCATGAGGGGGCTGAAGAAAAAAGGTGGCTTCTATCATCTAGTGGAGCATAATTAAGAAAGAAACCAATTACTTGGTAATTTTAAATGGGATATTCGATCTAGTTCACAGATCGTGATTGGTCTGGATGCGATCCAAGGTCTTGTTGGTAATCATTTTATTTTGATCCCTCTTCTCCAACATCTAGATGAGAGGAATTCTTTCTCTCAATCATTTACATGTTCAAAATAATTCATTTTTATTTTCTTACAAGTGGATCATTGTTGGCGAGCTTGAGATTACTGGCCCCTTAGTTATTGAATGGGATAACTACATTCTTTTTTTTTGTCTCATAGGCATGACACTTATGGACTTGGAAAATCAATTAACATGGGATGACCACATAATTGAGGGTCATATTTAGGTGGAAGAGATTTCCAAGTTGATCTCGTGGGTTGTCCCCTCTACGGATAACATGTTAACAAATCTAGCAGTCATGGTCATGGGATATTCCAAAAAAAATTAAATATTTTTGTTGGTTGGTTCTTCATAATAAGACTCTCAATTGGGAGAATATTCTAAAGAAAGGTTTTGTGGGTCTGGGTATTTATACACTCTGTATATGTGACCGAGATTACATAGTTAATTTATTCCTTTCCTACCCCTTTGTGATATCAGTTTGGATTGGGGTTCTTCAATTACGCAATATAAGGTGAAAAAGATCATCAACTCTATAGGGAAATTTTGTTGGAAATATTAATCTAACCACCATAGTTATTAAACTGACAACAACCATACTTGTGGTACACCTTTAACTGTAGTTTGTGGATTTTGTTTGCAGGTTGAAGGGAAAATTAAATGAAGTTCTGAGTGGAAGTAAAAATTCTCCATTTGACAACACACATCAAGAAATTAAGAATGAATGTGAATTTAATGTAGGGTTGGTAAATACATATGGCCAAACATTTATTCCTCCATTGAAATATGTCCTCTACAACATAGGAAAACATTTTCCTATACAATCACCCATCTTGTGTCTTAATGTTTTTTTCATCATGTATTAACGTGTAAAAAATGTATGATTTGAAAAACATGTATGTAAAGAGTATTTTCCATAGTTGAGTGTGTAGTTTGATAGATTAAAGGTGAGAAAATGTGGAGCAAATTTTGGTGCGTGTGTAATCCAAAGTTGTATTGTGTTGCTCCCTTTTACTCAGTTTTACTTTGTTTAACTATGCATAAAATTTCTGAGTTTTTATTTCTTTCCAGTTGTAGAAGTCAGCTGCTATTTAATATCCATAATCGAAGCCTTGAGGAAGACTCCTTTGTGTAAATATTTCATGTGGTATTAGAGCGGGTAAAATTTTATTGGTGTAAGAACAAGTATTTTTACTGGTAGCTAAAAATTGTTTTGAAGGCACATTTTAGGAGTGTATTTACCAATAGGTAGAATTTTTTTTTAACAATTAAAATGGAAGCATCAAGCATAAGCTTGCATAGTCCTAAAATACCCTAGTTTAACAGTAAAAATTATGACTACTCGGCTGTAACAATGAAGTCTTTGTTTTCTTCCCATGATATTTTGGATTTGGTGGAGAATGGGTTCCAAGAACTAGAAGATGCAACAACATACAATTCATCATCACAAGAAAGAAATGATTTTTTGAGGCACAATAGGAAGAAGGATATAAAACACCTCTTCTACAACTTCTAAGAAGTTCACAAAAGTATCTTCCCAAGGATTTCAGCAGCAAAAATTTCCAAGTAAGCATGGAACACCCTATAGACAACCTACCAAGGCATGGAAAAAGTGAAGATAACAAAACTACAAATGTTGAGGAGAGACTTTGAGAAAATTTGTGTGAAAGAATCTAAGAATGTAGAATCACTTTTTACAAAAGTAATTGGAGTAGCTACTCAAATCACATCTCATGGTGAGACACTTGACGAAAGGAGAATAGTTGAGAAAATTGTGAGAAGTTTTCCATAATGATTTGATGCCATTGTTGTGGCCAAAGAAGAGACAAATGATCTCTAACAAGTTTCAGTGGATGAGATTCATGCATCACTAATTTTTAATGAACATAGACTAAAAAAACCAACAAACTCCTCACTGGAGCATGCCTTCAAGACACACGTTTCATTTGGTCAAGTTAAAGACAGAGGAAGATCAAATGGTAGAGGATGAGGAAGAATCCCACAGAGAGGTGGAAGAGGCAACCGTTCAAGCTCAAGTGGAAGGGGTAACAATCAAAATTCAAGTCAACCGCTAAGACAAAATCAAGAGGTATGATAAATTTCAAGTTCAATTTCATTATTGTAAGAAGTACGGTCAAAATGCAAACGTATGTAGAAAGAATAAACATGTTATAAGTAACAAACCCAATGCAAATTTCACAAAGGAAAATTAGAAACAATGTAGCATGTTTTTAGCTTGTAATGTATCACAATAAAAAAAAAGGGAAGTATGGTTTCTAGATTCAGGTTGCAGCAACCACATGACAGGGAACATATGTTTCCTAATTTAGATGAAAGTGTGAAATTTGAAGTGACATCATGGGACTAATAGAAAAGTCTCTGTCATGGGAAAAGTAAGAGTCAATTTTCTAAAAAAGAAGGGGGAGAAGAAGTACATTTCATATGTTTATTTTTTCCTTGATTTAAAGCATAACCTCATAGATATTGGATAGGTGATGCAAAAGGGTTACAATGTCTTTTTCAAAAATGATGAGTGCACAATTTTGGATAAGCCTCCAAGCCGAAAATTGATTGCAAAAGTTCATATGACAAGCAATAGAATGTTTCCCCTAAAGATAAAGTGAGATTAGAAGGTAGAAGGTGCACAAGAACAACATTCAATGAATTCACAAGACAACGGAAGAAAAGTTGCAGCTTTCGCACAAGTAAACTTTCAAGCAGAAGTTAAACATGAAAATTGGTTATAGCATTTGAGATTTGGTCATCTCAATTTTGGAGGCTTGAATTTTCTACATAGGAAAGGCATGGTGAAGGGATTACAACTCATAGAAAATATGGTTAGCCTATGTAAAGGATGCATTTTGGGAAAACGACATAGAGAGACATTTCCAACATGAATGTCAATAAGGGCAAAAAGACCCTTGGAGATTGTCCATTCAAATTTATGTGGACCAATGTAGACACCATCAATTGGTGGCAACTATTTTTTTTACTTTCATAGATGATTATACAAGGAAGTCCATTTCCTAAAAAAAAAAGTGAAGTGTTTGAGTGCTTTCACCAATAAAAAGCTCTTGTTGAGAAGAAAAGTGGACACTACATCAAATTCTTGTGGACTAATAGAGGGGGCAAATACATCTCAAATGACTTCCTTTGATTTTGCAGGCATCATGGAATTCAAAAGAAATTTACAAAAAGGTATACACCTTAGAAAAATGGTGTTGGAGAAAGAAAAAATAGTACCATTATGTAAATGGCAAGGAGTATGTTGAAGGAAAATAATTTTCCAAATGACTATTGGGTTGAAGTTGTCGCTTGTGCAACATATATCATTAATAGATGTCCAACTAAAAGTATTAAGAATATTATTCCTAAAGAGACATGGAGTGGAAGAAAACATAGTGTCACTCACATGAGACTGTTTAGATGTGTGGTGTATGTACATGTCTCAGATGAATTAGGGAAGAAGTTGGACAACAATGGGGATAAATGCATATTTGTTGGATATAGTGATCAATCCAAGACAGACAAGCTCTATAATCCATCAACCTAGAAGGTCATAATCAGTAAAGATGTGTAATTCATTGAAGAGGAAGCATGGGATAGAAGTTTAGAGTAGACAATCAATGTGAAAACATGTATACCACATGAAAAAAAAGAGGAATTGATTGTAGAAAGCAATTCCTCAACAATGGCTCCTTCTACTCCTATTAAATAACAACAAACAGTCATCAATTAACACCATCAACAAATAATAGGACTGTGTTGCACAGTCAAGAAATT
Source organism: Pinus tabuliformis (assembly GCA_031772625.1). Lineage (NCBI taxonomy): Eukaryota > Viridiplantae > Streptophyta > Pinopsida > Pinales > Pinaceae > Pinus > Pinus tabuliformis. Next base: position 322,740,195 of record CM062818.1, on the reverse strand, counting down.
ACTACTCCAAGCACACTGCAAAGAACTACAAGTTCATTTACTTCAAGCACAACATAAAGTGACATGTCAAGCCTCTCTTCTGCAAGCAGAAGAAGAAAAAAATTCAAAAATTTAAGTGAAATTTATGAGTAGGATGAAGTTGATAATATTGCTATTCTAAATTCCATATTTGCATCATTTTGTATTGTAGATGATCCAATCCATTTTGAGGATGTAGTCAAAGAAGAAAATGGGTTGTGGCAATGGATGAAAAAATAGAAGCAATAGAAAAGAATGACAAATAGGAGCTAGCCTGCCTTGCAGAAGGAAAATAATTCATTGGAGTGAAGAAGGTCTATAACGTGAAGAGAAAAATTGAAGGAAAGATTGAAAGGCATAGAGCAAGGACAATTGTCAAAGGATATAAGTGCTAGCATGGAAGAGATTATGCATATACATTTGCTTTAGTCGTTAGGATAGAGAAAGGACAATTGTCAAAGGATATAAGCGCTAGCATGGAAGAGATTATGTAGATACATTTGCGCTAGTCGTTAGGATGGAAGAGATTATGCAGATACACAACATAAATGGAATGTGTATCAAATGGACCTAAAATGTGCGTTCTTAAGTGGATTGCTAAAAGAGGAAGTATATTTTGTGCAACCACCTGGTTATGAGGTAGAAGGCCAATAAGACAAGATGTATGGGTTGAGGAAATCCCTTTATGGGCTGAAGCAAGTACCACGTCCATGGTATAACAATATAGATGCATACTTTTTGGAAAATGGCTTCATAAGATGTGACAGTGATCCTATTAGGAAACCAGCACACAAAAAGATAGAAAAGATAGATCAATGCCTTAGAATTCAGCCTCTTCGAGGGGAAAATCTCCTTTACGTTACACAAATGAACAATTGTTGGATGATACAAATGAGTAAACCTCCCTTCTATATATAGGATTCTAAAGGTTCATAATATAATCAAGCCGACATAACAGTAATAACATAAGGGCACAAAAATAACAATAGTGGGTTTCTATGGGGCATACTAATAATAATATGGTTACAATAGGGGCACAATAATAACAATAAAGGATACAATGACAATAGTAATGGGGGAATCACTAGTATTATAGGGGCCTAACATGCCCCTCTCCTTCCAAAAAGCGTTGTCCTCAACACCTGAGTAGTTCTGGATGTTTCTGTATAAAATTCTCATTCTCCCATGTGGAATCTTCAGCGGATAAGTTCTTCCACTTGATGAGATACTCTGAAATTGATCAATTTCATAGTGGTCGAGTTCTGTTTTCTAGGAATGCTTCCGGTTCCAATATGGTTTTTCCTTCCTCATCAAGTTGTGGAAATATTGTTTGAACTAGGATCTTGTCACATATAACCTTGTTTAAACATGAAACATGCAAAATTGGGTGGATTCGGGAAGTTGCAGGAAGCTCCAATTTGTATGCCATAGTACCAATCTTTTGCAATACCTTGTATGGACCATAATACTTTGGTGATAATTTATTATCCTTCTTAGCTTTCTTGAGGGACATTTGTTTATATGGTTGTAGCCGTAGGAATACCCAGTCACCTACATCAAAACTTCTCTCCCTGCGATGTTGATTTGCCTGTTATTTCATTCTATTATGCGCCAACATGAGGTTATCCTTTAAGAGTTGGAGAAATTGTTGTTGATGATCAATGTGATGTTCCACTACTTGAACCTTAGAATTTTCCCTTAAATATGATGTGATGGATGGTGGATGATATCCATAAAGTCCCATAAATGGGGTCATTTTTGTTGCAGTTTGGAAGGAAGTGTTATACCACCATTCAGCCAGAGGCAACCATTTGACCCATTGTGTTTGTTTATAAAATACAAAGTAACGAATATATCCTTCCAAACATTGGTTTACTATCTCAGTTTTCCCATCAGATTGAGGATGATAAAATGAGCTATGAGCTAACTGAGTACCGAGACAAGAAAATAATTATGTCCAAAAATTTCCAGTGAAAATGGGATCTTTGTCACTTATAATAATATTTGGGTTTCCATGTAGCTTTTGAATTGTTTCCATAAATGTCGTAGAAACTGTATTGGCTTTAAATGGATGTGATAATGCACAAAAGTGTGCATACTTGGTAAATCTGTCAACTACCACCATGATGACACTCTTTCCCTTAGACTTGGGTAAACCTGTGATAAAATCCATTGAAACCTCCTCCCAATGTTGGCTTGGAATGGATAAAGGTTGTAATAGACCTGGGGTCTTAATTGTTTCAACTTTATTTTGTTGGAAAACCAAACATTCTGCCACAAAATTTTGAATATCTAATTTAAGGCCATCCCAAAAAAAATCCTTCTTAACCCTATGGTAAGTTTTTAAAAATCCTGAGTGCCCTCCTAATGGATAAGTGTGCAATTCCATAAGAATCTTTTGTTTCAGTTGGGAATTCTTACATAGGTATAAGCGATCTTTGTACCATAACGAATCATTTTTCTAGCTAAATGTATTAGATGTATTTGGATCTTGTTGTATCTTTCGAATGAGTTCCCACACTTCTTCGTCAATCTTCCATTCCTCCCTTGGTTTGTTTATCCAATCTAGTTGTATAATAGAAACGGCACACGACAATGCTTCCACATCCTCATCCTCATCCTTTCTTGAGAGTGCATCTGCCACAACATTTTGCTTCCCTTTTTTGTAGATGATTTCAAAGTCATAAGCCAACATCTTTATGACCCATCTTTCTTGATCTTCAGAGCATAATCCTTGTTCTAAAAATTATTTAAGACTATCATGATCATTTTTACCTTGAAGTGTCTTCCCATTAGGTAGGGTCGCCATTCCTTAAGTGCATGTAGTATTGCCAACATTTCCTTCTCATAAATAGCTTTGTGTAAATACTTTCCCTTGTTTGGATGACTTTTGAAAGCAATGGGTCTTTCATCTTGCATTAAAACAGCACCAATTCCATTTCCTGAAGCATCACATTCCACAATAATGGTTTCTATGAAGTCTCATGTAGCTAAGACTGGTGCTTGGAACATTACCTCTTTAAGATGTTCGAAGGCCTTTGTTGCTTCTAGAATCCATGAAAATGTATCTTTCTTCAATAATGTTGTTAGAGGTCCTACTATTCTCCCATAATTCTTAACAAACTTCTGATAATACTCTGTCAACCTGAGAAATCCTCGTAGATGCTTTATGGATGTGGGGATTTTCCATTCCTTAATGGCTTTAATTTTGGTAGGGTCTACCTTAACACCTTCATGAGATACAATATTACCTAGATATTCGACCTCTTGTACTCCAAAGAAACAATTGGAGGTTTTTACATATAATTGTTTCTCCTCTAATAGTTTGAGCACCCTATCAACACATTCAACATGATCCCCAAGACTTGCTGTAGATTACTATATCATCTAAAAATACTAGCACAAATTTTCTAAGGAAGGGTTTCAAAATGGAATTCATCAAACCTTGAAATGTAGAAGGTGCATTGGTAAGGCCAAAAGGCATGACCAAAAATTCATAATAACCCTTGTGAGTTCTAAATGTTGTTTTCAGAATGTCTTCAGTCTTCATTCTGATTTGATGATATATTGAACGAAGATCCAAGTTGGTGAAGTAAATTGATCCATGAAATTGATCCAATAATTCATAAATCACAGGAATGGTAAATTTATCTTTAATAGTGAGCTTGTTGAGCTCCATATAATCCAGACACATGCACCATGGTCCATCCTTCTTGTTCACCAATATTACTGGAGCAGAGAAAGAACTTTGACTAGGTTGAACTATACGAGCCTCTAGCATTTCTGCATCCATACGTTCAATTTCACTCTTTTGGGCATAGGGATTTTTTTACGGCCTCATGTTTGGAGGAACACTTCCTGGAATCAAATGAATAGCATGATCATGATCACGAATAGGTGGGAGACCTTTGGGAGTCTCAAATACCTTGGAATGATTGTCCAAGACTTTTGGAGATTTGAAGAAATAGATGATTTCGATGTAACCACTAGCAAACATAATTGTGCAATTACACCTCGTTGTTCCTTCTTTAGAAGCTTTCTCATACCGTTAGAGCTAATTATCTTTCCCAGTTTCCCTGTAATACCCCTTAATTCAACTTCATTTCCTTCCACACAAAATTTCATGAAAAGTTCTTGAAAATTAAAAGCTATTGTACCCAAGGATTGTAGCCATTGGACTCCTAGTACAACATCAGCACCACCCATTGGAATGGAAAGAATTGCGCTATTTAATACATATTCTCCCACGGATAGCTTGATATTATGGAACTTTCCAAAGCAATTTATGGTTCCTCCACTTGCAACCATCACTTGACACTCTGATGCTGGATATAGGAAGCAATTCAATTCCTTTGCTATCTTACAATGAATAAAATTATACGTACTTCCCGAATCAATCAACACTATTACCTTTTTCTTCTTGATATGTCCTTCTATCTTGATAGTTTGAGGAGTGGTAATTCCAGCGAATGCATTACAAGATATGCTAAGATTAATATCTTCTTTATCTAGGGTTTGTTCCTGGAGTATATCCTCTTCTTTTGACATTTCATGTTCCTTTTCTTCCTCCTCTTCACAATATATGTAGAAGAATTTATTCTCAGCACACTTATTACCTTTAGTGTATTTTCTATCACAACTGTAACAAAGCCCTTTTGCTATTTTTTCTTCTGATTTCTTTGGTGTCAACCTTGTAGGTTGTGGAAGGCTAGTGGCAACAACACTTCCATGTTTATAGTTACGAGTGGTAGGCTTCCTAGTTGCCATAATTTTTCTTTCCATTTTTCTTGCTAACCTGAATGCATTCTCCAATGAATCAGGTTCCCAAAGGCAAACCTCACATTGGATATTATCCTTTAAATTCCCTACGATACACATCAATCCTATGCTTGTCTAGAATATCTTTTACCCTTATGTTCAATTTTTGGAAGTATTCAATGCGCTCCATAATTGAACCCTTTTGTTTGAGATTTATCAATTGGCCAAAATAGGTGTTACTTTTTGTATCCTCATAATGTGCTATCACTTTTTCTGTAAAAATTACCCAAGTCATGATTTGTTTACGAGATGAAATCCATCAATACCATACAAACTGATTTGGTTCCAAATATAAAGTTTCAATACATACGTTTTGTGTGTTTTGCACATTATGGAGATCGAAAAATTACTCCATTTGTAGTATCCATGTTCAGGGACCCTTCCCATCAAACTTCCTCATATTGATTTTTGGAACATGGTGGGTCTTCAATCCAACATTAGAGTCTATGAAATAATGATCAACATTTCTTTTGTTCTCATCATGAGTTTCCTTTACTACCCTTTCACCATTAGTGACCATTTCTTGTAGCAACTTATTCAAATTTATCTTCAATTCTTCCATCTTATCATCCATGCCATTCATCTTAGCTTCCATGCCATCCATCTTAGCTTCCACGCCATCCATCTTAGCTTCCATCTTAACTTGCATGCCATTCATATTAGCTTCCACGCCATTCATCTTGGCTTCATTTACCTTTAGTGAGAGTGAAATTTGTTGTACTTGCTCTTGTAATTTTGATATATCATGTTGCATTTCTTCCTCTTCTTCACGAGTCATGCTAGAGATTTCAGGTGGCTTACTAGGTGTTTCTAATTTATTTCTTCGAGGCATTAATTAATGCTAATAATTATTCACTATTCCCTTTTAATTCCTTCAAACTAATTTTAAAAACCAATCTTATGCAAAATTTAAAAAAAAATACACACATTTTTTTTCACTTTGTAAGAGCTCGATATTGAATCTATTGTATGTCAGTAACTACGGATCTCGAATATTTGAAATCTCATCCTGCTGTAGCCCTTTGAGTCCTCTTTCTAACCCCGCAAGTCTTATCAAGATTGGATTCTCCAAGGAAGCGTTATGCCAAATCGCCCACGGTGACTTGATTATAAACTAGTTCAGTAGGCCGAACTTGTACGACGTCCCACGTGTCACTGTTTCGACCTTCATACTTGAAACAGATAAAACGAAAACTAAAGGCTGTCGAAACTCTTTCTGTAACTTCTTACAAAATTTCAATCTGATGCTAAAAACAAAAGTTATGATGATTTTCCTCAAGTCACCTATTTGGAATGTAATTCGAGAGTCTGAAAAAACCTTAACTTCCTCATATCATATCTCCACAAATATAGAGAAAAAAACTCTGAAATTCAAACCCAAAGTTCAGAACAATTTCAACTCAAATGCATTTTCTTTTATAGCTTCTGAAACATCACAGAAAAAAAGTTATAGAAACAATTCCACGATGAATCCAAAGCTCTGATACCAAATGTTAGGAAACCAGCTCACAAAAAGATAGAAAAGATAGATCAACACCTTAGAGTTCAGCGTCTTTGAGGGGAAACCTCCTTTACATTACACAAATGAACAATTCTTGGATGATACAAATGACTAAACCTCCCTTCTATATATAGGAGTCTATGGGGTCATAATATAATCAAGCCGACATAACAGTAATAACATTAGGGCACAAAAATAACAATAGTGGGTTTCTATGGGGCATACTAATAACAATATGGGGACAATAGGGGCACAATAATAGCAATAAGGGATACAATGACATTTGTAATGGGGGAATCACTAGTATTATAGGGGCCTAACAGATCCTACTCTCTACATCAAAAAGAGTGACATGAAGCCTCTTATTGTTGTATTATATGTAGGTAATTTGATTTTTATAGGAAGTGAGGATTTCCTCATCGCAGATTTCAAAGAATTCATGAAAAGTGAGTTTTAAATGAATGAATTGGGGTTGTTAAGGTATTTTTTTGGCATAGAAGTGAAGCAAACAAAAAATGCTATTTTTATATCTCCAACACAACATGTAGAAGACATTTTGGAGAGGTTCAATACGCATAACAATTAGCCCACACTAACTTCAACCTTCATGGGGTTGACGTTGAGCAAAGAAAGTTGCAACAATAATGCCAATCCCACATTATACAGAAGTATGGTTGACAACTTGATGTATTTAACAACAACTAGGCCTGATATAATATATGTTGTAAGCCAGGTGTCGAGGTTCATGGAGACACCCAAGGAGACATATTGGTAAGAATTCAAAAGGATTCTAAGGTATGTTAATGGAACAAGGGAGTATATTATTTTGTACACCACAACAAATGATTTTAGGCTAGCTGGTTACACTAACAGTGACTAGGCAGGAAGTGTTGATGATAGAGAGAGCACATTTGGATATGTTTTCCATTTGGGATTAAAAGCCATTTCCTAGGCCTACAAGAAACAATCAATAGTGTCATTCTCAATAGAAGAAGTTAAATATGTTGTCGCAACAATAGGAGCATGTCAAGAAGTTTGGATGAGAATAATGTTGAGGGATTTATGCCACGACCAAGAGGGAACAACTATTATTTCCTGTGACACAAATTTTGTAATTCAGCTATCAAAAAATTATGTTTCTCACAAAATGACCAAAAAAATTTATGCTAAATATCATTTTATTAGAGAACTAACTAACAATGGTGAAATTGTGTTTTAACAATGCAGGTCACAAGAACAATTTGTAGACATTTTGACAAATCCATTGGCACTTAAAATTTTTATTTATCTTAGAGACTATTTGGAAATTGTTAATGGAAGCAGTTGTGATTAAGGGGGAGTGGTCGAAAAATTAATCTCAACCACCGTAGTTATTGAACTGACAACAACCATATGTGTGGTATACCTATAACTGCAGGTTGCAGATTTTGTTTGCAGGTTGAAGGACAGATTGAATGAATTTCTAGGAGGAGTACAAATTCTCCATTCCACAACACAAATCAAGAAATTAAGAATGAATGTGAATTTAATGCACAGTTAGTAAATACGTATGGTCAAACATTTATTTCGATATTGAAAAATGTAATTCGCAACATAGAAAAAAAAATATGTGCAATCGCCGATCATGTGTCTTAACATTTTGTTCTGCCATATATTAATGTGTAAAAAATGTATGTTTTGGAAAACATGTATTTAAAAAGTCTTTTGCATAGATGAGCGTGTAAGTGTGAGAGATTAAAGGTGATAAAAGGGTGGAGCAAATTTTTGTTGGTACGTAAAAATAATTTGCTATGGGGCTTTAAAGAGAGTTACTCCACAGCTCTTGGTGAAGTGTAAGTCACACTAAGAATGTTTGTTTTACTTAGTGAAGGATTCATAACCTCCATATGAATGTATTTCTTGTATTCGAAATATAATCCAAAGTTTTATTGCGTTGCTCCCTTTTACATTGTTTGAATTTGTTTAAATGTGCTTAAAATTTATGAGTTTTTATTTATGTTCAATTGCAGAAGTCAAATATGATTTAATATCTGCAACTAAAGCCTTGAGGAAGACTCCTTTTCCTAAATATTTCAAGTTTCTTTGTCACTAGTTTAGAAACAATTAGGAATACTCTACACTTCCCTTATACATATTTTGGGGAATTTGGACACGTCATAGTTCTATGATCTTTGGACATAATCCTACAGATGTGGGGAGCATAGTTATTAAGATCATTTCATATTATGAGTAGATTGGACCAGGGAAAAAGTCTTAGTCTTGTACGACTGTGCAATATAAATAGGTTTGGAATAACTATCCTGTCATATTTTTTTTTTATGGGGCCTCTACACAAGGGATATGTCGGATGTGGCATACATATTGTGCTTAGGCCAAGTAGATATTATCACTTCTGGTTTGCAGGTGGAGAAGGTTCCAAAAATCATGCAAAAGTCACTGATTTGTTGGGAGTTCTCATATGTGTCAAATGGTTGGATCTTGATAAATTAAATATTTTTTGTGACTCAAAAGGTATTATCGATTGGGTACTAAGATATTCACATTTCGAGCCACCTACCCTCACTAATTGGATGAGATGCAACCAAACCTAGAGAAGACCTTCCAACAAATATCATATGCCCACATCTACAAGGAACATAACACAATTCTTGATTTTAAAGGTGGATCTGGGCATGATCGAATTTTCTTCTTTTGATTGTGACTTGCTATCAATTCATGGAGCATCAACATTCTATAATTACTGCTCACTATATCTGTTGTAACCCTAAGTTTTTTTGTATTTTTGTTGATACATGGTGTTTGTAACATGTTATTTAAAAAAATCTGGAGATCACAATGATGGAATGAAAATTAAAATTACTTAGTATATAACTGATATAATTCCATAGAATAGATGTCATTATGTTGAAGATAATATAGTTCTCCTTCTCAGATTTTATGCAACTAAATACTGTGATGAGATGAATAATCTGTAACACGATTTTTGTAACTACTTATCTCATTTTTTTCTTTTCAAAAAAAAGACTCTTGAGCAGTGAATTAGACATTTAGGGAAACAAACTTTTGAGTTGAAAAATCAATAGTAAGGGAATCATGATTATATTGAGAAATGATTTTACAATATGTTGAAGTTGGCTGAGAAACACTAAGAAATATTCATCTATTGAGAAAGGTTCACATCACCTAATCTTACAGAACAAAAATCACAGTTAATAACAAAGATCATGTAATTTACGTGGCAAGTCCCATGGCTCACACTTGTAGATATGAACCTCAAGAATGATCTCAATATCTATCTTCCAACCTTGAACTTTACCTTATAATTATTATTATTATTATTATCGAATTTTATGGTCATGGCAAAGTAAGATGTATGAGACCCCCTTGTTTGTGGGACAAAGGACCCACCTCCATGCAACGATTTCAATGTGAAGTCTACGAAGGCATATATACTCTAGCCCACTCTGATTTTGAACCTGTGACCTCTTAAGAGGAAACACATGTTCTTAACCATTCGATCTTGATAAATTTCCCATATTTATCTTATACAATGTGTTTGGAAATATGATGATGAAATGTTTTGTGTATCAATGTATGAGTTGTTTTAAAATTTAATAAAAATTATTTAAATGTTTGATATTCTTTTGCTAGACTCTGAAAAATTGCTTGGATACCAATAACTGATTAAATAATAAGAAATGATGACTTAGGTGAAAATTCTAATCACAAAAAAAAAACAGAGAACGCTTGGCCTTAGTAATACACAACAAATATTTGTCACCACGTTTATATATGGTAATAATATGTGATATCCTAATTCTACAATGGGAAAATGGTTTCACCTCTTAAGAGTAAGTCAAAAGTAAGGTCAAGGCATAGAAGTTACAACCCTTTCATGTCTGGAAACCTTTTCATGACAACCAAGATGTTGCTCATGGTTTCCCAATGGCAGTACGACATTATTCTTATTGGCACATGATCACTAAATTAATGATATCCAAGTTATCATGCCGCATTTTTAGAATGCATGATCTCAAATAGTTAACATACACCTCTCTAGTTAAGGTTTTAAATGATAAGCGTGGATGCTAGTATGTTGTAAAGGGTTTAAATGTGTCATAAAATCTGGAGAGATCTAAACTACTAAACAATGAAACACATAAGATGAAGGTATTTAAGAATAGCAGCTTCTCTTTTCATTTGCATACAAATGTTGCAATGGAAAAAAAATATTGTAGAATGAACGAGCATACAATTCCTTAATATGAATGAGTATTGTATATATCATAATTTTATATAAGAATATTTAACACTAACAGTCGACATTGCAAAAACAGAAGATAGAGATAAAATCAAATCAGTAAATGGAGAGGTCTTAATATTCAAATTAATCAGTAATTGTTAAATGAGATTACATGGGAGAATAAATAAACTGCAACTCAACTATAATGCAAATAAACTACACTAAAATCAAATTGAATATAACACTTGGATTGAATGTTATGACACCTAGCGAGATAGGAAGAGGTGGTTGGAATTATTTTCTCCAATGCTCCCATTTAATTACAACCACAAAAATTTGAGATATGATGCATGTTAAGCTAGGCTTATAATTTAAAAAACTTGACACCAACTCGATTTCTTTTTCTTCTTCTTTTCTTCTAGACTGTATAGTATTCGAATTGCTTCAACTTTGTCCTTTTGTTGTAGGCATCAAATTTCAATTTCTTCATTTATTGGTACAAGTCTTCCATTGTTCCAGGTTGTCCATGTATGTCTTCTACTTGTTCAAAAGTAGGATTATATGTGGAAAATTTCCACATGTCATATTTTTTAGTGCACTGCATTATCAATTTTCTAAAATATAAGTTCATGATAAAGTTTATCCTCTCTTGGGAGATTGATTCTGATGAAGTTGTTGCTCCAAAGTATTTGAGTTTTTCGGATCCATCTTTATATGTTGACCATGGATGTCATTCATGGATTGGATGTTATTATGGGAAAGTTTCTTAGGTCGGTATAGGGATAACTAAGAAAGATTCACCTTGTTGGACTACCCTTTATCACTCACAAGGTAGATGTAGGTGGTTGGGGAATTATAGATGCAACATGTTTTAATAGGGCTTTATTGATTAAAACATTTATGAGAGAACTTACAGGCAATGACCTATGGAAACATATCATTCTCTTCAAATATATGAAAAACAAAAATATGGAATTATGAATTCATGAGGGGGCTCAAGAAAAAAGGTGGCTTCGATCATGTGGTAGAGCATAATGAAGAAAAAAAACCAATTACTTGGTAATTTGAAATGGAAGATTCGATCTACTTCACAGATCGTGATTGGTCTAGATGTAATCCAAGGTCTTGTTGGTAATAATTTTCTTTTGATCCCTCTTCTCCAACATCTAGACGAGAGGAATTCTTTCTCTCAATGATTTACATGTTCAAAATAATTCATTTTTATTTTCTCGCAAGTGGATCATTGTTGGCGAGCTTGAGATTACTAGCCCCTTAGTTGTGGAATGGGATGACTACATTCTTTGTTTTTGTCTCATAGGCATCACACTTATGGACTTGGAAGATCAATTAACATGGGATGACCACAACATTGAGGGTCATATTTAGGTGGAAGAGGTTTCCAAGTTTATCTCATGGGTTGTCCCCTCTACGGATAACATGTAAACAAATCTAGCAGTCATGGACATGGAATTTTCCAAAAAAGCTTAAATATTTTTGTTGATTGGTTCTTCATAATAAAATTCTCACTTTGTAGAATATTTTGAAGAAAGGTTTTGTGGATCTAGGTATTTATACACTCTGGATATGTGACTTAGAGTACATAGTTCATTTATTCCTTTCCTACCCCTTTGTGATATCAGTTTGGATTGGGGTTCTTTAGTTACTCAATATAAGGTGAAAAATATCATGAACTCTATAGGGAAACTTTGTTGGAAAAAATAATCTAACCATCATAGTTATTAAACTGACAACAACCATATGTGTGGTACACCTTTAACTATAGGTTGTGGATTTTGTTTGTAGGTTGAAGGAAAAATTAAATGAAGTTCTGACTAGGAGTACAAATTCTCCATTCTGCAACACACCTCAAGAAATTAAGAATGAATGTGACTTTAATGCAAGTTTGGTAAGTACATATGGTTAAACATTTATTCCACCATTGAAATATGTCCTCTGCAACATAGGAAAACATTTTCTTGTACAATCACCCATCTTGTGTCTTGATGTTTTTCTTTTGTCATATAACATGTAAAAAATTTATGATTTGAAAAAAAAGTATGTAAAAGGTATTTTCCATAGTTGGGTGTGTAAGTTTGAGATATTAAAGGTGAGAAAATGTGGAGCAAATTTTGGTGGGTGCGTAGTCCAAAGTTGTATTATGTTGCTCCCTTTTACTCAATTTTACTTTTTTTAACTATGCGTAAAATTTCTGAGTTCTTATTTCTTTTCAGATGCAGAAGTCAACTGTGATTTAATATCCACAATTGAAGCCTTGAGGAAGACTCCTTTGTCTAAATATTTCATGTGGTATTAGAGCGAGTAAAATTTTATTGGTGTATGAACAAGTGTTTTTACTGATAGTTAAAAATTCTTTTGGAGGCACATTTTTGGAGTGTATTTACCAACACGAAGTTTTTTTTTAACAATTAGAATGGCAGCATCAAGCATAAGCTTGCACAGTCCTAAACTACCCTAGTTTAATGGTAAAAATTATGACTATTGGGCTATAACAATGAAGGCTTTGTTTTCTTCCCATGATATTTGGGATTTGGTGGAGAATGGGTTCCAAGAACTAGCAGATGCAACAACATACAATTCATTATCCCAAGAAAGAAATAATTTGTTGAGGGACAATAGGGAGAAGGATTCAAAATACATCTTCTACAACTTCTAAGAAGTTCATGAAAATATTTCCCAAGGATTTCAGCAGTAAAAAAGTCCAAGTAAGCATGGGACACCCTCTAGACAACCTAACAAGGCATTGAAAAACTGAAGATAACATAACTACAAATGTTGAGGAGAGAATCTGAGACAATTTGTATGAAATAGTTTGAGAACGTAGAATCATGTTTTACCAAAATAATTGGACTGGTTACTCAAATCATGTGTCATGGTGAGACACTTGACGAAAGGAGAATAGTTGAGAAAATTTTGAGAAGTATGTCAGGAAGATTTGATGCCATTGTTGTTGCCATAGAAGAGACAAAGGATCTCTAACAAGTTTTAGTGGATGATATTCATGCGTCACTAATTTTTCATGAACATAGACTGAATAGAGAAACAAACTCCTCATTGGAGCATGCCTTCAAGACACAAGTTTCATTTGGTCAAGGTAGAGACAGAGGACGATCAAATGGTAGAGGACGAGGAAGAATCCCACATAGAGGTGGAAGAGGCAACCCTTCAAGCTTAAGTGGAAGGGTCAAAAATCAAAACTAAAGTCAACTCCTAAGCCAAAATCAAGCACAAGGTTAGAGGTATGATAAATTTCAATTTCAATTTCATTATTGTAAGAAGTACGGTCATAATGCAAATGTATGTAGAAAGAATAAACATGTTACAAGTAACAAACACAATGGAAATTTGACAAAGGAAAATTAGAAACAAAGTAGCATGTTTTTAGCTTGTAATGTAGCACAAGAAAAACAAAGAGAAGTATGGTTTCTAGATTTAGGTTACAACAACCACATGATAGGGAACATAGAAATGTTTTCCAATTTAGATTAAAATGTGAAATCTAAAGTGACATTAGGGACTAATGGGAAAGTCTCTATCGTGGGAAATGTAAGAGTCAATATTCTAACAAAGAAGGGGGAGAAGAAGTACATTTCATATGTTTATTTTTTCCCTTATTTAAAGCATAACCTCATAAGGATTGGATAGGTCATGCAAAAGGGCTACAATTTCTTTTTCAAAAATGATGACTTCACAATCCTGGATAAGTCTCCAAGTAGAAAACATATTGCAAAAGTTTATATGACAAGAAATAGAATGTTTCCCCTAAAGATAAAGCGACATTTGAAGGAAGAAATTGCACAAGAACAACTTTGAATGAATTCACAAGAGGACGAAAGAAAAGTTGCGGCTTCCACACAAGTAAACTTTCAAGCAGAGGTCAAAGATGAAAATTGGTTATAGCATTTGAGATTTGGTCATCTTAATTTTGGAGGTTTTAATTTTCTACATAGGAAAGGCACGGTGAAGGGATTACCACTCATAGAAAGTCATTATAGCCTATGTAAAGGATGCATCTTGGGAAAACAACATAGAGAGACATTTCCAGCAGGAAAGTCAATAAAGGAAAAAACACCCTTGGAGACTGTCCATTAAAATTTATGTGGACCAATGCAATCACCATCAATTGGTGGAAACTATTTTTTCTTACTTTCATAGATGATTATACAAGGAAGACATGGGTCTACTTCCTAAAATAAAAAGGTGAATTGTTTGAGTGCTTCCACCAATAAAAAGCTCTTGTTGAGAAGAAAAGTGGACACTAAATCAAATTCTTGTGGACTGATAGAGGGGGCGAATACATCTCAAATTACTTCAATTTTGCAGGCAACATGGAATTCACAAGAAATTTACAACAAGGTATACACCTGAGAAAAATGGTGTTGGAGAAAGAAAAAATAGTACCATTATGGAAATCGCAAGGAGTATGTTGGAGGAAAATAATTTTCCAAATGACTATTGGGTTGAAGTTGCCGGTTGTGAAAAATATATCATCAATAGATGTCCAACCATGGATGAAAAAATAGAAGCAATAGAAAATAATGAAAAATAGGAGTTAGCGTACATTGCACAAGGAAAAAGTCATTGGAGTGAAGTGGGTTTATAAGACCAAGAGAAACATTGAAGGAAAGATTGAAAGGAATAAATCAAGGCCAGTTGCCAAAGGATACAAGCACTGGCATGGAAGATATTATGTAGATAAAATTGCGCCAGTCGTGAGGATGGAGACAGTGTATGTAGTAGTGTCGATTGCCACACAACATAAATGGAATGTGTATCAAATGGACCTAAAATCAACGTTCTTGAGTGGAGCGCTGAAAGAGGAAGTATATGTTGTGCAACCACTTGTTTATGAAGTAGAAGGCCAATAAGACAAGGTGTATAGGTTGAGGAAAGCTCTTTATGGGCTAAAGCAAGTACCACATGCATGGTATAATAGGATAGATGCTTACTTATTGGACAATGGCTTCAGCAAATATGATAATGATCGTATTCTATATATCAAAAAGAGTGACAGGAAGCTTCGTATTGTTGCATTAAATGTAGGTTATTTGATTTTTACAAGAAGTGGTGATTTCCTCATCGGTGACTTCAAATAAGTCATGAAAAGTGAGTTTGAAAAGAAAGAATTTGGGTTGTTAAGGTATTTTTTGGGCATAGAATTGAAGCAAAAAAAACTTGGAATTTTTATATCTCCAACACAACATGTAGCAGACATTTTGGAGAGGTTCGATATGCATAACAGCAAGCCCACACCAACTCTAACTTTCATGTGGTTGAACTTGAGCAAAGAAAATTGCAACAACAATACCAATCGCACATTATACAAAAGTATGGTCGACAACTTGATGTATTTGACAACAACTAGGCCTGATATAATATATGTTGTAAGTCGGGTGTCGAGGTTCATGGAGACACCTCAGGAGACACACTGGTAAGAATCCAAAATGATTCTAAGGTATGTTAATGGGACAAAGGAGTATAGTATTTTTTACACCACAATAAATGATTTTAGGTTGGTTGGTTACAGTGACTGTGAATAGGCATGAAGTGTTGATGATAGAAAGATCACTTTTGGATATGTTTTCGATTTGGGTTCGAGAGCCATTTCATGGGCCTACAAGAAATAGTCAATAGTCTCATTTTCAATAGAAGAAGTTGAATATGTCACCGCAACAGTAGGATCATGTCAAGTAGCTTGGATGAGAATAATGTTGAGGGATTTCTGCCATGACCAAGATGGAACAACTACTATTTTCTGTGACACAAATTTTGTAATTGAGCTATCAAAGAATTATGTTTTTCACAAAATGACCAAGCAAATTGATGCTAAATATCATTTTATTAGAGAGCTGACTAAAAATGGTGAAATTGTGTTTCAGTACCATAGGTCACAAGAACAATTTGTAGACATTTTCACAAATCCATTGGCACTTAAAAATTTTGTTTATCTTAGAGATTGTTTGGGAATTGTCAATGGCAGTACTTGTGATTAAGGGGGAGCATTGGAAAATTTAATCTCAACCACCGTAGTTATTAAACTGACAACAACCATATTTGTGGTACACCTATAACTGCAGGTTGCGGATTTTGTTTGCATGCTGAATGACAGAATAAATGAAGTTCTAGGAGGACTACAAATTCTCCATTCCACAACACAAATTAGGAAATTAAGAATGAATGTGAACTTAATGCATGATTAATAAATACATATGGTCAAACATTTATTCCACCATTGAAATATCTAATCCAGCACATAGAAAATAATTTTGTACAATCATCCATCCTGTGTCTTAACATTTTTTCCTATCATATATTAATGTCCAAAAAATGTATGTTTTGGAAAATATATATGTAAAATGTCTTTTGCATAGTTGAGTGTGCAAGTGTGAGAGATTAAAGGTGAGAAAATTGTGGAGAAAATTTTGGTGGGTGCGTAACAATAATTTGTTATGGGGTTTTACACAGAGTTACTCCACAACTCTTGGTGAAGTGTAAATTGCACTAAGAATATTTGTTTTACTTAGTGAAGGAGTTATAACCTCCATATGATTGTATTTCATGTATTCGAAATATAATCTAAAGTTTTATTGTGTTGCTCCCTTTTACTTTGTTTCAATTTGTTTAAGTATGCTTAAAATTTATGAGTTTTTATTTATGTTCAATTGCGGAAGTCAACTATGATTTAATATCTGTAGCTAAACCCTTGAGGAAGACTCCTATGCCTAAATATTTCAAGTTTCTTTGTCACTGGTTTATGACCAACTAGGAATACTCTACACTTCCCTTCTACCTATTTTGGGGAATTTGGAGACGTCGTAGTTATATGATCTTTGAACATAATCCTACAGATGTGAGGAGCATAGTTATTAAGATCATTTCATATTATGCGTATATTGGACCAGGGAAAAAGTATCAGGCTTGTAGGACTGTCCAATATAGAGAGGTTTGGAATAGCTACCTTGACATATTTTTTTATGGAGCCTCTACACAAGGGATATGTCAGATGTGGCATACATATTGTGCTTAGGCCAAGTAGATATTATCACTTCTGGTTTGCAGGTGGAGAAGGTTCCAATGATCATGAAAAAGTCACTAATTTGTTGGGAGTTCTCATATGTGTCAAATGGATGGGTCTTGATAAATTAAGTCTTTTTGGTGACTCAAAAGGTAATATCGATTGGGTACTAAGACATTCACATTTCGAGCCACCTACCCTCACGAATTGGATGAGCTGCATCCGACCTGGAGAAGACCTTCCAACAAATATCATATGCCCACATCTACAAGGAATATAACAAAATTCTTGATTTTCTATGGAAGGAAGGATTAAAGGTAGCTTTGGGCGTGATCTAATTTTCTTCTTTTGATTGTGACTTGCTATCAATTCATGCAGCATCAACGTCATATAATTACAGCTCACTATATTTGTTGTAATCCAAAGTTTTTTTTTTATCTTTGTTGATACATGGTGTTTGTAACATGTTATTTAAAAAAATCTAAAGATCACTATGATGGAACGAAAATTAGGATTACTTAGTATATAACTGATAGAATTCCATAGAATAGGTGTCATTATATTGAAGAGAATATAGTTCTCCTTCTCAGATTTTTTGCAACTGAATGCTGTGATGAGATGACTAATTTGTAACACGATTTTTGTAACTACTTATCTCTCTTTTTTCTTTTGAACAAAAAAAACCCTCGAGTTGAGAATTAGACATTTAGGGCAACAAACGTTTGAGCTGAGAATTCAACAGTAAGGGAATCATGATTGTATTGAGCAATGTTTTTACAATATGTTGAAGTTGGCTAAGAAACACTAAGCGATATTCATCTATTGAACAAGGTTCAGATCACCCAATCTTAGAGAACAAAAATCACAATTAACAACAAAACTCATGTAATTTATGCAGCGAGTCCCGTGGCTCACACTTGTAGATATGAACCTCAAGAATGATATGAAGATCTATCTTCCAGCCTTCAACTTTAACTTCTAGTTATTATTATTATTATCATCATCATCATCCAATTTTAAGGTAATGACCAAGCCACGTGTATGAGACCCCCTTGTTTATGGGACAAGGGACCCACCTCCATGCAACAATTTCAATGTGAAGTTTACCAAGGCATACATACTCTAGTCCGCTCTAATTTTGAACCTGTGACCTCTTAGGAGGAAACACATGTTATTAAACATTAGATCTTGATAAATTTCCATATTTATCTTATACGATGTGTTTGGAAATGAAATGTTTTGTGTATCAATGTATGAGTTGTTTTAACATTTAATAAAAATTATTTAAATGTTTGATATTGTTTTGCTAGCAACTGAAAATTTGCCTGGATACCAATATCTGATTAAATAATAAAAAAATGATGATTTAGGTGAAAATTATAATCACAAAAAAAAACAGAGAACGCTAGGCCTTAGTAATACACAACAAATATTCGACACCATGTTTATATACGGTAATTATATGTGATATCCTAATTCTGCTATGGGAAAATGGTTTCATTGCTTAAGAGTAAGTCAAAAGTATGGTTGACGGACAGAAGTTGCAACCCTTTCATGTCGGGAAACCTTTTCACGACAACCAAGATGTTGCTCATCGTTTCCCAATGGCAGTACTGCGTTATTCTTATTGGAACATGCTCACTAAATTAATGATCTCCAAGTTATCAAGCTCCATTATTAGAATGCATGATCTCAAATAGTTAACATACACCCCTCTAGTTAAGGTGTTAAATGATAAGCGTGGATGTTAGTACGTTGCAAAGGGGTAAATGTGCCATAAAATCTGGAGAGATCTAAACTACTAAACAATGCAACACATAAGATGAAGGTATTTAAGAATAGCAGCTTCTTTTTTCATTTGGATACAAATGTTGCAATGGAAAAAACATATTGTAGAATGAATGAACATACAATTCCTTAATATGAACGAGTATTGTATATATCGTATTTTTATATAAGAATATTTAACGCTAAAAGTTGACATTACAAAAACAGAAGATAGAGATCAAATCAAAGTTGACATTGCAAAAATAGAAGATAGATATAAAATCAAATTAATAAATGGAGAGGACTTAATATTCACAGCGAGTAATTGTTAAATAAGATTACATGGGAGAATAACTGAGCTGGAACTCAACTATAACACAACTAAACTACACTAAAATAAAATTGAATGTAACACTTGGATTGAACGTTATTACACCTAGAAAGACATGAAGAGGTGGGTTGGAATTATTTTCTCCAATGCTCCCATTGAATTACAACCAAAAAAAATTGAGAGATGATGCTTGTTGAGCTAGGCTTATAATTTAAAAATTTTGACACCAACTCGATTTCTTTTTCTTCTTCTCTTCTTCTAGATGGTATAGTCTTCGAATTTATTTAGCTTTGTCCTTCTGTTGTAGGCTTCAAATTTCAATTTCTTCATTTGTTGGTACAAGTCTTCCATTTTTCCAGGTTGTCCATGTAAGTCTTCTACTTTCTCAAAAGTAGGATTATATGTGGACAATTTCCACATGTCATCTTTTGTAGTGCGCTCCTCATCATCAATTTTCTGAAATATAAGTTCGCGATAAAGTTTATCCTCTCTTGGGAGATTGATTGTGATGAAGCTTTTGCTGCAAAGTATTTCAATTTTCTCGATGCATCTTTATATGCTACCCATGGATGTCGTTCGTGGATTGGATGTTATTATGGGAAAGTTTCTTAGGTAGGTATAGGAATAAGTAAGAAATATTCACCTCATTGGACTACCCTTGATTGCTCACAAGGTAGATGTAGGTGGTTGGGGAATTATAGATGTGACATGTTTCAATAGGGCTTTATTGATTAAAACCTTTTGGAGATAACTTAAAGGCAATGACATGTGGAAATATATCATTCTCTTCAAATATATGAAAAACAAAAAAGATGGATTCTATCATCTGGTGGAGCATAATAAAGAAAAAAACCAATTACTTGGTAATTTGAAATGGGATATTGGTTCTAGTTCACAGATCGTGATTGGTCTGGATGTGATCCAAGGTCTTGCTGGTAATCATTTTATTTTGATTCCTCTTCTCCAACATCTAGATGAGAGGAATGATTTCTCTCAATCATTTACATGTTCAAAATAGTTCATTTTTATTTTCTCACAACTGGATCATTGTTGGCGAGCTCAAGATTACGAGCCCCTTAGTTGTGGATGGGATGAATACATTCCTTGTTTTTGTCTCATAGGCATCACACTTATGGACTTGGAAGATCAATTAACATGGGATGACCGCATCATTGAGGGTCATATTTAGGTGGAAGAGAGTTCCAAGTTGATCTCATGGGTTGTCCCCTCTATGGATAACATGTTAACAAATCTAGCAGTCATAGACATGGGATATTCCAAAAAATCTTAAATAGCTTTGTTGGTTGGTTCTTCATAATAAAATTCTCACTTGGGAGAGTATTTTGAAGAAAGGTTTTGTGGGTCTGAGTATTAATACAATCTGTATATGTGACTTAGAGTAAGTAGTTCATTATTCCTTTCCTACCCCTTTGCGATATCGGTTTGGATTAGGGTTCTTTAGTTACTCAATATAAGGTGAACAAGATCATCAACTCTATAGGGAAATTTTGTTGGAAAAATTAATCTAACCATCGTAGTTATTAAACTGAGAACAAACATACATGTGGTACACCTTAACTATAGGTTGTGGATTTTTTTTGCAAGTTGAAGGGAAAATTAAATGAAGTTCTGAGTAGGAGTACAAATTCTCCATTCCGCAAAACACATCAAGAAATTAAAAATGAATGTGAATTTAATGCAGTGTTGGTAAATACATATTATCAAACATTTATTCTTCCATTGAAATATGTCCTTTGCAACATAGGAAAACATTTTCCTATACAATCACCCATCTTGTGTCTTAATGTTTTTTTTGTCATGTATTAACGTGTAAAAAATGTATGATTTGAAAAACATGTATGTAAAAAGTATTTTCCATAGTTGAATGTGTAAGTCTGAGAGATTAAAGGTGAGAAAATGTGGAGCAAATTTTGGTGGGTGTGTAATCCAAAGTTGTATTGTGTTGCTCCCTTTTACTCAATTTTACTTTATTTAACTATACGTAAAATTTTTGAGTTTCTATTTCTTTTCAGTTGCAGAAGTCAACTGTGATTTAATATCTGAAATTGAAGCCTTGAGGAAGACTCCTCTGTGTAAATATTTCATGTGGTATTAGAGTGGGTAAAATTTTATTGGTGTAAGAAAAAGTGCTTTTACTAATAGTTAAAAATTGTTTTGAAGGCACATTTTTGGTGTGTATTTACCAACAGGGATAATTTTTTTTTAGCAATTAAAATGTTAGCATCAAGCATAAGCTTGCATAGTCCTAAAATACCCTAGTTTAATGGTCAAAATTATGACTACTAGGCTCTAACAATGAAGGCTTTGTTTTCTTCCCATGATATTTTGGATTTCGTGAAGAATGGGTTCCAAGAATTAGCAGATGCAACAACATACAATGCATTATCACAAGAAAGAAATGATTTGTTGAGGGAAAATAGGAAGAAGGATTCAAAATACCTCTTGTACAACTTCTAAGAAGTTCATGAAAGTATTTTCCCAGGGATTTCAGCAGCAAAAAAGTCCAACTAAGCATGGGACACCCTCTAGACAACCTACCAAGGCATGAAAAAAGTGAAGATAACATAACTACAAATGTTGAGGAGAGACTTTGAGACAATTTGTATGAAAGATTCTGAGAATGTAGAATCATTTTTTACAAAGGTAATTGGATTGGTTACTCAAATTACGTCTCATGGTTAGACACTTGACGAAAGGAGAATAGTTGAGAAAATTTTGAGA
Source organism: Pinus tabuliformis (assembly GCA_031772625.1). NCBI lineage: Eukaryota > Viridiplantae > Streptophyta > Pinopsida > Pinales > Pinaceae > Pinus > Pinus tabuliformis. Next base: position 322,717,742 of record CM062818.1, on the reverse strand, counting down.
AGTCTTCTAGAAAGATTTGATGCCATTGTCGTGGCCATAGAAGAGACAAAGGATCTCTAAGAATTTTTAGTGGATTAGATCCATGCATCACTAATTTTTCATGAACATAGACTCAACAGAGCAGCAAAATCCTCATTGGAGCATGCCTTCAAGACACAAGTTTCATTTGGTCAAGGTAGAGATAGAGGAAGATCAAATGGTAGAGGATGAGGAAGAATTCCACATAGAGGTGGAAGAGGAAACCCTTTAAGCTCTAGTGGAAGGTGCAACAATCAAAACTCAAGTGAACTCCTAAGACAAAATCAAGCACAAGGTTAGAGGTATGATAAATTTGTTAGAATATTATATATTACAGAGCAATGGAACATATAAAATATTGCAGAAATATAAACACAGAAAATGCATAAAACAAGAGAGACACAAATATACGTGGTTCACCCAGTTTGGGCTATGTGCACCCCGAACAGCCAGTCCTTCCTTTCTATTATCGAGCAAAATGAAGAGACACAACCTACAACAGATCCGCTGTAATATACTTTGTTTTCTCTCACAGTCTCACCTCTCTGCTTTTCGCTCAGAGAATACACATCTGTTACATAGCCTTAAATACAATGCCCTCATACAAAGAGAGGGGTTGCCTTCTAGGGCAAAAAACCCTAAACTAAACATAAGTTCTACTGTCAGATCATCCGCTTAATGAATGGCTCAGATTGACTAGAAATTACTATACTCTTACAAGGCAATTTTACATCTTTTTTTAGCTTCGGGGGCGCTACCCCCGAGCCCCCGGAACCCCTAGCCGCTGGACCCCCATGGGGGGAAAAAGTCTCCCTGCACCCTCCTGCATGGAGGGGTGTACAAAATTCCTGGGGTATACATCCGGCTGAAACAAAGACCTATGAACAATCATGCTCCACACACAACAATCTCCCACTTGCAGAATGATTGTAGCAACTCCATCGCTACTTCATTTGCTAGACAATGACTCCTCTTTGGATCTGGCTGTTTCTCATCTTCATCGTCATCCTTGAAGACCAATTGAAACTGAGCATATTCTTAGTTTCTCCCTGGTTACAACTTTTGTTAGCATATCTACAGGATTCTAGCTAGTGTGTATCTTTTCCAGCTTCAACTCTCCATCTTCCAACACTGATCGTATGAAATGGTACTTGATCTGTATGTGTTTAGTCCTGGAATGAAATGCTGCATTCTTTGCAAGATGAATGGCATTTTGGCTATCACTGTATAACGTGCCCATATCATGCTCCTTACCTAATTCACCCATAAACTTCTGTAACCAAATCATTTGTTTACTAGCCTTTGTAGTAGCAACATACTCTGCTTCTGTTGTTGAAAGTGCAACAACACTTTGAATTTTTGAAACCCAACTGACAGCTATTCCACCTATAGTAAATACATATCCTGTAGTGCTCCTTCTGTTATCTCTGTCACCTACCATATTTGCATCAATATTTCCCTGTAGAGAAATGTTTGAACCACCAAAGCATAATGCTTGATTTGTGGTACATTTCAAATATATGAGAATCCATTTCACTTCCATCCAATGTTCCTTTCCCGGATTGTTCATGTACCTAATTACAAATCCCATTGCATGTGTAATATAAGGTCCTGTGCAAACCATTGCATACATTAGGCTTCCAATTGTTGATGCATATGGAACTTTAGACGTATAATCCATGTCTTCTTGGGTCTTTGGGCACATTTCCTTACTAAGTTTGAAATGGCTAGCAAAAGGTGTACTAACTAGCTTTGCATTGTGCATATTAAATCCTTTCAACACCTTTTGTATGTAATCATTCTGAGACAATGTTAATTTGCGATTTTTCTTGTCTCTAGTGATTCTCATACCAAGGATTTGTTTTGGAGCTCCCAAATCCTTCATTGCAAATGAATTTGCCAATTTTCTTTTGAACACATTTATTTCCTGCATGTTAGACCCTGCAACAAGCATGCCATCCACATACAATAACAATATAATATAGCTGCCATCATTTTGCTTTTCTAGATAGACACAATGATGAGAATGACATCTAGTATAACCTTGTTCAGACATAAACTTGTCAAACTTTAGATACCACTGCCTTGGAGCCTGTTTTAAGCCATACAATCTCTTCTTCAACCTGCACACCAGTTTCTCCTTCCCTTTCACCTCATATGCTTGTGGCTGCTACATATATATCTCTTCCTCCAAATTTCCATGGAGAAAGGTTGTCTTTACATGTAACTTCTCAAGATGAAAATATTCAACTGCTACTAGACTTAAAATAGTTTGGACTGAAGTCATTTTAACAACAGGAGAAAATATTTCATCAAATTCAATACCTCTCTTTTGTGCAAACCCCTTCACCACAAGTCTAGCTTTGTACATCTATTTTCCTCCATCTTCTTCCTTCATCCTGTAAACCAATTTATTCTTCAATGTAGTTTTTCTTGTAGGCAACCTGACTAAGTCCCAATTCTAGTTATGCATTAAGGAGTCCATGTCTTCTTCCATGGCTACCTCCCACTTCTTCCTTCTCTCAACCTGCATTGCTTCTTTGTAACATTCAGGTTCACCAGAATCAGTCAACAATAAATAATATAATGAAGGAGTGTATCGTTCAGGGGGTCCACTTATCCTCGTAGATCTTCTAACACCAATTTCAGGTGTTTGGAGTGCTTGTTGTTGTTGTGGTGGTTGTTGTTGTTGTGGTTGTTGATTATTATTATTTTCAGGCACCTTTACTTTGTTAGTGATTTCGTCAAGAACTGCGTATTCCTTGTTTTCTTTTTCCTATTTCTTTTCCTGCAACTGATTCTTATACAAGACATTTTCATTGAATATTACATCTTTGCTCCTAATGATTTCGTGATCTTTGTAATCATATAAGCGATAACCAGAATCATTAACACCATATCCCATAAGGGTACATTTCTTTGACTCCTCAAGCCTTGTTCTATTTTCTTTATCAATATGGACAAAGGCCTCACAACCAAAAGGCTTTAGAAAAGAGTAGTTTACCTTTTTACCTGTCCATGCTTCCTTTGGAACACCACCATCCAAGGAATTTGAAGGCCCTCTATTTATTAGATAAACAACAATATCTACAACATCTGCCCAAAACTGTAAAGGCAATCTTGCATGCAATCTCATGCACCTTGCACGCTCCATGATTGTTTTGTTCATCCTTTCTGACACACCATTTTCTTGTGCTGTTCTTGGAACTATCTTCTCTCTGCAAATTCCATGCTCTGAACAGTACCTATCAAAGTCTTTGCTGCAATATTCACCTCCATTGTCTGATCTGAGACACTTCAATTTCTTTCCTATCTCAATCTCAACCAAAGCTTTCCATTTCTTGAAAGTATCAAATACATCATATTTATTCTTAATAGAGTAAATCCAAGTTTTTCTAGTTGCATCATCAATAAAAGTAACATAATAACGAGAGCCACCAAGAGGTGATACCTGAGTAGGTCCCCATACATCTGTATGCACAAGCTCTAATTTTCCGCTCTTCTTTTCTTTCCCAACTCTCAAAAATCTGACTCTCTTCTACTTTCCATAAATGAAATTCTCACAGAAGTGCAAATCAACATTCTTCAATCCCGGCAACAAATTCCTTAAGTGAAGAATCTTCATCCCCTTTTCACTCATGTGTCTGAGCCTATGATGTCATAATGCTGCATCTGCTCCTTCGGAAGTTAAAGCATTAACAAAGTTAGAAATACCATTGCATAAATACAATGTACCAACCTTTTCGTCTTTTGCTATTACCAAGGCTCCTTTGGTGACCTTCCAAGCTTTATCTGTGAAAGTTCTCACACAACCTTCACCACCTAACTGCCCTGTTGAAATTGGATTTTTCTTCAGATCTGGAACATGCCTTACCTCCTTTAGTAGCCATTGGTTTCCATTCTGCTATTTTACAAGAACCTTACCCATTCCAACAATTTTATAGGGTTTATCATCACCCAAACAGACTTGTCCAAAATCTCCTTGGACATAGTCACGAAAGTATTTCTTATCGGGTGTGGCATGGAATGAGGCCCCTGAATCCACCACCCATGAATCAGTAATATTTTTGAAAGAAAGAATCAAAGAATCTTGTAACACGTCACCTGTCACATTTGCTTCATGATTGTTTTCTTGTTGTGCATCTCCTTCTTTTCCCTTCCGAGATCTACAACCTTTCTTTAGGTGTCCTTTCTTTCCACATTTCCAGCAGACTATCCCCGATCTGGACTTCGATCTGCCTTTCCTTGATTTACTATGATATCCTAAGCTCTTTCCTCTTTCCATTTTTCTTCCCCTAGACTCTGCACTCAAAGCATTACTTGATGTTTCACCAGAGGTTTTCCGTCGCATTTCCTCACTAAGGATAACACCGACAACATCATCAAACTTTAAAGTACTAGATCGGGGAATAGAGTTACTAATGGCCATTACTAAACCATTCCAACTTTCTGGTAATGAGCACAAGAATAACAGAGCTCTAACTTCATCATCAAATTTCACCCCTACAGAACATAACTGACTCAAGTAACAATATTAAAATCATTTAAATGGTCTGCAACAGATCCACCTTCCAACATCTTCATATTAAATAATTGTTTCATAAGAAATACCTTGTTTGAGGCCGAGGGTTTTTCATATAGTTTCTCCAATGCCTTAATCAAACCCTCTGTCATTGTTTCCTTCGAAATGTTGAAGGCGACCGATGTTGCGAGGCACAACTATACTATTTCGAGTGCCTTTCTATCGAGAAGGTTCCATTCTTCATCTGTCATACCCGTCGGCATCTTTGTTTTTCCACCCAATGGTAGGTATAGATCTTTCTAATACAAATAATCATCCATCTACATCTTCCACAGCGAGAAGTTTTGGCCATTAAATTTCTCGACCCTAAACTTATAGATCTTTTGCCATTGCTCCCACTCGAGCGAGGAACCCTTCTTTCCTATGAGTTTATTAGCCAAATAGAACTTTGGCTCTAATACCAGTTGTTAGAATATTATATATTACAGAGCAATGGAACATATAAAATATTGCAGAAATATAAACATAGAAAATGTATTAAACAAGAGAGACACAGATATACGTGGTTCACCTAGTTTGGGCTACGTCCTCCCTAAACAACCAGTCCTTCCTTTCTATTATCTACCAAAATGAAGAGACACCACCTACAGTAGATCCGCTATAATATCCTCTGTTTTCTCCCACAGTCTCACCTCTTTGCTTTTCGCTCAGAGAATACACATCTATTACATAGCCTCAAATACAATGCCCTCATACAAAGAGAGGGGTTGCCTTCTAGGGAAAAAAACCCTAAAATAAACATAAGTTCTACCGTCAGATCATCCGCTTAATGAACGACCCATATTGGCTAGAAATTACTATACTTTTACAAGTCAAATTTACATCTGTTTTTAGCTTAGGGAGCACTACCCCAGAGCCCCCATCAGGGGAACGCTAGCCCCTGGACCCCCTAGCCAGGGGGATCAGCCCTGGAGTGGTGTAGAAAATTCCTGGGGTATACATCTGGCTGAAACAAAGAGCTCTGAACAATCATGCTCCACACACAACAAAATTTCAAGTTCAATTTCATTGTTGTAAGAAGTACGATCTTAATGCAAATGTATGTAGAAAGAATAAACATGCTATAAGTAAGAAACCCAATGCAAATTTGACAAAGGAAAACTAGAAACAAAGTAGAATGTTTTTAGCTTGTAAAGTAGCACAAGAAAAACAAAGGGAGGTATGGTTTCTAGATTCAGGTTGCAACTACCACATGACAGGGAACATATAAATGTTTGCCAATATAGATGAAAGTGTGAAATCTGAAGTGACATTAGGGATTAATAGAAAAGCCTCTGTTGTGGGAAAAGTAAGAGTCAATATTCTAACAAATAAGGGGGAGTTTATTTTTTCCCTGATTTAAAGCATAACTTCATAAGGATTGGATAGGTCATGCAAAAGGCCTACAATTTGTTTTTCAAAAATTATGAGTGCACAATTCTGGATAAGTCTCCAAGTAGAAAGATTGCAAAAGTTCACATGACAAGCAATAGGATGTTTCCCCTAAAGGTAAAGTGAGATTTGAAGGAAGAAGGTGCACAAGAACAACTTTCAATGAATTCACAAGAGGATGAAAGAAGAGTTGCAACTTTTGCACAAGTAAACTTTCAAGCAAGGGCCAAAGATGAAAATTGGTTATAGCATTTGAGATTTGTGTTGGGTCGTTAATATGCCGTTATTATTGTCACTTGTGAACGTTTATTCCACCCATTTCTACCATTCTTCATCACGTCATTTATTATAATTTATTATTTAAATCCATTTTATAAATGATTTATGCTCTTATGAATGAATGTTATTTATTCTCCTTTATTTCTAATAAATTGATGATTATGCATGATTTTATCAATGATAGTTTTAATAAATCAGTTGTAACATTATTCACCATTTTTAGCCTCCAAGATAATTTCCAGATTGAAGATTTGATCATTAAAAGTGCCAACTCAGAAATTCGCTAGAATAAAAAGTGACGGTTTTGCGGTTGATATTCTGAGCAAATGAAGCAGAATCTGGAAAATCTAGAACATGGGTTTTGTCCAGAACGGACCCAATTAACTTTCTTAAAGAACGGTTTGCCCAAATTCGGCTTGTACTGAGAGAAACGCAGGGTTCTTTGAGCACCATTCTCTCAGATTTGTTGTTGCGGCCGTCCTCCAAATCTCAGCTACAAATCCAAATTCATCTTGCTCTTGTTGAAAGCTGGAAGGAAATATATATTCTTGTTGATCAATTTGTTAGAAGCAAACCAATTTTGTAATGTAAATCATGTTGTAGTTATCTCTATTGTAACTGCTCTCTGATCTCTCTCTATTTAAATGAAAACAGAGATCAGAGATGGGGGATTTATGGGATGATTCGAATGATGAAAAATGATGGAAAAATGATGAAGAATGATGGTGAATTATTCATGATAGGATAGGGATTGTTGCATGCTGTAATTCCCAAGCTTTTTCTGTTGTAATGATTCCACAATTGGTTGATTAATACATGATTTGGAGTTGCTGTTCATTCTTTTCCTTCTGAAGTAACCCAGCAGCATCCGCTGGCGGCTAAGGGCCCAGCCTCTGGTGGAGTACGCTACTGCTACTATTGTATATTATATTCTTTTGTTTTATGCGTGGTTTGCTTATCAGTTTTACTTGGTAATCTGATATGCTTTTCATGTGCTGTTCCATGCTCTGCTACGATTAATTCATTAATGATTCCTTCAGGAAATTCATGTAGTGACTCTGCATTGTATGATTGAATCTTTTAAGAGTTGATTGCATGTTATTAGTCTAAACCAGCTATTTCAGTTACAGAGCGTTTGTACTGAATATTACTGTTACTGGATTCATTTGAAATCCCGATTATTGGAATTCGAAAGTAATGTTATTCTATTTGGAAACATAATCGTATTCTCCTTAATCGTCAGATTACAATATTAGCGTGTTGTGTGTATATATGATTGATTCCTACTGTTCCATAATTCATCAATGAGTGTTGTTCCATAAAGTACATTCCATCCAATTTGCCTTAAGAGAGAAGATTGTTATTTTATTGCAGAGTGTGAGTTTGGTTCAATAGAGCAAGTTTGGTTCTGACTCGCGAGACTTAGTTCATTTGATTACTGTTCGATTTACTGCTGTTCCATTTTAGACTTGTTGTTCCATTTCCTATTTGCTATTCCATTTTACTTGTTGTCGTTCCATTTACTTGCATTTGCTGCTTTGGTGTGAGAGAAGGTCTAAGGCTGTAGTGAGCCTCAGCAGTCGCTGCCTAGCTCCCAGACCTATGGTCCATGCTCTAATTTCCTTTCCATCAGTTTCTAGAGGGATGGGTTATCGTTTCCACACCCTTGACTGATAAGTTGTCTTGTGTGATTTTATCCTTTCGAAGTAATTTAGTCATAGTTTAGCATCCGTTTACTCTTGTATTTTCTGAACGCTGTACTACTAAACATTACTCTTGAGTAAATAGCCGCCTCAGACTGAGTACACTCTTGAAATAAAAAGTTGTCCCTGGGTTGATAATTAATGTGAAGGTAATTAGGAGTTCAAAAGACACCTTTTTATCGCCCCACATTTTGGCGCCGTTGCCGGGGAGAGTGTAGCCATTTCTAAAGAGTAGTGTGAATCTGATGAATGCCTGCTAGGGAAGAGTTGGATCTTAAAAACGGAAGGTAAGAACCTGCGTGCAGAGCATGTAAAAGCCCTACTCCACTGTCCACTTTCCTAATAGATTCGCTGTTGCTTTGTTGGGTAGAAATAGATGTTTGAATTTTTGTGTGAATGATTAGGGAAAAAATAGAAATTTGGAGAAACGAATCACATGATTTCACTCAAGTGGTGATGTAAGCACCACCCATTTCACTAACTAATTGACAGGAACATTTGAAGAAGGAGCCTCGAAGAAACACATGAAGAACATCTTCTATTATGGTAAGAAATGGCTCACGTTTCTACTTTTGAATTTCCTATCAAAGATCTAGGAGGAGTGACACAAATGCACATAATTCCCCCATCTTTACCAAATTTTCATGGTTTAGCAAATGAAGATCTAGACACATTCTTATTTGAGTTCGAAATACTTTGTAGAGGATATGATTATTGTACTGGCGATCAAAGATTGAAAGTGTTTCCTCTTACTCTAAAAAGAGCAGCTCTCCGATGGTTCATGAGCCTAGGTGGGAATTGCATCCAAACATGGGAGGACATGAAGAACATATTCTTGAAGAAGTACCAAGACTATTGCAAATCCAATGAAGATATTTTCGGTATGATACAAGGGGAAGATGAAAGTTTGGAGGATTATGTAGATCGATTTCATTATAACCTTCAAAAATCAAAGCATAAGCATTTGGAAAAAGAGATCTTAAAAACATTCATTCTTAGAGGAATTAAAGATAAATTTTTAGAACTTTTAAATCTGATAGGAAAAGGTGATGTTTTTCAGTTGTCATATGATGATGTTTGTGAATTGTGCATAAGGTATTCAAGAGGAATCTCCAAGGCTGGTAAGAATTCTATAGAAGTTTGTTCCTTATTTTCTAAATCTGCTACAAGAATAGGAAACATAAAAGCTGAAATCAACGCTTTATTTGGAAATCTTAAAGTTGATTTTATTAGCTCTCTAAATGAAAAATTGGACGTTTTGCAGGTTCATAAAAATGAAGAATTTGATGAAGTGTTTTGCCTTCATGACCGAAAGGAGCATCTCATAGATACTCACTCTTCCTTATCTAGGATGGAAGTGGCATATCAAAGAGATGGGAAAGCTGCAACAAGGCCTATAGGTATGGTTCAAAACACTTTTTCTCCATTGTCATACTTGCATAATCCATTATGGAATGCTAATGTGTTAGGGCAGCCATGTCAATTTCAATATAACCACCAATCTTGTTTACAAGTTGGGCATGGTTCATCTTATGATGGCATGACTACTCTCCCTCATCTTGTAGCACAAACATATTCTCCATATTTTTCATCAGCTCCTCCACAACATCCTGCGTGCATACCAAATTCATTCACTCAACCCAATCAACCACATCATCACAATGCTCCATTCCTTACACATTTTCCTGCTCAACTAATTCCACACCCTCACCATAATAAGCCAGTACAACATGCTTACAATGTTGAACTGCCAAATTTACCCACCCTTCCCACCCATTCTATCTCACATGCACCATTAGAGAAAACTTACAATGAGATTCAGAATGTTTCAAATTCAAAAATTGTAGAAGCTATGGAAGAAAATGAGGTTTCTTATAGTATGTATCTACAAGCTATTTTAAAAGCTCAAGAACTTCATGATCTAATGGATATGAGAAATCAAGAAAGTAACGGATACATTGAAGATTGGTTTCACTCCATCATTTGTTTGCAACATCACTCTATGCTTCAACAATTTTTTATATCATTTTTTCAAGGGAAGTTGGCTTCTCATACCCTAATTTTCACTAATATGCATTTTTAAAATTTGGGTATGTGTATACATGAAGCCATATTTCAAAAATGGTTCCATTGGAAGTACTCCTATACGTAGTCATATGCATTTTTCAAATCAAAATAGGTTAGTATAGAAAATATAATAAATAAGGGAATAAATAAATGCATTTTGTTTTGTATGTAAAACTAGTTGTTTTTGTTGCAACACGCTATGCAAATCAATATTGGTGATAATTTTTTTTAATTCATTTGTGTATGTAGATGATCTACAATGGAAATAAAAATTCTACAAACACTTATATTCACTTTTATCACCAATTTGAAAAAATGCTTGAATATCATTTTTTTGGCTTGCGGGCTTGATGAACTTTCTGGAAAAACAGTCGGGACAGTCATGTTTTGAGGGACCAAAAGTGAATATTTTTAAAACCTATTTCTATCCTAAGTAGCCCTTGATGTCTAATTTCCAATCCAATTTGAATCACTCAATTTGGATTTGAAACGAAAAAGTTAGAACCGAAACATTGACAGGGTGTCTAGCAGGCAGCTTAGGAACAGAGTTGGGACAATCAGTTTTTGGAGGCTTAAATGAATGAATTTTTAAAACCCGTTTCTATGGGAGATTCCCCTATGAATCTATTTTACAATTCAATTAGAATCACTCATTTTCTATATCGTATGGGGAAGTTATGATCAAAATGCTGACTGCTTATCGTAAATCAGCACCCTTAAAACTATGTCTTTTCGGTTGTTCCTTACAATATTTTACCTATCAATTCTTCTTGTATTCAAAACTTGTTTCTATTGGAGATAAATAAATGAATCTATTTTCATTTCCAATTTGAATCATTTGAATCCGACATAAAACGAAAATGTTACGCTTGAAATATCAACTGTTGGTCTAAGCCGGGTAATCGACAATGACTCTATTATGCAGGTTGTTCTAACTAAAATTGCATATCATATCATTCAATATTTAAAACATGTTTCTACTGGAGATAAACCTTTGAATTAGCTCTCATTTTGCTTTGGAATCACTCAATTTTGATGAAAAACAAAGAAGTTGTGATTAAAACACTGCAGGTTAGTATGATTGGCCACTGCTCTCCCGCAGGTAACAAATAAATTTTACTTTGTTATTTTCTCTGTGGATTTGTTCTACAGAGTAACTAATTGTTAGTTTTTTACATAATTCTTGGATTAGGGGAGCCCGCGCACCTCTCTTTCTTCATGATTTAATGTTTTATTGCAGGTAGATACTCATTTTATGGACGAGTGATTTTTGAAAGAAATTTTAAATGAAACAAAGGAATTTAATCCATCTCATTACCCAACGGATTCATAATAGAATAAATGAAGAATTGATTTCCATTTGAATATTCATGTCTTGTCCCTATTTCCAAAACATTTTTCAAAGAGATCATTTTTTTTTTTACAGAACATCATAGCTGTTGTAACTTAATTTACTTATTTACATACTGTTTTTTAAAATAAAATGTTGTTTCCTTTCTGATTTCTCTTATATTTTTTGTTTCAGGTGTTGCTTCATTCAAATTGTAACATATCTTTAGCATCAATGCCGTGAACAGCTAATTTGTTTTTTTACATGTTTGCATTTTTGTCCATTTTGCTGTTCCTTTTTGAATGGAACAGCACTTCTGCACTTTCACGTTTTGTTGTTCCTTTCTGAATGGAACAACACTTTCATGTTTTGCTGTTCCTTTCTGAATGGAACAACACTTTCACGTTTTGTTGTTCCTTTTCGAATGGAACAGCACTTCTACACTTTCACGTTTTGCTGTTCCTTTTCGAATGGAACAACACTTCTGCACTTTCACGTTTTGATGTTCCTTTCTGAATGGAACAACACTTCTACACTTTCACCTTTTGTTGTTCCTTTTCTAATGGAACAACATTTTTGCACTTTTCATTTTTGCTGTTCCTTTTCCAAAGGAACGACACTTGCATTTTTGTTGTTCCTTTTCTAAAGGAATGACACTTTTAGTTTTTGCTGTTCCTTTTTCCAAAGGAACGACATTTTCATTTTCACACTTTTTTTGTGTGTATTTTTGTTTTTTTTTGTGTGCGTTTCCTTTGTGGTTCCCTACAAAGAACACCACTTTTTGATTGTTTTTGCTGTTCATTCAAAAGAGAAACACTTTGGGATTATTTTCGAGAGCAACCCTTCCTTCCTCTTGTGGAATTATTCTTAGTTCATCTCAACCACATTTTACTGATTCCATTTTATGGCATGAAGTACACTACTTTTATGAGGACAAGAATTATGGATTCTTTTGAAGTGAGTTAATATCATTTACGTTATGATCTTTAACAGGACAACTCCTTGATGATAGATTCTGTTCAAAAAGGGACACAATTATTTATATACTACTTTACTGCATTGTTTTCTGCTGTACATGATACTGATTGATCATCTTAATACCATGCTGGTTCCACCCTTCCTGGTTATATTCTTCTCTGTCTGTAATAAATGAGATTATGGGTATATTTTTTTATTGACATGTTCAACTTATTCCGCCATCCCTGCTCTTAAGGAGTACTGAGCCTCCCTCTTTTTATCATAAAAATGTGTAATAACAACAAAATTTTGTTCGCAGATGGAGGATAGGGGGTCTCATTACAAGCCAGCCTACCATATTCATAAGGCTGTAACAAAGTGACATTCCCATTATGGCCACCACACTAGGGTTATGATCCACTGGATAGCCAGATTATCCTTGGAACAGGAGGTCTCATCACGAGCTGGCCTGATCACTTCTGCTACATCCCAGTGAATGGCAGTGTGGTTATCTGGTTACCACACCAGCGCAGTGGTCTCTTCTGCAAGAACAACACTGAAACTCTCTAGTTATAAATTGAGGATTCTGGCTCATATGGGTTAAAAAGCAACCCTGCCGAGACTATGGACGCCTGCTGGTAGCAGTGGCTCTGCTTATGGTATTGAAATTATATCTTATCGTCAATTATTATTATAATACCCTTTTCTTATTTTTTTTTCTTTTTATCAGAGAAGTTATTTCCTTAACTTTTTCCCTGTGTTGAACCTTTATGCATGAGAAATTGTTTTATGATCAATCACATCATTTTCAGCTAGAATACCATCAGCAAAGCATCTTTTTAGCATATTGTTGTCCTTTTTCGTTTTGCATAAACTCTCATCAATCCAAAGCATCCTATCTCTTATTCATAACTATCTTTACACACTTTGCTCTCAATATAACCATAACTTTCACCATCCTATCATTGATATGTGTACTCTGCTTCATTTAGTATTGTATTGTTCATTCCCTTGCCTTGTTATCAACACCACCCCTTTCATATGCTTTATGGTTATGGAACCCATTTTCCAATTGGAGGGGAGAATGTATGCATTATGGGATTGCATGCGATATGATTACTGCACTTTGCCATACCTTGTTGATTTGACAACATATTAGTATTGCATGTATACATAAGTTTTTCTAATTGAAATTTTGCATGCATCTTATCTGTTGCTATTCAAAGCTAACACTATGGATTCAAGAACATTATATGCAAAATAGTGCTTTGTTTACAGGAAAACAACAAGTATGGGCAGAATTCTATTCATAGCATGACCACACTATTGCACTTCACAATAGAGGCTTGCGAACGTGAATAATTCTTCAGACATGATGTGTTTCCCTGGATCCCACCTTTTGCATCACTTTCAGCACCAACTCTGCCTACATCAGCTTCAACAACTGCCAGTCCATATATGTCATTCCACATTTTTGGAGGTAAAACTTGAGGTAAAATCGCATAGTTTTCTAATTTATTATGAATTTAGGAGAATTTAATGAAAATCCATTTTGAGCATTATTTGTCATCCTTCATTCCACATCTTTACCACTTCCCCTTTTTCAGCAGCATATCATTTTCGAGTGTGGGGGAGTGTTCCTTTCATTCATTTCTTTCTTATGACCACGTCATTCATATTCTTTATCATCCATTGCTATTCTTATTCACTCTCAACACCTCCCTTATTCCATGTTGTTTTACACCAAGCATAGAATTCAACAGATAGTAGCAACCACCTCTATTTGTTTTCTAGCATCGCATGAGGGCATGTTAATTTTTCAAAGAGGGGGAGGAATTGCTACGCATGATGGATGTTTTCTATTTTGTTTCTCATTTAAGGCATACAATTTCAGTGTAGAAATTGATTTCCATAATATTTTTAAAACTATGAACTCAATTCTTGTGATCTCTAGAAAACACAGACATACTATTAAAATACACATACCTAGATAATTTCAAGATAAATTGGTTCATAAAATTTCGGAAATCATGCACTCTCACCTACAGCCATTTTGTTTATATCTCATGATCCATGCATCAAAACGATCTGATTTTTGGATCATAGAAGCCTTCATATATTACAAATCTACTTGCAACATTTCAACAAAATCTGGTTTCTGTTTTTGAGAAAATGGTTAATGAAGTTTGATGTTACTTATATCATATTTTGTTGCAACCTCATATGCACATAACTTGAACGTCAATGAAAATTGTTATGCCTTCATCAAGATTACTAAAAGTGAATATTCATTAATTAAGGAAGAATTCATTTGTTCTATCCATTTCATGAGCTGAGATGAACATATTTTTTTATTGCTTGGTTAGCACATGGGTTTTTTTCTTTGGGTTGCATGAGGACATGCAATATATTCAGTTTTCGTTGCATGAGGACATGCAACATATTGAGTGTGGGGGTATGTTGGGTCGTTAATATGTCATTATTATTGTCACTTTTGAACGTTTATTCCACCCATTCCTACCCTTCTTCATCACGTCATTTATTATAATTTATTATTTAAATCCATTTTATAAATGATTTATGCTCTTATGAATGAATGCTATTTATTCTCCTTTATTTCTAATAAATTGATGATTATGCATGATTTTATCAATGATAGTTTTAATAAATCAGTTGTAACATTATTCATCATTTTTAGCCTCCAAGATAATTTCCAGATTGAAGATTTGATCATTAAAACTGCCAACTCATAAATTCGCTGGAATAAGAAGTGACGGTTTTGCGGTTGAGATTTTGAGCAAATGAAGCAGAATCTAGAAAATCCGGAACATGGGTTTTGTCCAGAACGGACCCAATGAACTTTGACATAGAACGGTTTGCCCAAATTCGGCTTGTACTGAGAGAAACGCAGGGTTCTTTGAGCACGATTTTCTCAGATTTGTTGTTGCGGCTGTCCTCCAAATCACAGCTGCAAATCCAAATTTGTCTTGCTCTTGTTGAAAGATGGAAGGAAATATATCTTCTTGTTGATCAATTGGTTAGAAGAAAACCAATTTTGTAATGTAAATCATGTTGTAGTTATGTCTATTGTAACTGCTCTCTGATCTCTCTCTATTTAAATGAAAATAGAGATCAGAGATGGGGCATTTATGGGATGATTCGAATGATGAAAAATCATGGAAAAATGATGAAGAATGATGGTGGATTATTCACGATAGGATAGGGATTGTTGCATGTTGTAATTCCCAAGCTTTTTCTGTTGTAATGATTCCACAATTGGTTGATTAATACATGATTTGGAGTTGTTGTTCATTCTTTTCCTTCTGAAGTAATCCAGCAGCATCCGTTGGCGGCTAAGGGCCCAGCCTCTGGTGGAGTATGCTGCTGCTGCTACTGTATATTATATTCTTTTGTTTTATGCATGGTTTTCTTATCAGTTTTACTTGGTAATCTGATATGCTTTTCATGTGCTGTTCCATGCTCTGCTACGATTAATTCATTAATGGTTCCTTCAGGAAATTCATGTAGTGACTCTGCATTGTATGATTGAATCTTTTTAGAGTTGATTGCATGTTATTAGTCTAAACTAGCTATTTCGGTTACAGAGTGTTTGTACTGAATATTATTGTTACTAGTTTCATTTGAAATCCCGATTATTGGAATCCGAAAGTAATGTTATTCTATTTGGAAACATAGTCGTATTCTCCTTCATCGTCAGATTACTATATTAGCGTGTTGTGTGTATATATGATTGATTCCTGCTGTTCCATAATTCATCAATGAGTGTTGTTCCATAAAGTACATTCCATCCAATTTGCCTTAAGAGAGAAGATTGTTATTTTATTGCAGAGTGTGAGTTTGGTTCAATAGAGCAAGTTTGGTTCTAACTCGCGAGACTTAGTTCATTTGATTGCTGTTCCATTTACTACTGTTCCATTTTAGACTTGCTGTTCCATTTCCTATTTGCTGTTCCATTTTACTTTTTGCCGTTCCATTTACTTGCATTTGCTACTTTGGTGTGAGAGAAGGTCTAAGGCTGTAGTGAGCCTCAGCAGTCGCTGCCTAGCTCCCAGACCCATGGTCCATGCTCTAATTTCCTTTCCATCAGTTTCTAGAGGGATGGGTTATCGTTTCCGCACCCTTGACTGATAAGCTGTCTTGTGTGATTTTATCCTTTTGAAGTAATTTAGTCATAGTTTAGCATCCGTTTACTCTTGTATTTTCTGAAAGCTATACTACTAAACATTACTCTTGAGTAAATAGCCGCGTCAGGCTGAGTACACTCTTGAAATAAAAAGTTGTCCCTGGGTTGATAATTAATGTGAAGGTAATTAGGAGTTCAAAAGACACCTTTTTATCGCCCCACAATTTGGTCATCTCAATTTTGGAGGTTTGAATTTTCTACATAAGAAGGTCATGGTGAAGGGATTGCCACTCATAGAAAATCTAGATAGCCTATTTGAAGGATGCATCTTGGGAAAACAACATAGAGAGACATTTCTAGCAGGAAAGTCAATAAGGGAAAAGAGATCCTTAGATATTGTCCGTTCAAATTTATGTGGACCAACGCAGACACCGTCAATTGGTGGCAGCTATTTTTTTTACTTTCATAGATGATTATAAAAGGGAGACATGGGTCTACTTCCTAAAATAAAAAAGTGAAGTGTTTGAGTGCTTCCACCAATACAAAGCTCTTGTTGAGAAGAAAAGTGGGAACTACATCAAATTATTGTGGACTGATAGAGGGGGCGAATACATCTCAAATGACTTCCTTCGATTTTGCAGGCAGCATGGAATTCACAATAAATTTACAAGAAGGTATACACCTTAGAAAAATGATGTTGGAGAAAGAAAAAATAGTACCATTATGGAAATGGCAAGGAGTATGTTGAAGGAAAATAATTTTCCAAATGACTATTGGGCTGAATTTTTCACTTCTGCAACATATAGCATCAATAGATGACCAACCAAAAGTATTAAGAATATGATTCATGAAGAGGCATGGAGTGGAAGAAGGCATAGTGTCACTCACATGAGAGTGTTTTGATGTGTGACGTATGCACATGTCTGAGATGAATTAGGGAAGAAGTTGGACACGAAGTGGGAGAAATGCATATTTGTTGGATATAGTGATGAATCCAAGGCACACAAGCTCTACAATCCATCAACCAAGAAGGTCATAATCAGCAGAGATGTGTAGTTCATAGAAGGGGAAGCATGGGATAGAAGTTTAGAGTAGACAATCAATGTGAAAAAATGTATACCACACGAAGAAAAAGAGGAATTGATTACAAAAAGAAATTCCTCAATAATAGCTCCTTCTACTCCTATTCAAGCACAACAAAGTAGTCATCAATTAACACCATCAACAAATAATAGGACTATGTCACGTAGTCAAGAAAGTACTACGCCAAGCACACTTCAAAGACCTACGACTTCATCTACTTCAAGCACAACATAAAGTGACATGTCAAGCCCATCTTCTACAAGCATATGAAGATAAAATTTAGAAATTTAAGTGAAATTTATGAGAAAGATGATGTTCATAGTAGTGCTAGTCTAAATTCCATATTTGCATTGTTTTGACTTGTATATGACACAATCCATGTTGAGGATGCTGTCAAAGAACAAAATGGGTTGTGGCAATTGATGAAAAAATAAAAGCAATAGAAAAGAATGAGAAATAGGAGTTAGCGCACATTGCACAAGAAAAATAAGTTATTGGAGTGAAGTGGGTCTATAAGACCAAGAGAAACGTTGAAGGAAATATTGAAAGGTATAAAGCAAGGCTAGTTGTCAAAGGATATAAGCACTAGCATGGAAGAGATTACGCAGATACATTTGCGCCACTCGTGAGGATGGAGATAGTGTGTATAGTAGTTTTGATTGCCGCACAACATAAATGGAATGTGTATCAAATGGACCTAAAATCGATGTTCTTGAGTGAAGTGCTGAAGGAGGAAGTATATGTTGTGCAACCACCTGGTTATGAGGTAGAAGGCCAATAAGACAAGGTGTATAGGTTGAGGAAAGCTCTTTATGGGCTGAAGAAAGTACCACGTGCATGGTATAACAGGATAGATGCTTACTTATTGGACAATGGCTTCAGCAAATGTGATAGTCATCCAACACTCTACATCAAAATGAGTGAGAGGAATCTTCTTATCGTTGTATTATCTGTAGATAATTTGATTTTTACAGGAACTGATGATTTCCTCATTTCTGATTTCAAAGAAGTCATGAAAAGTGAGTTTGAAATGAATGACTTGGGGTTTTTAAGTTATTTTTGGGCATAGAACACATATTTCATTAAATATGGAAGTATTCAATGGATCTAGAATTTAGAACTTTAACTAGATTAAGTTTTTTCAAAATGAGGAATTAGGAAGTCACTTAGTTCACTAATTTTAATGTAGATATCCACCATTTTTGTGTAAAAATTATCATGATAAACTTTATAAAACAAATTTATATAAACTTGCTAAAGCAAATCTTTCACATTTTAATCTTGGATTCCTTACATTATCTATTTTAATATTTTTTATGGGTTATAGTAAAAGATAAGTTTTTTAAGGTTATTTTATGAAAATAATGATGTGTATGTTACTATTATTAACCCACTTAATTATAATCTGATATAGTAAATATCATGTATGTGTTAAGTCATAATTACTACTAAGGCAGTGTTGGCACAATTTAAAAGTCTATCACCTTTGCAAAACTAGTTATATTATGGTTGAAGATTAAAAAACTCTCATAGATCATCCACTTTATACTCGTATTAGAATTAAATTTCAAAATATTTGTGATGCTACCAACCTTCTTGATTGTTTAACTAAACAAAATTATGATGATCTTGAAACACTTCTTTTAATGCTTTTTCAGCATAACAATAAAATTTGAAATAACTTTTAATAATATCTTTTTATCTTCTTATTTACCATAGTTGGTCTTAGTGGATGATAATAATCATTATCACCATCATAATTACATTCTATTGTAGAAAGTTTGCACCATTTTAGAGTTGAGAAAAATAAATTTAGGATCAAATTAAATGTTGAATGTGAGTAGTAGCATAATTTATTTTTACTTATTAGTTGTACGTTTATGTTAATAAAGAAGTTGATTGAGGCTCACTTTATGAATAATAGATTAATATGCAAGATATATATTAAGTATAAAGTTATTTAATGACAAATGAAATTTTTAGTAATGTGTCCAATATATAACATTATTTAGAACTTTAACTAGATTAAATTTTTTCAAAATGAGGAATTAGAAAGTCACTTAGTTCACTAATTTTTATATAGATATTCACCATTTTTTGTGTAAAAATTATCATGATAAACTTTATAAAACAAATTTATATAAACTTGAAAAAAATAAAATCTCACATATTAATCTTAGATTCCTTACATTATCTATTTTCTAAGACAACGTTGGCAGAATTTAAAATATTGGAATTGAATTTCAAAATATTTGTGACGCTACCAACCTTCTTGATTGTTTACCTAAACAAAATTATGATGATCCTGAAACACTTCTTTTAATGCTTTTTTAGCATAACAATAAAATTCGAAATAACTTTTAGTAATATCTTTTTACCTTCTTATATACCATATTTGGTCTTAGTGGATGATAATCACCATTATCACCATCATCATTACATACTATTGTAGGAAGTTTACATCATTTCAGAGTTAAGAAGAAAATCTTTTTTTAGGATCAAATTAAATGTTGAGTATAATTTATTTTTATTTATTTTTTGTACTTTTATGTAAAAAGCGAAGTTGGTTGAGGCTTACTTAATGAATAATAGATTAATATGCAAGCTATATATTAAGTATAAAGTTATTTAATGACAAATGATCATAGTAATGTGTCGAATATATATCATCATAGATCCATTTTAAGTGCAGATGTAGGGATCAAATTTCTTCAAGTGGAAAAATTTTTAGAGTGAAAGATAGAATGTGCTATTTTTAATTGTTGAAACTGTATTTTTGAATGCTAAATAGAGTATATATATGAACAAATAATAATTTTAACCATAAAAAACTTATATATATATCTATATATATATATATATATATATATATATATATATATATATATATATATATATATATATGAAGTTGATATTGACATAAATTAGTTAACATAAATCTTCAAATAGTTAATTTTGTAAAGTATAAGATTTAAACATCTAATTCACACATTTTTTTTACTTCTAATTACTTTACAAAATATCCTTTTTTTATATTTTTCTATTTAGAACATAATTTTTATTTTAAAGGGGCACAGACGGACAGGAAAACTGACACATCATCCCATATTGAGTTGTAAAATGAGCCTCTCGTCTCAATTACTAATCATTTTAATGATCAAAATCAATCATGAATTAGAATAGTAACAAAGTAGTACAATTTGATTATTTTCAAATAGAACAAGAAAGAGGGAAAAATGATTAAGATATTTATTACAAATGTTTAGTTTTTATCCCTTTAATGTTCAAGGATATTATATTGAAAAGAACATATTAACATTCATGTAAAACTTAGATTCCTTACATTATTTCTATTATCATTAACATTTATATTTATGTATTAAATTTGACTCATGAATACTAGATTGTGTAAAAAAAATCTTACCTATAAGTTATTTAACAATATATTAATATTGTTTTTCTTACTATTATTGACCATTTTAAATTGACACTAAGTACTTTTCCCAAGTTGAGTACAAATTAATTATACTAGTATAATGTTGGCACCACTTCAAAATCTATAAGAGGAAATATTTTATAATTCTAGTTGTGTTGTTCAATGATCAAAATATTTTTTTTATAAATTAGAGTGCAACAAAATAGAGAATTTGATTTATATCAATTATAATAAGGAAAATTAAGGAAAACTCACCTCAAGCATTATATCAAGTGTCTAGCATTTATTCATTAAGTGTTTAAATGGTTTATATTAAATAGAATACTAATTAGGTACTCCACTGTTGTTTTAATATACCAAGTTTAGAAGATGTTTTTAGGTGCATTATTGAATTTGATTATGCATATTTGATATGGTGAGAAGTCATGTTGGTCAAATAAAGCTTTGAAAACTTAAATATTTTATGGCATTGTCATGTAATTTGTATAACACGTGATTACATTGAAATATTAAATAATATACAACTCCTTCAAAAAAAATATGAAGAGAATATTTATACAACAAATATGGAAAAGTGTGTCTAAATGTATATTAATAGATCCTTAAAAAAAATTTACATTCATGTATCATATAAACCTACTCTTAAGATATCCGCTCAAGTAGATCAAGAATGGCTTCTACACCATATTTATTTATCTTGGTCTTCTTGCAATATTCTTTCTTTGGCATCCATGCCCACACTATGGTATTAATTGGAATAGAGCCAAGTTATTTGTCATTAGGATTTGGTACTGAATATTGCTCTAATAATTTTCCATTGTATTTCCCTGACATAGGCTTCCACCAGTCAACCTTTACATGAATATTATCACTTTCATTATCCATAAAGTTATCTGAGATGGATTTTGCCATCCAAATCATCTCACCTACATCCTCATTTCCTGATCTAACTACCAACATCTTTCCTTTCTCAACATCAATCATTGGATTGAATGTTGGCTTTGGCTTGTTGCATTTGGGTCCAACATATATTGGTTCATCTATTGCATTATCAAAATCTCCATCCATAATACTTGAGATTACTTGGAGTGCATTATGATCAACATCAACAATGTGCCTTGTCTTGGGCCAGATATCATCAGAAGATGAATCACTTCCATCTATTATTCTATGATCATTATAGATTCCATCTAATGTATCAAGAACTTTTTCCCAACACACTACTTTATTTTTCCATTCCTTTGTAACAATTGATGAATCCTCATTCAATATAGTGTCTTTCCACATTTTTATGTATGATGTTATCCCTTCCTTTAGTTCTTTTAAATAGACATCATTTTGTTTGGAAGCTAAGAAAGATGGCTTCCCTATGGGAATTATAGGTTGGCCTTCATCATATATATTCCATAACTCAACTGGTTCCGACAACTCAATATCTCTAATTGATTCTTTGTACCTTAGTACTCGAACATCATTGAGTATAAGAAATTGGAAGTATTGGACATTAAGATGTCCACCTAGCGCATTTTTTCCATCCTTAATGTATCCATTAAGGAAACTTTTGAAGTCATAGACCTTGTCAATAAGTGAAGGTGGAAACACTCTATTTTCTTCAGTTATGCGATATGTATCCATCATTTCAGGTAAAGAATAAATATCTCTACTTTTTAGGTTGCAAGACATTCTTCCATAGGTTCCATCTATGTCTTCATGGGTGTGCCCCACAGGCAAGAACCCAACCTCAATAGTGATGAAGAAACCAAGTGCAGCTAAAAGTGATAGAAACATGAAAAGATAGTGATTATTATTATAACTTGCTGCATTGTCCAACTGTAACAACAAATGTGGAGGAATATGTTTAAAATCAATATTTTGTCTTTTTGAACTTCCATGAGATATAAAATCATCCTTGTACCCTTGACGTTTTGAGTAAATAGAGGTTTCAAGTAATGCATTTGTAAGTGGGTTTCTTGAAATTTCACTGTCATAAAGTAGATCACCATACATATCCATTTGTGGGTCATCAAGGTCCCTTAAGCACTTTGCAAGGGATGTAATAATAAATTGTGATCCCATATGGACAAATGGTAAGGAGAAATGACCAAAACCTCCTGCCTTATGCCCATGTGTAAGCATACCTATCAATGACAAACCTAAATTTGTTGCTACAATAGATTTTGATTTGACACGTAGCCTTGGGATTGAAGTCTTTTTTTTGTCCATTTTATCATGGATAATGCTCAAATACTCCTTTGGAAACCACTCTAACATAATTCTATGGGCATAGTAGCAATATCTTCCACACATAACAATCTTTTATGTTTCGTCAACCTACCTCGTGCCTTTTCTTCTAACTCTTTTGTAGTTGCTAACTTCATTTGTGCTTTCAACACAATACATTCACTGCATTTACTGAATTTGGTGTTCTTTGAAAATGCCACATCTCGAAACTTAGTATTCTAGATCTTGCTCATTATCAGCTGTGATATTGATGTGTAAGTGAGCTTTTGAAGAGCCTCATTGATCTCTTTTAACAAAGAATTTTGTGTGTAAGTCGAAGGAAGTTGTCTTAAAGGAGTAGATGTTCCATCTTCTTCAACTTGATGTGCTTGGTTTGGTGAAAAATCTAAATTATCCATTACAATTTTGTGCAATATTTCTATGGCTACCACTGTGAGAGCTCGTGCTTTGCATGTGTTGGTGTTACCATGAATAGATTTGATCTTTCCATGTTGGAAATAATGTTGGAAGTTATAGAATGTGCTTTGAGGAATTTTATCTTATGCCATGCTTTCCTACAAATAATATTCCCATTAAACCTCATGTCCTTTACATTTCTAGCAATAGGTGGTAGCCCATGGCCATGGCCATGGCCCTTTGACATGACTGTGTTTGACATGAGTGAATTCAAGACAAATTCTCTAATACCATTTGTATTTATTTGTCTCATACCTCTTCGAGCACCTGCAATGGTCTTCCTATCAACATGTTGAAGAAAATATTTTCGACAACATACATCTGCTGCCAAAAGTCAAATTTCTTTCTCTTCATCTATTTTTGTTTGACATTTTGTAATTTTTTTTTGTGGCCATAACTCATTTAATCCCTTTATATGCCCTTGTTACATGCATACCAATTGAGTTTCTATATTTTTCATTACAAAGGTACCCATCCCCTTTGTTTAAGGGATTTGTGTCCTCTATAACATCCCATATCACCATTTCTTTGGCTGTCTCCTTGAACTTTTCCTTGACCCTTAATATGACAACTTTGTTGTCCACCAACTTATTTATTGGCCATCTAGCCAAACAGTGTATAGACTTATCACCAATTCTGCATATCTCACTATTTCCATCTATCTCTTCTAGAAAAACCCCAAAATCCATTTCACCTAGTGTTTCACCCTCAACAATGTCATCCTCGCGGACATTAACTAACATTCCTTTGGCAATGCACATGCTTGTTCCCATGCATTCATGTGCAAGAGAAACCCTTTCACATATGAATTTAACCCTATCTTGGGAATATTTATGGCATGATCATGACAGTAAGGCTCCAAATCTGATTCCGGCCAAATTTAATAAGATTCTAATGCACCCCCAAGTGTATGCTCAAATCTTGTTGGATGTGGTAGAGGAGCATTATGTTTTAACACCTTTTCAATTTTAACCACTATGCATCCTTTCTTTACCATCTTTCCATTCACTTTATGCCCAAGCTCTGTATTGAATATGGAGCCCTGGCCCACCTTCACTCCATGTTGCAGAAGATTTACCTTGTCTCCAATAGAAAATGTAGAAGATAAATTTGTACCTGTAAACGAATGTAAATAATGTTAGTATTTACTAAAAAAAAACATTTGTTATAGTATCAATAATATATAACACATGCTTCAATATTTTGATTTACCTGTGTGGTGTCTCAAATCCACAATCTTCCATGGATGTATGTCCCCTTCATTAACATCGTCATCAATCAAATGTGGTTGAATGACATCAATTATCAAAATTGCAACATAACCAGCATTAAGCCTTTCTCCAACATAATAAGTTCCCGACTCTGTAGATTCAACCCTTGCTAGCCCAATGACTTGATCATTAATAAGGAGATCAACATAGTCCCCTTTTGCCAAAATTATATTTTCCATTGTAGCTTGCATGAATTCTGTAACAACAATTACATCGTAACTTGTAATTAAGAAAATGAACTGTGTAAAGTGTGACTTTATATTTTCCCAAAAACACACAACTTACGAAAAAGTAATATAGATGCAAAAATAAAAATTGTATGGTAGTCATATTGTATGTAATGAAACATTGTTTCCTCAAATGAAAGCTAACAATCAATATAATTCCTTCTACTAAAAACATAAGCATATTGCTAGAAGCAACGTTACATGGTAAAATAAATCTAGAACATGCTAGATTTCCTTCTAGCACAAACACAAACACATTGCCAATAACAATATTCTACGGCGAAGGAAATCCACCACATGATAAATTTTCTTCTGACGTAAATAGAAGCATATTACTCACAAAAACATTTTGAAGTAAAATAAATCTTACACATTCTAGAGTTTATTGTAGCACAAACACATTCACATTGCCAAAAATAACATTGCAGTGTAGAAGATATCTAGCATACACTTGATTTACTTCTAGCACAAACAAAAGCACATTGCCAATAATAACATTGTAGGGCAAACAAAAGCTAACAAAATCCAACAACTTCTATCACAAACACAATCACATTTCCAATAACAACGTCGCAAGGTAAAATAAATTTAACGCATGCTAGCTTTACATGTAGCATGAATACAAGCATACTACCAATAACAACATTTCATGCCAAAAGAAATATAGTGCATGCTATATTTCCTTCTAACACAAACAAAAGCACATTACCAAGATGAAGAAGATCTAACACATGTTAGATTTCCTTCTATAATAAATAACCAAATTGAAAACAACAATATTGCATAGCAAAAGAAATCTAGCACAACTTCTAGCCCAAACACAAGCACAACATTTCCAATAACATTGCCAAGGTGATGGAAATCTAACACTTGCTAGATTTCCTTTTATCATAAACAACCAAATTGACAACAACACTATTGCAAAGCAAAAGAAATCTAGCATAGTTGATAGCCCAAACACAAGCACATTTCCAATAAAAATATTGCAAGGTGAAAGAAATTTAATGCATATTAGCTTTACATGTGGCACAAATACAATCATACTACCAACAACAACATTGCATCCCAAAAGAAATCTATTGCATGTTATGTTTATTTTTAAAACAAATCAACAAAGTGTAATGGTGATTATCTGTTGTGAAGACCCATATGAAAAGTGCCGTAATGCTAATAAGACCAATGCAGCTACTACATGATACCCACTCACCTTTCCCTTTATCTTACAAAAAACTCCCATGTGTGAAATCCTTTCTTCTCCGAGTGTTTGCTTGTAAGAGGGGAAAGTAATGAATAATTTTTCTTGCTAGAATAAATTTCTTTGGGGAAAATAGGGTGGAAAACATGAAGCCTCATCTCCTTACCAAGAAAGTAAGGCTAACTAGGCCTGATTGATATCCATGCCCGATCGTTAAAATTGGAAACTAGGGCCAAACTCCATGTGGGTCATCTTTTTCTTTTTTTTAACTACATGCTGGATCAGTAACTGCAAGCCCTAATCGATGGGAGACTTAGGACCAATCCTCGTAGCTGCCTTTATAACACCAGGAGTACATCCAGCTACCTGTAAGTTGATAGACTAAGATCCTATGATTTTAGCAAGAACAAGACTCTTGTGCCACCAAGGCGGG
The DNA here is from genome assembly GCA_031772625.1 of Pinus tabuliformis. Taxonomy (NCBI): domain Eukaryota; kingdom Viridiplantae; phylum Streptophyta; class Pinopsida; order Pinales; family Pinaceae; genus Pinus; species Pinus tabuliformis. The sequence goes on along the minus strand of CM062818.1, from coordinate 322,690,949 downwards.
TGTGGGAAATCTGCTCCTTGAGCCGCCACCACAGCAGGTCAATGTACTAAATGAGATTTGAACTTTGGTCTCCTGGGCTTCGCCCAAGTAGACTTACCATCAAACCACACATCACAGTACCCATGTGGGTAACCTTATTAATGGAAGATGATATTTTTCTTGGATCCCTCTCATTGAGAGGTGTAGGATTGATCTAAAGATCATCCAATTTCGATAAGTATTCATAGAGATATGAATTTATTTGTGTTATGGGAAAATTCATCAAGGTCAGCTTGGGATCTCTTCCTCTCTACTTTTCTTTGGGTTTTAGTAGGAGGAGAGATCCTAAGGGATAACACTACCCTAATCTAGAGGGAAGAAGCCAGAACTGTTGGGAACTCCCGGAACTGCCAGGAATAGCCAGAAAAGCCAAAACTGTAGGGAATAGCTGGAATTGTCGGAACTACCGGGAGTTTTCGAAACTGTCGGGAACAACCAGAACTATCGGAAGAGTCAAGAAGCTAAAGCAGAGGGCAGAAGCCAGAACTGCCAGGAAAAGTCGGAACTGGCTGACTGCGAGAACTGCCAGGAAAAGCTGAAACTAGCTGACTGCCAAAACTGCCAGGAATAGCTAGAAAAGCTGAAAAAGTCAGAACTGTTGGGAATAGTTGGAATTGTCGGAACTACTGGAACTACCGGGAATAGTCGAAATTGGTGGAATTGTCGGGAACTATGGAAACTACCGGGAATAGCCAGAACTACCGGGAATCGTTGGAACTGTTGGGAACAACAGGAACTAGTGATCCAATTTGAAGGGTAGGTCTTAATTTTATTTAGAATGGTGCACATTGAGGTCGCCCTTCTATAATGAAAATCACAAAAAAATGCAATTCAACTGACAACAGTAAATTATTTTGAAATTTCTTTTATTTAACACATGGTGAATCAGTAACTATTTTGTTGGAACTAATGCTATGAGTTCCAAGATAACATACTATTGGTTGTCGATGTCTTTACAATCTTGCAAGCTGCAAGATATTCCTCAGTTTATCAAGAACAATAACCCCTTCCAACACAACTACAAGTCCAGTATTTATCATACAATTCATATACATTGTAACTGACAAGTGACAAGTCAACTGTGTTCATAACATTTATGTTTGCTAAATGTTATGTTTTCTCTCTTTTTCCTTGAGTTACTGTCATATTAAGCAGAGGTTGGTGTAAGAACATACAAAAAAGAATTAGTTTGAGTTTCCACTAATATTATGAGTTTCCACCTTTTGTTAATTAGGTTATGGCAATAATTTTGACGGGTAAACTAAGTTTCTAGGAAATTTTTTCAGTTTCAAATCTGATGTTTAAGCATGTGGAAAAAAAAAGCAATGCTCTAAAAAATTCTCTTTCTCTGGAAATTTTGCAGACTTTGAACAATGGACTATTAGTCGAACGCCATGATCAGAAAGCCATAGAAGATGTATTGCTAGAGCTAAAAACCCATGGAATGAATGTCGTTGTAATGGGTTGAGAAACATTCACCTTTTCTCATGGCTTGAACATTGCAGAAAATATTTGTCTCGGGTAACTATATGCAAGGTCAGGCATCCTCAGTGGCAAACTATCACTGTAATGGATACTACTATGGGGGAGGAATCGATGGGTGATTTCCTGAAGAACATGTCTCTTTGGCTTTTTGTCAATGGAGAGAAATATTCCGTCAATGGCTCTCTCGATAATCCTACTCAAGTTGACAAACTTCTGGCACCAAAGGGTGACCCATAACTCATTTTCGATAAACTGAAAAGGGCGTCACTATCTTTTAACATTGAAGAAACTGAACCTAAGCCAAGGCCTCCAGCAAATAACTTGATTGTCTCAAACAAGTATCCTGCACTGAGAAATAAGAAGAAGCTTTTTGTTATAGCTGTGGACTACTATGATTACAGTAGCAATGTATATCCCCATATGTTGGAAATAATTCAGGAGATAATCAAGGTTGTGCATTCTGTTGCAACAACAACAAGATTTTCCGGTCTTGTACTATCAACTGCATTAACAGTTGATGAAACTCTGGGGATGTTGAACTCTGGCAATATATTGCCTCTTGAATTTAATGCTTTAATTTGTAGAAATGGGAGTGAACTTTTCTATTCAGCAATTCCAACCTATCCTGATAACTTAGGAGGAATTTGACTTCTTTCCTTTTATAATTTAGGTTGTTCGGACATTATGAATTATGACCTATGCTACTCATATATTTCATTAATGTTTTATTCATTGGATATTAAATAGTTGGGACTTAATGACTTAGGCCTAACAGGGGATTAGTTGAAGGTGCTTTGGTTAGGATTTTGATTTTGAAGCATAATGTGAAGTTTTGTGAAATCTAGTATGTTATGAACTTATGAAGTCTCTCGAATGCACTCCTCTCCAAGCATAAATCATGCTTAAACCTTGCTTGACAGGTGTCTGTTAAATGATGAATCTACGATCCTCTCTAATCGTCATCAAACCTTGCTTTAGAGGCAGCCTGTAGGCACACCTGTTAACTTGCATCATATGCACAAGTTACAATTAGAAAAAGCAATTCAAAAGGTAATTGTTGTTTTTGAATGGGAGCAACTCCGAATTTGGAAACTATTGTTTTTGAAATTGGATTTAACATCAGTTGAGAAAGGAAATTCACAAGTTCAACCATTGTAATTTGTGATAAACCCATAGTGCACTGACAGTTTGGAATTTGGAATTCCCAAAATATGGATTTTAGAAAAAAATGAAATTTAAAAAAATAAATTGGATAGGTTGACAACTTAACAACTCTTCTTAAAAAAATTATAATATTATTCTATTCCTTTTTAAATGGCAAAATTCAAATTTTAAATTTTTTTTGAATAGTAAAATTTTCTTCCTACTTCTGCGTCATGCCAGAGACCCTTTGAAGGGCTCTAACGTGTTCAAATTTGATCACTAGTGGGAACTTTCGGAACAACCAGGAAGCTGACATAGAGGGTAGAAGCCAAAACTGTTGGAACTGTCAGGAAAAGTCGGAACTGCTGGAATTGCTGAAACTGCTAGGAATAGCCAAAATTGCCAGAACTACTGGGAATAGCCGAAATTATGGAAACTGCCAGGAACTGCCGGAACATGCGGGAAATTTAACGCAGAGTGCAGAAGCTGGAATTGCTGGAACTGCCAGGAACAACTGAAATTGCTGGAACTATTAGGAATAGCCAGAATTATCGGAACTGCTAGAACTGTCGGGAGCTGATATTTTTCTTGGATCCCTCTCATCGAGAGGTGTAGGATTGATCTAAAGATCATATGATTCTGATAAGTGTTCATGGAGATATGAATTTATTTGTGTTATGAGGCAATTCGTCAAGGTTAGATAGCAACCAAATAAACCCCACTTGTGCTCAACATTTTAGTATAAATAGAGGTGGCCTTTAAGTCATTTTAACACACTTGGGATCTCTTCCTCTCTACTTGTCTTTGGGTTTTAGTAGGAGGAGAGATCCTAAGGGATAACGTTGCCCTAATCCAGAGGGTAGAAGCCGAAACTACCGTGAATTGCTGGGAATAGCCAAAAATGTCGTAACTACTGGGAATAGCAAGAATTTCCAGAACTTTTGAAACTGCAGGAAATAATCGGAATTGTTGAGAACAGCCAGAACTGCTGGAACAGCTGGGAAGCTGACGCAGAGGACAAATTCTGGAACTGCCATAACTGCTCAGAAAAGCCGGAACTACCAGAACTGTCGGGAAAAGTTGGAAAAGCCAGAAAGGTCGGAACTGTTGGAATTGTCAGAACTGTTGCAATTGTCAGGAATTGCGAGAACTACCGGGAATAGCCAGAAAAGTTGGAACTATCAAAACCGACGGGAATGGCCAGAACTACCGGAATTGCCGTGAATAGTCGGAACTGTGGGGAACAGCCAGAACTGCTGAAACAAACGGGACTAGCCAGAACTGTCGAAACTATCAGAACTATCGGGAATAGTCAGAACTGTCGAGAATATCCGGAATTGCCGGAATTGCTGGAATAGCCAAAACAGCTGGGAATATCCGGAATTGTTTGAATATTCGAAACTACTGGGAATAGTCAAAACTGTTAAGAACAGTCAGAACCACCAGAACAGCTAGGAAGCTGATGCATAGGACAAAAGCCGAAACTGTCAGAACTACCGGGAAAAGCCAGAACTGCCAAAGCTATCAGGAAAAGCCAGAAAATCCGAAAAGGTCGGAACTTCCAGAACTGCTAGAAATGGCCATAATTGTCAAAACTGCTGGAACTGCCAGAACTGATGGAATTGTCAGGAATTGCAAGAATTGCCTAGAATAGCCAGAAAAGTCAGAACTATTGAAACTCACGGGAATAGCTGGAACTAGTGGAACTGCCGTGAATAGTCAGAACTATCGGGAAAATCCAGAATTGCCAAAATAGCCGGGAAGCTGATGCAGACAGTAGAAATAAGAACTGTTGGGAAAAGCTAGAAATGTCAGAACTTCCAAGAATAGCCGGAATTACTGGAACTCTTGGGAACAACCAAAATTGCTGAAACTACCGAAACTATCGAGAACTGTCAGGAACAACTGGAGTTACCAGAACTGCTGGGACTACTAGGAATAGCTAGAATTGTTAGAACTGCCAAGAACAGTCAGAACAGTCAGAACTACTGGAACTGTCAGGAATTGGCGAAATAGCCAGAGCATCTGCCTCTGCAGGAGAGCAACATGCAAGGGACAACTAACTAACATTGGGACAGTTGTATGGTACTCAGCAGCAAATACACCAAGCATACAATGTTACAACTAGCATGCAATGGACAGCTAGCATGCACAAGCATGCTAAGGACAACAAGCGAGCTAGAGACAACAAGCAAGCAAGATTTAACCAGCACATAGGTCAATATGGCAACATGGTATAGTAATGGGAATTATGCAGTACAGTGATGGGTACAATCATGATTAATGAAGCATGATGAGATGCAGCATAGTGATGATGGGTGTAGCATGGTGCAGCACGGTGAGGTGTAGCATGATGACGAAATGTAGCACAATGATAGGTGAACTAGTCACCTTGGAGAATCAGTTGAAGCAACATGTCTTCAACTGATCTGATGTATCATCTTCTTAGAGATGATCTATGCACTTACCTAGATAAGTCAAAATGTTGACTTTTGTTGTAAAGATACTATCTCTCCCTCTCTGCTGAACTATTGAAGAACATATAAGAAGAATTGATCAAGGGTTTCGTCACATTGGGGTTTGTCACTGGCTAGAACCACATCTTGTGTCCTCTTATATTGGCTTACCTTCTGCGATTGATGTTTATGTTCTATCTGCAGTTTACTTTAATGCTGATGTGATTGCTAATCTGGAAAAGATATTGAGCTAACTGTGAAAATTGAAATAAATTGCTCTAAGCATAGAACATACCTAAATTAACATCGATAAACTATATTAACGGAAATTTTTTTTGTTTTCACTATGATTGGTAATGTACCTTGAAAGACACACGTGCTATCATCTCCATAATGTTAACAGTTACACATCCATGATGTCTCTGGTTCTTCCAACTTCTATGACATAATCAATGTAGTTGAAGCCTTCGAGATTTCTGGATCCAATGTTCTTAGAAGAATGTGGTAGGTTAAAAAGTGAGTGTCCAAGTAGTTACTCACCTTTATCACAAGTTGACCAACTAGTTTTCCTATTCTAGATTACTCTCAAGATCTCCTTACATGCCACATAAAAAAGAAGGTATTGTAAAGACAATCTCTCTCTGTTTCTAAAGGAAAACAATCTCTGTTGAATGACAAAAGACATTTTTTTGTTATTTTGGGAATAGTTGCCTTGAGAACATTGCTAGAGAAATCATAATACATGAAGAGTTTATATACTCTCAAAATCTTCCAAGATCACGTAATCAAAATTGAGCCTTTGCAACTATATAGTTATGAGGCGGCCTAACCCATATTCATGTAATCAGTTTTCCTTTAGATGATTATGTAATAAAAAACTATACAGACAAATATGCATTCTATTGACAAGAATCTATAAACCCCTATCAAGATCTTACAAGGAAAGGAACATTTGTACTAGGAAGATCCACCTGAAGAAATCAATTCCTGTTGGCTCAACCAACATAGGTCATTGTGCAATATGCAGGTACCAAGCAATAATCTCACACAGCAGTGTCCAGGTTTTGCTAGCATCTTATTAAAAAAAGTTTCATTTCTCCCCATGTAGGTTGACCATACCAATGTAAATTTTCATTGTTCAAAAGTTTAGGGTCTCCTTGGTAAAACCATGCCTGTCATATTTAGTGACTATGGGATACTCTGAGGTGGATTCAGTAATAAATTTTGTTTGACAATAGAGTTTTGGCGTTTTCTGGCTAAGTTAAGGCACCAACACCACAACTGTTATGAACAACCTAGTCAAGTCTCAAGAGAGAGCCTCTTTTGTCTCATCTCTATATCAATCCATGAAATGGTGGAGAGCCTAACAACCTTCTCTTTAATCACTCAAGCTAGACCAAATTGACAAGCTGTATTCCTACCTAACCAAACATTTTCCATGTTTTTGCTTACTCATAAAGAGATATCAGTCTAGGGGATATCCTGATGCAAAATGTACATCTCAGCAAACTATTTTAACACCTTGTTTTAGGAGATTAACCCACTAGCCTTTGTTCTGTGGTGACTTTCCAAACCCAATAGCTCCTCCATAAGATTACTCTCGTATTGAATCTAATAACATTTAACTATGATTAATTGGTAGCACATACAATTTGCAAGGAAGGTTCACAGTTTCAGGTTTGGACCATTTAGTTAGGTTTATAGCTTAAATGATAGTTTCATTCTTTGACTTAAATTATCTTTGACATATACAATATAACTGACCTAGTCTACTTTTATGTCACTACTAAAACAATCCATGAAATGTGCATGCAAGGTCTAAAATCAATGCTTAACTTGGCTTCCATATTAATGTTCCACATTTGAATGGACTTCCCAAAACATTGCATTGTGTTTATATAATGCTTCATGCATCTCTAGTGAAAACTAAAGGCTAGATGCCAAATGTGTTTGTCAGATGTTGCTTATCAATGCATAGATAAGATTGGTGTATTTCATATATTCTCAAGAGGGAGCCTGTTTTGTCTCATCTCTATATCAATCCATGAAATGGTGGAGAGCCTAACAACTTTCTCTTTTAATCACTCAAGCTAGACCAAATTGACAAGCTATACTCCTACCTAACCAAACATTTTCCATGTTTTTTTTCCTCATAAAAAGGTATCAGTCTAGGGGATATCCTGGTGCAAAATGTACATCTCAACAGACTATTTTAACACCTTGTTTTAGGAGACTAACCCACTGGCCTTTGTTCTGTGGTGACTTTCCAAACCCAATAGCTCCTCCATAAGATTACTCTCGTATTGAATCTAAAACCATTTAACTATGATTAATCGGTAGCACATATAATTTGCGAGGAAGGGTCACAGTTTCAGGATTGGACCATTTAGTAAGGTTTATAGCTTAAATGTTAGTTTCATTCTTCGAGTTAAACTATCTTTGACATATATGATATAACTGACCTAGTCTATTTTTATATCACTACTATAACAATCCATGAAATACACATGCAAGGTTTGAAATCAATGCTTAACTTGGCTTCCATAGTAATGTTCCACATTTGAATGGACTTCCCAAAACATTGCATTGTGTTTATATAATTCTTCATGCATCTCTACTAAAAACTAAAGGCTGGATGCGAAATGTGTTTGTCAGATGTTGCTTATGAATGCATAGATAAGATCGACGTATTTCATATATTCTTAAGAGAGAGACTCCTTTGTCTCATCTCTATATCAATCCATGAAACGGTGGAGAGCCTAGCAACCTTCTCTTTTAATCACTCAAGTTAGACCAAATTGACAGGTTGTATTCCTACCTAACCAAACATTCTCCATGTTTTTTCTTCCTCATAAAAAGATATTAGTCTAGGGGATATCCTGATGCAAAATGTACATCTTAGCACACTATTTTAACACCTTGTTTTAGGAGATTAACCCACTAGCCTTTGTTTTGTGGTGACTTTCCAAACCCAACAGCTCCTCCATAAGATTACTCTCGTATTGAACCTAAAACCATTTAACTATGATTAATTGGTAGCACATACAATTTGCAAGGAAGGGTCATAGTTTCAAGTTTGGACCATTTAGTCAGGTTTATAGCTTAAATGGTAGTTTCATTCTTGGAGTTAAACCATCTTTGACATATATGATATAACTGACCTAGTCTATTTTTATGTCACCACTACAACAATCCATGAAATTTGCATGCAAGATCTAAAATCAATGCTTAACTTGGCTTCCATAGTAATGTTCCACATTTGAATGGACTTCCCAAAACATTGCATTGTGTTTATATAATGCTTCATGCATCTCTAGTAAAAACTGAAGGCTCGATATGGCAAAAATCACTTTAAACTTTACAAAATACGTTAAGGCAGTTTCTATTCGAACTATCTGTCAGTCTAGTTATATGCGTATGTCTCTTGATGAGAAGCAAGAAAACCTTTTGGCCAGGAGGTAGAGGGGAGACAGGAGAATGTCTATGATAACTTAAAGCCTAGAAAATAGATAGCACATGTTGTTAATGATGTCAAGAAGAGTCTAATTCTTCTACATTTAGTAGTCTCAATAAAGGAACCATGTCATCTCTCAAAGGCCTCCAAGAAAAAAATGAGAATGGCAAGGAAGTAATTCCACTACCTGGGTTTGGTATTTTGTTTCTTCCACCTTGTAGCAATTAAATGATCAAAATCATTGTTTCATGGACTGTCAATAGGGAGCAGATCAAAAAGGAGGAGGAATTCTTTAACTATTCATGCAACTACTACATGGGCACCTAGAATTAGCTATTATAGGAATCCATAGACTGTGCCCTTACAAGCTTGGGTGAAGATGGCTCAACTTAGTTGTTAGAAGAACAATTATTTTCTCGGCCAATGAGGTAAATTGGATTCACCTTTCTGATAGCATGAATACTAGTATTATTTTAGTGATTTCTGAGGCATTTCCATTCACATCTTATGATAAATAAATGTCTTTCAACTATTTGAATCACGGTACAATCACTACCTTGACTGCTTTAAAGGAAATTCACTACTCAAATGGATTTGGTTAGCCCTCCCTAAATACTATTGTGGGAAGATTTTCTTGGCTTGAAATAGGGTTAATTAATAATTCTTACATCTAGCCTTAATCGTCACAAAACATGACAAATTTCTATTTTCATAGCATATCCAATAAAGGAAGTCCAAGCCATCAATTCTCTAAACTAGTACTAAATTGCACACAGTAGTAGTGCCATGTCGAAAACTAAATTATAACTAAAACCTGCTATGAACATAATAGACGGGTCCTATTTTTCTGTATTTCTATATATGATGTTCATATAATAGAGATAAATATCAAAATAAATAGATTGCTAATTGCTTTTGAAGACAACAAAAATAATTCAGAGACCCGAATGATAAGTTGCAGACTATCATTCTCAGAATATAAATGATAAATTATAATTAAGCAAATGTTGGCACACATCCGACCATACTACATCAGTCGATTTTTCTGTTCCTCTATAAATAATGCTGATATACTAGAGATAAAAATGAATATCAATAGGGTATTTATTACTTCCAAAGGCAGTGAAAAAACGTTTTAATGGTTTGTTGATTCCAAATGGAAATGGATACAACAAATCTGCATATGGATATTCAATTCTTTTCAAAGTAAAATAGCCTCCAAGAATAACCTCTACAAATATGAAATAGCCATCAATTGTCCAAAGTAGTACTGAATTGCACAAGGATTATAACAATATAAACTCTGTCCAAGGAACACTGAGCAGCATTGTTCATAAATGCCATCTCTCACCTTAGCACAAGCACAAAACTGAATCATCTCTGTGCTCTATGCTTGTGTTGAAGAAGCCACAGATGCACATAAAGATGCACCCTAAATAGATGTGCTAATACCTTTCTATTCATCTAATGAAGGTCGGTTGGCCCTCAGAGTTTTTTTGGGATTGCATGAAGAGAAGGTTGGTACTTTTCCACTAAATATAGGATCATTCAGCCTATTTGGAAAGGAGAAAAATTAAACAGGTATAGGAATTAGTTTGGCTATTATGTTTTGTTGTTTAGAACGAGCAGGTGAGATGTGTTCTCCAAAACATAAGTAGAAGAAGGCCTGTCATTTAAACTTGTATTCTCGTAACTCTATATTTTCTTCATATGATTAGATAATAAGAAACTATAAAAAGTCAAACAACCTCTGTATTCCAATAAGAGGACTCTATATCCCCCTCTCCAAGTCTTGCAAGGAAAGGACATACATTGAGAAGAGTTTATATACTCTCAAAACCTTCCAAGGTCACATAATCACAATTGAGACTCAACAACTTTACAGTTACAAGTCAGACTAACCCATATTCCTGTACTCTATTTTCCTACATGACAAAGTGATAAACAGAGGAAATGAAGATTTTTTTAATATTTCCACCATTGGTACAACCTATATGCAGTTCTAGGCAGGTAGAAACCATGGTTCTACCCCAAAAGATCAACCATATGAAAATGATGATGAATATCATTCTTTCCTTTCTGATAATTTAAATCCTGAATACACTTTTAAGGTCAAAGAAATAGAGTTCAATAAACTAATCCTATTTTCACACACTGAAAGTAAGGGATCTCTACACTTTCATGGTAATACACTTGGCATCTCAACATTTCATTGTGAGTTTGAGTAGGAGTAATGTAACCCCCATGTTGCGCTTTGATGTTGATCATGATCGTGTAAGAAATAAAGGGAAGTAATCATGGTTTCCTAGAGTTTGAGGTCAATATACTTTTTCAAAGCGAGCAAAGCAAAAATGTGACCATTATGATTATATGAGTGAAGAAACAATTAATTTTATAGTTCAATCCTCAAAGATCCTATATCATGGAATCTGATAGTCCTGCGATTCTTTATGCCTACGATCTGAATTTATTCCTCAAGCCAGATGGGATATGGAAGTCTCATCCTTTTATTGTCAATACTCCTCTGGAAGACAAAGCTATTGGCATATGTGATGGATATTCCTTGGTAGAAAAACAAAGGGTATGTTATAAACACACAATTATTGAAGCTTTAAGTCATACAAATCCATTTCCACCTATAGATAGCTCTATTGTTGATAATAACAATGTTGGACAGCCCTAGAGCATTGATTAAACCTATAATGAAACCGTCGATGACATATACAAGTACATCGTTGAAAATGGAAATGATGTCAAGAAAATCATTGATGAAGAATAAAAGCTTGACCAAATAAAAAATTTCTCTCTGGACCAGATCAAATGCAAATATGTTATGTTCTCCATGAACATGTGGACAATCATTCATGCACTAGATTTTTAAAAGGAAATATAGAGAAAAAAAATCTAACAAATCCACATGAAGTCAATGTTGAGGGACAATTTTGGGGCCTGGAAAAGGTGCACTCACAGGGATTAAATCATAGTGAAGAGGGGCTCCTTTGATATCCCAAAACAAGGTTCTTCATCACAGCAAGGAGGCTTCAATACTCTATCAAAGGAAGCTCCAAAAGATCCCTAGTTGCAGTCTTCTATTCACAACTAAGATGCAGTCAAACGGAGCCTAAATGAACCCCTAATCCACAATAAGAAAGTGACTCAACACACAGTCCTAAAGGATGTGTTTTAGGTGTTCTTCAAGTAAGGAGACCTAGGTGTTTTTAGTTGAACTATCTTTGACATATATGATATAGCTGACCTAGTCTATTTTTATGTCACTACTACAACAATCCATGAATTATGCATGCAAGATCTAAAATCAATGCTTAACTTGGCTTCCATGGCAATGTTCCACATTTGAATGAACTTCCCAAAACATTGCATTGTGTTTATATAATGCTTCATGCATCTCTAGTAAAAACTAAAGGCTAGATATGGGAAAACTCGCTTTAAACTTTACAAAATACATTAAGGCAGTTTCTGCTCGAACTATCTGTACATCTAGTTTTATTTGTATGTCTCTTTATGAGAAGCAAGAAAACATTTTAGCCAGGAGGTAGAGGGGAGATAGGAGAATGTCTATGATAACTTACAGTCTAGAAAATAGATAGCACATGTTGTTAATGATGTCAAGAAGACTCTACCTCTTCTGCATTCAATAGTCTCAATAAAGGAACCATGTCATCTCTTAAAGGCCTCCAAGAAAAAAATGAGAATGGAAAGGAAGTAATTCCACTAACTGTGTTTCATATTTTATTTCCTACAACTTGCAGCAATCAAATGATCAACATCATTGTTTCATGAATTATCAATAGGGAGAAAATCAAAGAGGAAGAGGAATTCTTTAACTATTCATGCAACTGTTGCATGGGAACCTAGAATTAGCTATGATAGGAATCCAGAGACTGTGCCCTTACAAGCTTGGGTGAAGATGGTTCAACTTATTTGTTAGAAGAACAATTATTTTCTCGACGAATGAGGTAAATTGGATTCACCTTTATGATAGCATGAATACTAGTATTATTTCAGTGATTTCTGAGGCATTTCCATTCACATCTTATGATAAATAAATGTCTTTCAACTATTTGAATCATGGTACAATCACTACCTTGACTACTTTAAAGGAAATTCCCTACTCAAATGGATTTGGTTAGCACTCCCTAAATACGATTGTGGGAAGATTTTCTAGTTCAATCCTAAAAGATTTTATAGTTCAATCCTAAAAGATCCTATATCATGGAATCCAATAGTCTTGTTATTTTTTATGCCTATGATTTGAGTTTACACCTCAAGCCATATGGAATAAGGAAGTCTCATCCTTTTACTGTCAATATTCATCTGGAAGACAAAGCTATTGACATATGTGATGGATATTCCTTGGTAGACAAACAAAGGGTATGTTATAAACACACAATTATTGAAGCTTTAAGTCATACAAATCTATTTCCACCTACAGATAGCTCTATTGTTGACAATAATAAAGTTGGACAGCCACAGAAGATTGATTAAACCTATAATGAAACCCTTAATGACATATACAACTACAGTGCTGAGAATGAAAACGGTGTCAAGAAAATCATTGATGAAGAATACAGGCTTAACCAAATGAAAAATTTCTCTCTCGACCACATCAAATGCAAATATGTTCTCTTCTCCATGAACATGTGGACAATCATTCATTTACTAGATTTTTAAAAGGAAATGTAGACAACAAAACTCTAACAAGTCCACATGAAGTCAACACTGAGGGACAATTTTGGGGCCTGGAAAAGGTGCACTCACAAGGATTAAATCGCAATGAAAAGAGGCTCCTTCTTTGTCCCAAAAGAAGGTTCTTCATCGTAGCAAGGAAGCTTCCATACACTATTAAAGGAAGCTCGAAAAGAGCCCTAGCTGTAGTCTTCTATTCATAGCTAAGACGCAATCAAAGGGAGCCTAAATAAACCCCTAATGCACAATAAGAAAGAGACTCAACACATAGTCCTAAAGGATGTGTTTTAGGTGTTGTTCAAGTAAGGAGGCCTAGGTGTTTTGAGTTAAACTATCATTGACATATATGATATAACTGACCTCGTCTATTTTAATGTCACTACTACAACAATCCATCAAATGTGCATGCAAGATCTAAAATCAATGCTTAACCTGGCTTCCATAGCAATGTTCCACATTTGAATGGACTTCCCAAAACATTGCATTGTGTTTATATAATGCTTCATGCATCTCTAGTAAAAACTAAAGGCTAGATATGGGAAAACTTGCTTTAAACTTTACAAAATACATTAAAGCAGTTTCTGTTTGAACTATCTATCTATCTAGTTATATGTGTATGTCTCTTTATGAGAAGTAAGAAATCCTTTTGGCCAGGAGGTAGAGGGAAGACAGGAGAATGTCTATGACAACTTACAGTCTAGAAAATAGATAGCACATGTTGTTAATGATGTCAGGAAGAGTCTACCTCTTCTACGTTTGGTAGTCTCAATAAAGGAACCATGTCATCTCTCAAAGGCCTCCAAGAAAAAAACGTGAATGTCAAGCAAGTAATTGCACTACCTGGGTTTGGTATTTTGTTTCTTATGCCTTGCAGCAATTAAATGATCATCATCATTGTTTCATGGACTATCAATAGGGAGAAAATCAAAAAGGAAGAGGAATTCTTTAACTATTCATGCAACTATTGCACAGGAACCAAGAATTAGCCATGATAGGAATCCATAAACTATGCCCTTACAAGCTTGGGTGAAGATGGTTCAACTTAGTTGTAAGAAGAACAATTATTTTCTCAGCCAATGAGGTAAATTGGATTCACCTTTATGATAGCATGAATACTAGTATTATTTCAGTGATTTTTGAGGCATTTCCATTCACATCTTCTGATAAATAAATTTCTTTCAACTATTTGAATCATGATACAATCACTACCTTGAATGATTTAAAGGAAATTCACTACTCAAATGGATTTGGTTAGCACTCCCTAAATACGATTGTGGGAATATTTTCTAGTTCAATCCTAAAAGATTTTATAGTTCACTCCTAAAATATCCTATTTCATGGAATCTGATAGTCTTGCTATTTTTTATGCCTACGATATGAATTTATTCCTCAAGCCAGATGGGATAAGGAAGTCTCATCCTTTTGCTGTCAATACTCTTCTGGAAGACAAAGTTATTGACATATGTGATGGATATTCCTTGTTAGACAATCAAAGGGTATGTTATAAACACAAAATTATTGAAGCTTTAAGTCATGCATATCCATTTCCACCTATAGATAGCTCTATTGTTGAAAATAACAAAGTTGGATAGCCCCAGAAGATTGATTAAACCTGTAATGAAACCCTCAATGACATATACAACTACAGTGTTGAGAATGAAAACAATGTCAAGAAAATCATTGATGAAGAATATAGGCTTGACCAAATAAAAAATTTCTCACTGGACCACATCAAATGCAAATATGTTCTCTTCTTCATGAACATTTGGATAATCATTCATGCACTAGATTTTTAAAAGTAAATGTCGACAACAAACCTCAGACAAATCCGCATGAAGTCAATGCTGAGGGACAATTTTGGGGCCTGGAAAAGGTGCACTCACAGGTATTGAATCACAGTGAAGAGAGGCTCCTTCACTGTCCCAAAAGATGGTTCTTCATTACAGTAAGGAGGCTTCCATTCACTATCAATGGAAGCTCCAAAAGAGCCATAGTTGTAGTCCTCTATTCACAGCTGAGACGTAATCAAAGGGAGCTTAAATGAACCCCTAATCCATAATAAGAAAGAGACTCAACACACAGTCCTAAAGGATGTGTTTTAGGTGTTGTTCAAGTAAGGAGACCTAGCACATCTTAGTTTTTTGCTGGCAACATGAGGATGGCAACATTGTGATTGAAACTATTCATGAGGACTATTTATAAGGTTGGTAACCTACAACCATATTATATTAGTGAAATCTGTCCTAGACCAAAGTTCAAATCAATACACTTAGATGGAGTCAAGTCCTTGTACAACTTATACTACTGCATTGATATTATCTTTTGACTGAAGATCATAAGCTAGACTTGCTGCTAGACTAGATGTTATAGACATTTTTGTGCCTAACAGCATGGAGCATGAAATGTCAATAATCTGAGGGATCCAAAGTCCCTAAACATGTTGTTCTTACCCTTAGAGGAACAAGGTCTGCAAACCACAGCACTGAGAATCAGTTCTCCACCCAGAAACACTCAAAAACAGGCTATTTCTGGATCATGTCAGCTGCTCCACTGAGCATCTGCGCTGAATGTCAACTGCTCCTCCTTGTACCTGCGCTGAAGGTCAAAACTAATGAAGGCTACTATGCTGGGTGAGATTGGCCAAGTGGCACAGTCATTCTGCAAGGTGTCAACTGCCTAGGAAGCTTCCAAACTGACACTTGGTTCAAGGAATTCGCCCTATGATGAGTAAGAAGGTCTTGATCTCCAAGTGGAAGCAAGATTCTCCAAGTGGACTCAAGAACTAAAGATTAACTAAAGTGGGAGAGGACAAAAGTCAGCTTCAGGCCAGTCTCAAGATGACTCATCCTTTCTCCAAATCTCCTATATATAGAGCTCTCTCATGAGGTCTAGGGAGGCTGGAATTTTGTGCAAGTAAGGAAGTGTTGTTGGTTTGTGTATAGAGCTATTGGGTGTTTTGCTTGAAGGAGGTGAAGAGGAGATTTCTTTCAGCTGGGAGGTGTTGCTGGATTGGGCCCATTATGGTTGTAACTCTCTCAGAACTTTACTTCTATTATCAATAAAGTATTTGAGGTTCTTCTATATGCATGTGTCTTTATGATGAATAGATGCTTGTATATTTGATTTATGCTAATCCTATAATCAATTATGGATGTATGCTTCTTGTAGTTTCCTCTTCTTGTGCTTTTACAGGATCTGTGTGTAGCTGGGTCGGTGAAAGGGCAAGGAGCTAGGAGCAAGCAGAAAGGAGTGAAGACTGGATTGACTATTAGCGCAAGATAACGGTTAGTAGATCATCCTTTTCTTCCCTCTCTCATCTCATAAAGAAGAAACTTTGAATAGCTTTGCATTCAGTTGTTGCTGAAGTACTATCACCTTCAGAGTGGGATAGAGGCATTCTGCATTAGATACTTTTCCCCCCAACAAATTGGCGACTCCGCTGGGGAGCGTATCTTGTTGGTTTGTTGTGTTTCTTGCTATTCATTTCATAAACAAAGGGAGTACCGAATCGAACTGTGTTTGAGGCCATCAAACACAAAGTAGAGGGCAGCTACTCTAGCTCAGTTTCTGGGCAAATTTATGATTTGAAGAGCTGATCCACAAGGACTCTAATAAGCTCTTAGTGATAGCTTTTCATCCTCCTTTACATCCCTTAGTGTGTCCTTGACTGATAGCTTCTGATTTGAGCAAAAACTGTGAATTTTTGAGCAATCTGTGACCCGGAAACCAAGACAGACGAAAGTCTCGTTCTTCATTGCAGGCTGTACAAAGGCAGTCTGCATTTCAGCGCAGTTCCCGAAGGGGCTACCTGCGCTGAAGGTCAAACAGGCAGTGTTACACCTGCGCTGGACCAGTCTTGGCTTGAGTTACTGAGGTTTCCTGCTGTGTCTTGCCTTGTTTTCACTATTGTTTTTGCTGTTTGTTACCATTCAGTAGGCCTATCTGAAACCAACTTCCTTTGTCATTATTCCGCCTCAGTTGTATAAAGAAACTGTATTTGTTCTTTTGTATTTCTTGTGTCATTTACAGTTTCCCATAAAGAAAGTGAACTAGTCTTGCATTGACCTCTTAGATCTAGACCTATGATTAAGTGTCGTTTTGATCTTAAGAGTTAGTTTATTTGCTGTTCATAGCTGATTGAGTTTGTCACTTTCGTTATATGGTTTGAATTTATATATTTCCAAGTGTCGAAACAAGTGAATCGTAAGGTGTCTTTCGATTTTGGACAAACTTGTTTGCTTTCGCTTGAAATTGAATTCAAAGTTATACAACAGCTTTCTTTTTGCATTTCATCAACATTAAGAAAGAGAAAAGAAATACTTGCATTGTGCATGTGCATTATGACAGTTTGCATGTTGATTTAGGAAAGTGCATTAGTGTGTGCTCTATGATCTGTGTGAAAAGGTGTTATCTTCCTTCTCCCTCAGTAGTTAAGGTTTTCAAAGTTGAAAGATTGAAAAGCTTGCTTATCATCTTAGATTGCATTCAGGAGTGTTTCTATACATCTCGTGGTGATCCATAAAGGCAAACTGCTAAACAAGATCAACCTTAAAATAAATTGAATTTACATAACAACGCATCGAAACATAACGCAAACATCTAGAGGTCTAAGCTGGAGACGTGTTCCGGCGTCGTTAAACATGATATCTTAGCGTTGAGTGGTTGGGTGATTCCTCCACGGTGAAGCGATAAGTATCAATACGGACTTGTGCTCCCACGTACCGTCTCGTATATATTGGGAGACCCCTATAGGATCAAAGCCTTTATCCATTGGAAACCGCGTCGGCCGCCCTACTGATCGCAATGCAGTGAACACAGCATTCATGAAGATCGACCACTCGTACCGTAAAACGTATTCTGTGGTTTTGCGAAAAGTTTGGCACACCCTCTGCCTAGAACTCCAGAGCAGTTTCTTTTGGCCTTTTTCAAACTCTATAACTGAAAAAGTCCACCCGAGCATTTGTCACTTCGGGCTCGTTAAAACAGCGAAGGAGACTACAGTCATCTTTAGCTTTTTCTCGACTCTTAAAAAGTGAAAAAGCAAGTTGTGTCTAAGCGTCGTTATAAAATTTATTTTAAACGGAACATAATCACCTCCTATTCCCGCGTTGATCTTTAAGTTGAGAACATGGAACGCCCCAACCAAGGAACTCCACATGATGGGAATCCTAGTCCTTTCTCCTCTTGGGGAGAAGTTGGTGCACCCCACATGGCCACATTGTCGCTTCCAGGACTGACAATTGGCCTGCCTATTTGGCTATTCTCAACTAGTGTAGTTCAGAACACCATGGTTCCTGAGCAGTCGAGTCAATAGTTAGATGAATCTAGAGCATCCCACCAGCCTTCTACTTCCTCTAACCCTTCCTCCAATCCTTCATCTTCAAAAGGTAAAGCTGGCAAAAGCCAATCTCCCATGGAGAAGAAGGAAAAGAAGAAGAAAGAAAAGAAGAGGAAGGAGCCTAAGGCGACTGGGGGCAAGCAAAAGACATCTGACAAAAACCCACACACAGCATTGACCCGGCCTAAATCGCCATGTATCATATGTAGAGGAGACCACTTCCATAGAGATTGTCCCTGTATTCCTCGGATACTAAGGGACTGGTCCCCTCGTCTGCACAATTCGGGAGCATCAACCTCTGGTAGCCATGTTGATTGCTTACCGTCAACCAGCGAAAGTGAAGGTTCAAGACAAAGAGGGGGAGCAAAATCCCCCTGCAGACTGTGTGATGGTGGTCACGCCATCCACCGTTGTCCCTTCTTAGACGAAGCGAAGAGAGTTTTGGAAGATCGTCCGGTTTCTCCGGTAGTACTTCCTCCTCGATACAAAAAACTCATGCCAAGTCCTTCGTTGGTTGAGAATACAGCTGGCCCGCTCAAGTGGTCAGCTGAAGCGTCAGTCATTGAAAATGAACCTACTGAATCCAGACCAGACGAAAGTCTAAAGGTCGATACGGCAGCTGACCCGGTTCCTCCTTCAGAGGTTTCATCCTCAAATGACACCGTCACTGAAGATTCATATTCAAATGACACCCTCACTGAAGAGAATAAGGATGACACCATCCAGATTCTTTTCATCAACACAGATTCTGATGAGCATCAGGGCAATGCGCCCATTCCTTTATCGCAGGAAGGAACATCGTCAGGATCGTATCCGGCCGTGTATTCGGTCCCACCACCAAGAAACCTGGTTGTGTCCTTTGATTGGAACCAATTGGGCAGACCCCGGTTACCAGCCAGTATACCATTCAGAATCATAGTCCAAATTTATAGAATGGTGATGGCTGGAACTATCATTGATGAAGGGGCATCTGTGAGTATCCTTTCCTATGTTGCTTGGAAAGCACTGGGTTCCCCGGCGCTTTTGCCTGAGATAAGAAATCTCTCGGGCTTTGATAAAGGAACCAGTCGACCATTAGGGATCCTCCCCAATGTGCCTGTTACATTGAAAGGGAAGACCGTTAATTTGAACCTGATGGTCGTTCAAGGACCCTTGGATTATAACCTACTCCTTGGACGTGACTATATATATTGCATGGGAGCTATAGTCTCCTCACTCTTTAGAGTAATGTGTTTTCCACACGAAGGAAAGGTGGTCAAGCTCGTAGACCAACTTTCATTTCCGGGATCACGCATCGCAAATAGTAAAATACCAATCCTCAATGGTCTATTCACCCAAGAAATGTCTCCACCCCCAGTCCTCCTTCCCGATGAATGCGAGTGATTCGGAAAGATAGAACTGGAACCCAGGGGGCATGCATCCTGGTCTGCTTCGGACAGAGGAAACCTTGGGTATAAAGTAGAATTTCCGCGAAAGAATATGACTAGTTCGTACCCCGTCCGTGGATGGAAGAGGGGTTGTTCTAGAATAGGGTTCTTTTGATAAGGTTATTTGTCTGACAAAGGTCATTCAACTTTGTCTAAACAGGTAGGCTACCAAGGAAACAGATTCTATTGCGGCAGCAAATGGTAACCATCTTTGGGTAAAAGACAAGCCTCACCCATTAAAACTAATGTTTTAGAGGATAAGTAGGGGCAGCCTCCAAAGAAAAGGATTCCTTTGCTGCAACAAGTAGTAACCATCTTTGAGTAACCTAATGATAGACATCGCCGAAGAAAGAGTTTCATTTGCGGCAGCAAATAAAACCATTCTTTGGGTAACCAGAAAGAGGCAAGCCTCCCTCAATAACATTAATGTTTTGTCTTTGAGTAGTGTTCTTCTCTTGTCGCAAGTAGCTGCTCTCTTGTCGCAAGTAGCTGTTCTCTTGCGATCTTGCAAAAGATCTGTTAAAAGTTGGGCCGACGGGAAGACAAGTACCGCGTAAGACCCGTTAAAAATAGCGAGAAGACAAGTATCGTTAACATTAGACTAGCAAGACGACAAGTAGCTGTGAACACCCAAAGAAAAACAAAGGTGGGGGAGAGGAGGGGCAGCCTTGAAATTGTATTTTATACCTGGGGGCATGCAAACCTTTTGGAGTGTAAGCAAAGAGCGGTCATTGATCGTTTCCTAACTTACATAAAGAAAGGATGTGGGGCAAAGGTCAAAATTTGCCAAATTTGGAGCATAACTTATGTGAGGTGCAAGCTCTATAAAAATTGGAATCTTGCAGGAAGACATTTCTTATCCTATGACTGGTATATCGAGCAGTTTTACCGCGGAATTTAGGCTCGTTAAAAAATAGAAAAGCGAGATCCGAGCAGTTTTAGCGTCATAGTTCATGCTCGTTAAAAAATAAACATAAGCTTTTGAGCAAGAGTTTCCTCCAGAGTTCAAGCTCATTAAAAAATGAACCTATTCCGGTAAATAACCATTGTGATCGTAAATTTATTAGCCATAAAAGCCTTGGTCGTGTTTGCACCTGCCACCTCCATTTCATTTGGCCAATCGTTCACCTCCATATGATTGTTTACCCATTTTGAGGAACAACTGCGAAGAGTGATTTCACTTAGCGGTCCTTGTGACACTGCCGTGATTGGAAAATTCCAACCTGTACCTGGAATTTGCTGCTATCCCTGTTTATCACTCGTTCCTCAAAAGATGAGTCTTCTTTGAGCTCTTTTCAATTGACTCGTAAAATATGAAAAGTTTGCCTAGTTTTGGCCTTCCAGCTCGTTAAAAAGATCGGAAGAGCTATCTCTCCTCTAGATTTTAATCTTTTTGGACCGAAGGGATTATTGCACAAAAAGGTCGAGCGCTTGTTTTATTCGGCTCGTTAAAGTAATCGAAAACTCATCCCTTCTGTATTGTTTTATACTTTTTCAGACTTAAGGGATTAGATGACGAAAAAGGAATTTTGGAGTTAACTTTCTGTACCTTTTCAGACTCTCTAAAAATGAAAAGGACCGAGTTGTCTTTGTCACTAGACTCGTTAAAATGATTAAATAGCGACAAACTTGTCTTTAGACGAGAACGAGTTTCCCTATCGCTAGGCTCGTTAAAACATAGCGATGGGCTTGCCCGAAGGGCAGGTTATAGAACAAGCATATGTTATCCTCCTCAAGCTTGACAAAAATAAAGAGGTACTGGTCAGAATTGACTGGGGAAAAATTGGGAGAATCTCAAAGCTTTGATGGTAGCAAGTCGCTCTTGAACATGACACTTTGTCCTCCGTATCACATCGGGTTGGGTTGTTTCATTCACCGGTCTCATCACCATGGTCTTCGCCAAACCATCCATATTTGGGGTAATGCTACCGATCCATCACATCAGTGTCATTATATGTTCAAGAGATGTGTTCAGAAAGAGTCAACCATGTCCCATCCACTGCCATACATTATCCTTCATCCACCCATGATCACCACCCTGAATCATATTTCACAGATTGTTTTCACCTCCACTTAAGTCATTAGCTCCGTTCTGTGTCACTGATGTGGGATTCATTAAGGCCCTCCTTTGACAGATCTCTTATTGTCGACTTCAGCTCATTATCCAAGAAGTTGATCTAGGAACAAACCCGCCAGTACTTTGAAGCTTGCATGCCTCAATGGCAAGTTTCTCACTTCCGGCGACAGGTATACATCAATGACCTTCGACCAGAAGATTTTGCGTGGTGTTCGACGCCAAGTCCTTTATTCACACCACGTGAATTGTACTGTAGTACCTTGAGGGTCATTGTCATTATTGGTGATTCCTCTCGCGCTTGTTAACGGTTTACATTATTGACCGGTAATCAAGCGATGTCTTTCCATGTTCGACTTCAGCGCAATTCTCACATGGATCGACTTGTACTTAGAGTGAAGATCGAACGAGATTGAAGACCCCGGATCTAGTTTCATCCATCCGGGCTGCGATATATATTCAGGAAATATAAATACATTGGATATGTACACTATTGCAGCAGATGATCATCCTACTCAAAGGATGATAATTTCAGCAGAGAATTATCAGTCTATCATCAGACAGTCGTCTGTTATGTGTACCAAAATGAATTTATAAAGCTGAGCATGGGAATGCCCGCCTCAGCTAGATCATGAAAGCAGAATGAAAAATAATGTATTGTATTGTATTTTATTGCAGGGCACCTCTCAGCGATTGAATGAACTTCAGATCCTCCTAATAAAGCATTTCACCCGATAAACGACCTCATACTTTAGGGGGCAACTATTATAGACATTTTTGTGCCTAACAGCATGGAGCATGAAATGTCAATAATCTGAGGGATCCAAAGTCCCTAAAAATTTTGTTCTTACCCTTAGAGGAACAAGGTCTGCAAACCACAACACTGAGAATCAGTTCTCCACCCAAAAACACTCAAAAACAGGCTATTTCTGGATCATGTCAGCTGCTCCACTGAGCATCTACGCTGCATGTCAACTGCTCCTCCTTGTATCTGCGCTGAAGGTCAAAACTAATGAAGGCTACCTACGCTGGGTGAGATTGGCCAAGTGGCTCAGTCATTCTGCAAGGTGTCAACTGCCCAGGAAGCTTCCAAACTGACAGTTGGTTCAAGGAATTCGCCCTATGATGAGTAAGAAGGTCTTGATCTCCAAGTGGAAGCAAGATTCTCCAAGTGGACTCAAGAACTGAAGATTAACTAAAGTGGGAGAGGACACAAGTCAGCTTCAGGCCAGTCTTAAGATGACTCATCCTTTCTCCAAATCTCCTATATATAGAGCTCTCTCATGAGGTCTAGGGAGGCTGGAATTTTGTGCAAGTAAGGAAGTGTTGTTGGTTTGTGTATAGAGCTATTGGGTGTTTTGCTTGAAGGAGGTGAAGAGGAGATTTCTTTCAGCTGGAAGGTGTTGCTGGATTGGGCCCATTGTGGTTGTAACTCTCTCAGAACTTTACTTCTATTATCAATAATGTATTTGAGGTTCTTCTATATGCATGTGTCTTTATGATGAATAGATGCTTGTATATTTGATTTATGCTAATCCTATAATCAATTATGGATGTATGCTTCTTGTAGTTTCCTCTTCTTGTGCTTTTACAGGATCTGTGTGTAGCTGGGCCGGTGAAAGGGCAAGGAGCTAGGAGCAAGCAGCAAGGAGTGAAGACTGGATCGACTATTAGCACAAGATAACGGTTAGTAGATCATCCTTTTCTTCCCTCTCTCATCTCATAAAGAAGAAACTTTGAATAGCTTTGCATTCAGTTGTTGCTGAAGTACTATCACCTTCAGAGTGGGATAGAGGCATTCTGCATTAGATACTTTTCCCCCCAACACTAGACTAAAAGCCATAGCTAGCAGCAAAGGTATTGACTTGAAAGCGTGACAATGATGGAGCTGCACCTCGAAGCCATGGATTGGTAACTATGTAAAGGAAGAGGATTGAATTTTGACGCCACATCTCATAAAGCAGTTACAGCTAGTGGAGTAAGTGGTTATCAGTGTTTTTGGGAGCTGTATTAGATCAAGGGTTGACCATGTTTGACTTAGTTTGATGAGCATCCTATTGGTGCCATATGGATGAACTTACATTGATGTCAGAGTTTCTGCAGGGAAATTTGCAAATATCTTAACACAAAGAAACAAGCAATCAAATTCCATTAAAATGCACTTAACTTTACATATGAACAAAAGTAGTGGAAATAACTAAGCTGGAGTTCAATCCAAGAAAATGCAATGTATTATCATCCTATGCTTAGTAGAGCTTACAAGGATATGGGTTGGATATGTATTTAAAGTATGTACAATCAAAAAGATAGAATCTAAAGGTAGCCCCAACAATCTGAACAAGCAACAGGATATGATAATATTTTATTCAAAGAGATATTTTTCAATAAAAAAAAACAGAAAACCTAAACACATACCAATTTAAGGCAAAAACTATGGAAGATCGGCCTCACAGAAAAAAATGGTAGTAAATGTAGAGCTTATAAATCTGTCTTGGCCATCTGAAAGGGTTGTTGATAGATGCGCCTCACCTGTTAATGCTATAGGATACTCCATGGCCATATTGGAGATAATGTGTGCATCCACTCCTCAAAGTACACAGATCATAGATTATCAATTTACATGGATCACTGATTATCTATCTGTTCAAAAGTTTCCCAAATCGTTGAATCATGGATTATCATGTGTTTCATGTGAATTTGGGCAAGCTTAGAAATCAGATTGCAAACTACTACAAGTGTCCTTATTTTTCTACAAGAAACAGTCTAATGTGAAGGTGAATATGCTAAATGTGATATTGGATGGCAATAATGCTAATGAGAAGTTGAAAATTTTGAAAGTGCACATATCCAATGCATTAAAACAACTTGTGGTAGGGTTAATCTACCAAAATGCAAGGTTGTAGTGTTTCTTGTAGTTGCAAAATAGAGTAGAGTGTAAGTAACAATGAATAACACATAATGAACAAAAAATTAAAAATAGTAATGGAAATGAACTAAATTCAAAGTAAAAATTCTATATAACTAATTTAAGAGTGCTACAACTGTCATCAACAAATGTTAAGATAAGCTGTAAGAAAAAATTGCTCATAAACAAATCTGTGAACATAAATGATACAAGAGGGACATTGACCACCTAGGTTAATGGGCCAAGTTAGCACAATGAAACTTAAAAAACTTAGAAGAAATCTAAACTAAGAGCTGAAATCAAATATCACTTCAATTAACAAACATGTTGTTTGTAACTTTGTACATGACAAAGTTACAAAAAATGCTTGGAATCTAGACCTCTCATATTATTCACATGTTTTCCTATGATTTTCTTCTAATCCTATTATGCTAGTCAAGCCTATTGTTTGTACAAGTGAATAGGAGGAAAACTCCTTGAGTAGAGGAATTCTTTCCCTCCAAAAAGCAATAAAAACCCAGATCTTGTTTCCTGGATCACCACACAGCAGTAGTATGGAGGATTTACTATTTTTAGGAAGTTGTGTTGGGTATATTACTGAACCAACCAAAACCACTCGTATGCCTTGCGATGATAATGGTGTTTCTCCTTAGATGATGTCCAAGGCCCCAAACAAAGCCATCCTTGTGGGGTGAAATTATCCTCACATTAACACCCATACAACATCTATATACCTATGGTTTATAATGATGGCAAATAGTGCTCCCCATCACCTAATTGTGCAAAAAGCCCCAACTAACCTAGATGTCATGTCAAACTTGTCCTCGATATTAGCATATCATCCTACTTTATCCATTAGCTCATCAATATAGAGGGATCAAGGACTCTCACTCCATGGTTGGGGACTATAGTCCATCAAGTGTAGGTCAAATTTCGGGCTAATTGTATCAAGGACACCTCAAGGTCAACCAACACTAATGAAATGTATTAGTTGTTGGTACATCGACCTATCAAAATGTCACAATATTGGGTAGTAGACATTAGTAAGTAGGACACTAACCACCAACAAGAAACCTTGATGTTGGCCATGAGCACCACTGGGCCAACCATTCACCTTAGAGGCATTGGGAGGTGGTTTTGTACCATGTGCATAGTCTGTATTATTACTGAACCAACCAAAACCACTCATACGCCTAGGGATGGTAATGGTTTTTCTCCTTAGATGATGTCCAAGGCGCCAAACAAAGACATCCTTGTGGGGCAAAATTATCCTTATATTAACACCCATACAACATCTATATACCTATGGTTTATAATGATGGAAAGTAGTGCTCTCCATCACCTAATTGTGCAAGAAGCCCCAACTAACCTAAATGCCATGTCAAACTTGTCCTCGATATTAGCATATCATCCTACACTATCCATTAGCTCATCGAGATAGAGGGCTCAAGGACTCTCACTCCATGGTTGGGGACTATAGTCCATCAAGTCTAGGTCAAATGTCGGGCTAACCGTATGACGAACACCTTGACAAGGTCAACCTACAATAATGCAATGTATTAGTTGTTGGTACATAGACCTATCAAAATGTCACAATATTGGCTCGTAGACATTAGTAAGTAGGACACTAGCCACCAACAATAAACCTTGATGTTGGTGATGAGGACCACTAGGCCAACTGCTCACCTTAGAGGCACTGGGAGGTGGTTTTGTACCATGTGCATAGTTTGTATTATTACTAAACCAACCAAAACCACTCGTAGGCCTTGGGATGATAATGGTGTTTTTCCATAGATGATGTCCAAGGCCCCAAACAAAGCCATCCTCATGGGGCAAAATTATCCTCACATTAACACCCATATAACATCTATATACCTATGGTTTATAATGATGGCAAATAGTGCTCCCCATCAACTAATTGTGTAAAAAGCCCCAACTAACCTACATTCCATGTGAAAATTGTCCTCGATATTAGCATATCATCCTACATTATCCATTAGCTCATCGACATAGAGGGATCAAGGAGTCTCAGTCCATGGTTGGGGACTATAGTCCATCAAGTCTAGGTCAAATTTCGGGCTAACTGTATCAAGGACACCTCAAGGTCAACAACCACTAATGAAATGTATTAGTTGTTGGTACATCGACCTATCAAAATCTCACAATATTGGGTAGTAGACATTAGTAAGTAGGACACTAGCCACCAACAAGAAACCTTGATGTTGGCGATGAGGACGACTAGGTCAACCATTCACCTTAGAGGCACTGGGAGATGGTTTTGTACCATGTGCACAGTTTGTATTATTACTAAACCAACGAAAACCACTCGTATGCCCTTGGATGATAATGGTGTTTCTCCTTAGATGATGTTCAAGGCCGTAAACAAAGCCATCCTTGTCGAGGGGCAAACATATCCTCACATTAACACCCATACAACATCTATATTCCTTTGGTTTATAATGATGGAAAATAGTGCTCCCCATCACCTAATTGTGAAAAAATCCCCAATTAACCTACATTCCATGTCAAACTTGTCCTCGATATTAGCATATCATCCTACATTATCCATTAGCTCATAGAGATAGTGGGTTCAAGGACTCTCACTCCATGGTTGGGGACTATAGTCCATCAAGTCTAGGTTAAATTCTGCGCTAACTGTATCAAGGACACCTCAATGTCAGCCAACACTAATGCAATGTATTAGTTGTTGGTACATCGACTTATCAAAATGTCAAACATGTCGTCAATATTAGCATATCATCCAACATTATCCATAATTTAGCTCATGGAGATAGAGGGTTCAAGGACTCTCACTCCATGGTTGGGGACTATAGTCCATCGAGAGGTCAAATTTCGGGCCAATTGTATGAAGGACACCTTAACAAGGTCAACCTACACTAATGTAATGTATTAGTTGTTGGTACATCGACCTATCAAAATGTCAAAATATTAGGTAGTAGACATTAGTATGTAGGACACTAGCCAACAACAAGAAACCTTGATGTTGGCAATCAGCACCTCTAGGCCAACATTTCACCTTAGAGGCACTCAAAGGTGGTTTTGTACCATGTGCATAGTCCGTATTATTACTAAACCAACCAAAACCAGTTGTAGGCCCTAGGACAATAATGGTGTTTCTCCTTACATGATGTCCAAGGCCCCAAGCGAAGCCATCCTTGTGGGGCAAAATTATCCTCACATTAACACCCATACAACATCTATATACCTATGATTTATAATGATGGAAAATAGTGCTCCCCATCACCTAATTGTGAAAAAACACCAACTAACCTAGATGGCATGTCAAACTTGTCCTCGATATTAGCATATAATCCTACATTATCCATTAGCTCATGGAGATAGAGGGTTCAAGGACTCTCACTCCATGGTTGGGGACTATAGTCCATCAAGAGGTCAAATTTCGAGCTAACTGTATCAAGGACACCTCAAGGTCAACCAACACTAATGCAATGTATTAGTTGTTGGTACATCGACCTATTAAGATGTAATAACATTGGGTGGTCGACATTAGTAAGTAGGACACTAGCCACCAACAAGAAACCTTGATGTTGGCGATGAGCATCACTAGGCCAACCATTCACCTTAGAGGCACTGGGAGGTGGTTTTGTACCATGTGTGTAGTCTATATTATTACTGAACCAACCAAAACCACTCGTACACCCTGGGATGATAATGGTGTTTCTCCTTAGATGATGTCCAAGGCCCCAAACAAAGCCATTCTCATGGGGCAAAATTATCTTGACATTAACAGCCATACAACATCTATATACCTATGGTTTATAATGATGGAAAATAGTTCTCCCCATCACCTAATTGTGAAAAAAGCCCCAACTAATCTCGATACCATGTCAAACTTGTCCTCGATATTAGCATATTAACTAGATTTATTATTTCTTTGTAACTCAAGTTGAAAAGTGGAAATACAAAATATTTAGTAAATGAGAGAAAATATTATTTCAGGGTTGTTACCAAGCATATTGCTTGAGGTTTTATATGAGACAAGTATATATTGCTAGAGAAATAGAGGTAGGGAATAATTAATAAATTCTTAGATTCCTTATTTAAAATAAAAAAAAACTCTACTTTTAGCTTTTTTAATAATTACCAAATTCTTTATGTCAACTAGTTCCTTATTTGAAATAAGGAAAAATCTTTAATTTTTTTTGTTTCAGTAATTTCTAAATTCCTTATTTGACATTAATAAAAAAAATAAAATATTAGATTATTTTATGCATTCAAATGGAACTTTTACTTACAATTCCATTCCAAATACCAACATGCATCTACCTGCACTATTTTGTCAGCAAATACATGCACGATTTTGTGAGTAAATATAGGCTGTTGATGTAACTGAAAATAGTTAGTAAGAATAAAGTTGCTCATAGTAAACTAAGTGTTGACCCCTCCCCATCATCTGATCTGATCTCATCACTCAGTATAAATAGAGCAGTTCTAATCCCAATATTGATCCCACCACAATTTAGCTATTAAGCTTACTTCCATGCATGATTTTGTCTAATTCACAGAAGAACAACTCTTGAAATTTACAAGCAGGGTTCAGATTTTTCTCTTTTGGAAGAGAAAGTTCATGCAAAATACAGGTGCTTCTCATTGTATTCACTTTTTTAAATAGAGAACATCTGATATAGCCGATTGTACAATTACTGGCATTTTACAGATGTGATGTCTTAATTTTGGTTGATAAATGATCTGTTTTTGGTATATATATCATCAATTTGTGTAGTGCATTTGATAATTTAATTGAAATTTCTTTCCACATTGGTTGGTTAGTTGCAAATTTGTTTGCCTACAATAAGTATTTTTTAGGATTGCACTGAAGCACTCTGAATTTATTTTTTGTTTCACATATACTGATATATATCATCAATTCAAGGTGTCCTTCAAGAACCTGACTCCTTGATGCATTGTTAGTGCTTCCGCTTGTTATTAGTTTCTTATTCCTATCTCCATGAAAACTTTAATTTCTAGGGACCTCTTCCACTTAGAAAAACACATCGTAAGGTCACGATCTCCATTGAATCCATTCCCTCCAGTTCCATAGTGTTGGCATAAATAATTTTAGCTACTACCTGCTCTTTGGGTATCCCTACAAATCGTATACCATGGCTTAATGCAGTGATGATTCAGATAAGTGTATAATGTGATTTGAAGGACAACTTATCTCATTTGCAGTGAACATTGATTTAAACTAGTGTGTAATGAGATTTCATGATTATTACTATACTCTGTATTCAAATTTAAAAAAAAATACTTCCTTCCACTTCTGCCACAACACCTCTATCTTGGCACAAAATCACACACATTTCATGATCGTTGGATTCTTAGGTTGGTTTTATTGAATTCCAGCTATTGAGTCATGCGTTCTTTCAGCATGATGAAGAATGTAAGAATAAAATTGATGTAAGAAAAGAAGTAAGGTTATCGGTCCTCATTTCCACATCGAACAGTCCATCCATGTTGCATAATAGTACTAGTTTCTTGGTGATCCAACCATCATGGATATCACAGTGTATGGTAATTCCATTTTTAAGTGTTCGTTAGTACAACATGTGCTCCATTGAATTATGACATTTGCAGTTCCCAGTGATAAGGAATGTACATGACTGTATATATCTTATATTGTATAACCTATGCACATCTATGATGTAATGATTAATCCTAGGAGCAACCAAATATGACAACTTAACTGCCAGTTCTATTCCCAGGTAGGAATATCAACAAATCATTTTCTTTAAATCATTCTACTTCAGAGTGGGAAGAGGTGAAATTTTAGCCTACCAAGATGTTTAGTGAGAATATAATAATAATAAACACAAATAATTTAAAAAAATAAATCACTGAAGATCATAACACAGAAGCTAATACTCCAGAAGAATTTTTGGAGGACCCCAAGCCTGTGGAAATCTGCAAATAGAAAGAATGCTAATGTGTTGTCAAGGAAATATGTAATTAAAAAGAATGTCAAGCTATGATTTAGTCTCAGGCCTCTCCAAGAAAACGTATATGTTATGTCTCCAATGCATGAGGATCACCTGTCTTCCATTAGTATTTTGAGTTTGTACTTGGAAAATATGATCAAACTGTTCCTGTTAGCAAACTATCCTTGTTACCAAACTGTCTGTTAGCAAGCTGTCCCTGTGCCTTCTTATTTGGTGAGCCAGACTCCTTTTGTTTCCATGTATCACAAATTGGGTAGAGAGTGCCACCTTTCCTGCTTCTTCTCCTTGGGACTTTTTATTGATGATGTTATCAAGGTGTAGAGGGATTTTCGTCGCCCTCGATACATACTCAGAGGGTTCCTTTATCTTTTGAAACTACTTTCTTAGCCATCTGATTGACTTGGGAGTTGAATCTTTTTCTAACCTGAAAATAGTGGACTTATTTAAATACATTAAGTAGCAGGACTTTTTTATGATAGATGCATGCCAGCGCTTAGGAGGAAGGAGCTCCTTCCTGCTTCAGTGATCTTGTGATTATGTTGGAGTCCTCAACTGAAACTTCTTGCTTAGCCATTTGATTGACTTGGGAGTTGAATCTTTTTCTAACCTGAAAATAGTGGACCTATTTAATGCATTGAGTAGCAGGACCATTTTTTGATAGATGCATGCCAGGGCTTAGGAGGAGGAAGCTCTTTCTTACTTTAGTGATCTTGTGATTATGTTGGAGTCCTCAACAATAACTACATCCCTTTGCACAATGTACTTCAGGAACCTGACTCCTTGATACATTGCTAGTGCTTTCGCTTGTTATTAGTTGCTTGTCCCTATCCCCAAGAAAATTTTAATTTCTAGGGACCTCTTCCACTTAGAGAACACAATGCAAGGTCTTGATCTCCATTGAATCCATTCCCTCTTGTTCCAGAGTGTTGGCATAAATAATTTTAGCTACTAGCTTCTCTTTGGGTATCCTTACAATTCGTATATCGTGGCTCAATGCAGTGATGATTCAGAGTAGTGTATAATGTGATTTGAAGGACACCTTGTCTCATTTGCAGTGAACATTGATTTAAACTAGTGTGGAATGAGATTTAATGTTTATTACTATACTCTGTCTTCAAATTTAAAAAAAATTCATTCCTTCCACTTATGCCAGAACACCTCTATTTTGGCACAAATCACACATATTTCAAGATCATTGGCTTCGTAGGTTGGTTTTATTGAATTCCAGCTATGGAGGCATGTGTTCTTTCAGCATGAGGAAGAATGTAAGAATGACATGCATTCTTTTAGCATGAGGAAGAATGTAAAAATGACAAAGTTCATCTATGATGTAATGATTAATCCTAGGAGTAGCCAAATATGAGAATACACCCCTCAACTGCTAGTTATGTTCCCAAGTAGTAATATCAACAAATCATTTTCTTTAAATCATTCTACTTCGAAGTGGAAAGAGGTGAAATTTTAGCCTACCAAGACGTTCTGTGAGAAGATAATAATAATCAACACAAATAATTTAAAAAAAAAATCACTGGAAAATCATAACCCAGAAGCTAATACTCCAGAAGAATTTTTGGAGGACCCCAAGTCTGTGGAAATCTGAAAGTAAAAAGAATGCTAACGTCTTGTCAAGGAAATGTGTAATTAAAAAGAATGTCAAACTATGATTCAGTCTTAGGCCTCTCCAAGAAAACATATATGTTATGTTTACAATGCATGAGGATCACCTATCTTCCATTAGTATTTTGAGCTTGTACTTGGAACATATGATCAAACTGTCCATGTTAGCAAACTATCTGTTAGCAATGGATCAATGCAGTGATGATTTAGACAAGTGTAAAATGTGATTTGAAGGACACCTTCTCTCATTTGCAGTGAACATTTATTTAAACTAGTGTGTAATGACATTTCATGTTTCTTACTATACTCTATCTTCAAATTTAAATAAAATTCCTTCCTTCCACTTATGCCACAACACCTCTATCTTGGCACAAAATCACATATATTTCAAGATCATTAGCTTCTTAGCTTGGTTTTATTGAATTCCAGATATGGAGGCATGCGTTCTTTCAGCATGAGGAAGAATGTAAGAATGACAATGCTCATCTATGATGTAATGGTTAATCCTAGGAGCAACCAAATATGAGAATATGCCCCTTAACTTCCAGTTATCTTCCCAGGTAGGAATATCAACAGATCATTTTCTTTAAATCATTCTACTTTAGAGTGGGAAGAGGTGAAATTTTAGCCTACCAAGACACTCAGTGAGAAGATAATAATAATAAACGAAAATAATTTAAAATAAATAAATCACTGGAAGATCATAACCTAGAAGCTAATACTCCAGAAGAATTTCTGGAGGACCGCAAGCCTGTGGAAATCTGCAAGTAAAAAGAATGCGGACGTGTCGTCAAGGAAATCTGTAATTAAAAAGAATGTCAAGCTATGATTCAGTCTCAGGCCTCTCCAAGAAAATGTATGTGTTATGCCTCCAATGCATGTGGATCACCCATCTTCCATTAGTATTTTGAGTTTGTACTTGGAACATATGATCAAACTGTCCCTGTTATCAAATTGTCTGTTAGCAATGGCTCAATGTAGTGATGATTCAGACAAGTGTATAATGTGATTTGAAGGACACCTTATCTCATTTGCAGTGAACATTGATTTAAACTAGTGCATAATGAGATTTCATGTTTCTTACTATACTTTGTCTTCAAATTTAAAAAAAAATTCCTTCCTTCCACTTATGCCACAACACCTCTATCTTGGCACAAAATCACACATATTTCAAGATCATTGGCTTCTTAGGTTGGTTTTATTGAATTCCAGCTATGGAGGCATGTGTTCTTTCAGCATGAGGAAGAATGTAAGAATGGCATGCATTCTTTCAGCATGAGGAAGAATGTAAGAATGACAAAGTTCATCTATGATGTAATGATTAATCCTAGGAGCAACCAAATATGAGAATATACCCCTTAACTGCCAGTTCTGTTCCCAGGTAGGAATATCAACAAATCATTTTCTTTAAATCATTCTACTTCAGAGTGGGAAGAGGTGAAATTTTAGCCTACCAAGACATTCAGTGAGAAGATAATAATAATAAAGACAAATAATTAAAAAAAAATCACTAGAAGATCATAACCCAGAAGCTAGTACTCCAGAAGGATTTCTGGAGGACCTCAAGCCTGTGGAAATATGCAAGTAAAAAGAATGCTAACGTGTTGTCAAGGAAATCTTTAATTAAAAAGAATGTCAAGCTATGATTCAATCTCAAGACTCTCCAAGAAAATGTATATGTTACATCTCCAATGCATGAGGATCACCTGTCTTCCATTAGTATTTTAAGTTTGCACTTGGGACATATGATAAAATTGTCCCTGTTAGCAAACTATCCCTGTTATCAAACTGTCTGTTAGCAATGGCTCAATACAGTGATGATTTAGACAAGTGTATAATGTGATTTGAAGGACACCTTATCTCATTTGCAGTGAACATTGTTTTAAACTAGTGTGTAATGATATTTCATGTTTCTTACTATACTCTGTCTTCAAATTTAAAAAAAATCCTTCTTTCCACTTATGCCACAACACCTCTAGCTTGGCAAAAAATCACACATATTTCAAGATCATTGGCTTCTTAGGTTTGTTTTATTGAATTCCAGCAATGGAGGCATGTGTTCTTTTAGCATGAGGAAGAATGTAAGAATTGCATCCATTCCTTCGGCATGAGGATGAATGTAAGAATGACGAAGTTCATCTATAATGATTAATCCTAGGAGCAAGCAAATATGATAATATACCCCTTAACTGCTAGTTTTGTTCCCAGGTAGGAATATCAATAAATCATTTTCTTCAAATCATTCTACTTCAGAGTGGGAAGAGGTGAAATTTTAGCCTACCAAAACATTTAGTGAGAAGATAATAATAATAAACACAAATAATTAAAAAAAAAATCACTGGAAGATCATCACCCAGAAGCTAATACTCCAGAAGAATTTTCGGAGGACCCCAAGCCTGCGGAAATCTGCAAGTAAAAATAATGATAACGTGTTGTCAAGTAAATCTGCAATTAAAAAGAATGTCAAGCTATGATTTAGTCTCAAACCTCTCCAAGAAAACATATATGTTATGTCTCCAATGCATGAGGATCACCTGTCTTCCATTAGTATTTTGAGTTTGTACTTGGAACATATGATCAAATTGTCCCTGTTAGGAAACTGTCGCCGTTATCAAACTGTCCGTTAGCAATGGCTCAATGAAATGATGATTCAAACTAGTGTATACTATGATTTGAAGGACACCTTATCTCATTTGCAGTGAACATTTATTTAAACTACTGCGTAACGAGATTTCATGTTTCTTACTATACTCTCTATTCATATTTTAAAAAAATTCCTTCCTTCCGCTTATGCCCCAACACTTATATCTTGGCACAAAATCACACATATTTCAATATCATTGTCTTCTTAAGTTGGTTTTATTGAATTCCAGCTATGGAGGCATGCGTTCTTTCAGCATGAGGAAGAATGTAAGAATTGCATGCGTTCTTTTAGCATGAGGAAGAATGTAAGAATAAAATTGATGTAAGAAAATAAGTAAGCTTCTCAGTCCTCATTTCCACATCGAGCAGTCCATCCATGCTGCATAACAGTACTAGTTTCTTGGTGATACAACCATCGTGGATATCGCAGTGTATGGTAATTCCATTTTTAAGTGTTCGTTAGTACAACATGTGCTCTGTTGAATTATGACATTTTCACTTCCCAGTGATAAGGGATATACATGACTGTATATATCTTCTAATGTATAACCTACGCACATCTATGATGTAATGATTAATCCTAGGAGCAACCAAATATGAAAACTTAACTGCTAGTTCTATTCCCAGGTAGGAATATCAACAAATCATTTTCTTTAAATCATTTTACTTCAGAGTGGGAAGAGGTGAAATTTTAGCCTACCAAGACATTCCATGAGAAGATAATAATAATAAACACAAATAATTTAAAAAAAAAAATCACTGGAAGATCATAACCCAAAAGCTAATACTCCAGAAGAATTTTTGGAGGACCCCAAGCCTGTGGAAATTTGCAAGTAAAAAGAATGCTAACGTGTTGTCAAGCTATGATTCAGTCTCAGGCCTCTCTAAGAAAATGTATATGTTATGTCTCCAATGCATGAGGATTACCTGTCTTCCATTAGTATTTTGAGTTTGTACTTGGAACATATGATCAAACTGTCCCTGTTAGCCAAATGTGCTTGTTATCAAACTCTCTGTTAGTAGATTGTCCCTGTGCCTTCTTATTTGGTGAGCCAAACTCCTTTTGTTTCCATGTATCACAATTTGGGTAGAGAGTGCCACCTTTCATGCTTCCTCTCCTTGGGACTTTTTATTGATGATGTTATTAAGGTGTAGAGGGATTTTCCTCCCCCTTGATACATACTCAGAGGGTTTCTTTGTCTTCTGAAACTACTTTCTTAGCCATCTGATTGACTTGGGAGTTGAATCTTTTTCTAACCTAAAAATAGTGGACTTCTTTAAATACATTGAGTAGCAGGACCATTTTATGATAGATGCATGCAAGGGCTTAGGAGGCTGCTTCAGTGATCTTGTGATTATGTTGGAGTCCTCAATTGAAACCGCTTGCTTAGTAATCTAATTGACTTGAGAGTTGAATTCTTTTCTAACCTGAAAATAGTGGACTTATTTAAATGCATTGAGTAGCAGGACCATTTTATGATAGATGCATGCCAGGGCTTAGGAGGAGGGAGCTCTTTCCTGCTTCAGTGATCTTGTGATTATGTTGGAGTCCTCAACAATAACTACATCCCCTTGCACAATGTCCTTCAGGAACCTAACTCCTTGATATATTGTTAGTGCTTCCGCTTGTTATTAGTTGCTTGTCCCTATCTCCGGGAAAATTTTAATTTCGAGGGACCTCTTCCACTTAGAAAAACACAACGCAAGGTCATGATCTCCATTGAATCCATTCCCTCTAGTTTCATAGTGTTGGCATAAAGAATTTTAGCTACTAGCTGCTCTTTGGGTATCCTTACAATTCGTATACTGTGGCTCAATGTAATGATGATTCATACTATTTTATAATGTGATTTGAAAGACACCTTATCTCGTTTTTAGTGAACATTGATTTAAACTAGTGCATAATGAGATTTCATGTTTCTTACTATACTCTATCTTCAAATTTAAAAAAAACCATTCCTTCCACTTATGCCAGAACACGTCTATCTTGGCACAAAATCACACATATTTCAAGATCATTGGCTTCTTAGGTTGGTTTTATTGAATTCTAGCTATGGAGGCATGCTTTCTTTCAGCATGAGGAAGAATGTAAGAATGAGATGCGTTCTTTCAGCATGAGGAAGAATGTAAGAATGATAGGGAAATAAATTCTCCAAGAAAATATATATGTTATGTCTCCCATGCATGAGGATCATGTGTCTTCCATATAGTATTTTGAGTTTGTACTTGGAGCATATGATCAACAGGGTAGGTGAAAGAGCCTTTAATACAACGAGGTCAAAAGATAGAACCTCTGCAAGGGATACATCGCAGCAATGAATTATTGGGTTATGAGAGGAAGCCCATCCTTTGATAAGAAAACACATGTGATGTTTTTGTATGGGGTTTCTAGATAATGCGTGATAGATTTTTAGGTATCTACCTTCTGCTAGCTTCATGCAGAGGACCTCTTTTCCTTATAGAGAGACTTATCCCAGACAAAATCCATCTCTTTTACCCAGCTTTCTATCCAGAGCTTGAGATGGTAGGATAGATTTTGTGTCCGCTTTAGATGAATACCCTATGTTTGACAGTGGCGTTTCGATGCATTGAGGCATGTAAGGAGGTATTTTTCTTTAAAAAATTTGGTCAGTTAGTGAAGAGATGTAACTTGTTCATGAGCATGGCATGTGAAAACTATGACATATGGATAAGAAGTCTTAGGATGTATAAATTACTTGTGGGAATGGAAATCTTCTTAACTAAAACATGATACGAAGTGTTTAAGAAAAGTTATTTTTATGAAATTGATGCATTGAGGATTTAAATTTCTGAAATTCATGATGCAAAGGAAATGATGGCATATTTAGTCTCTGTTTTTCTGTTGAACATTCATTCTCTTTATAGTTATTCTTGGCTTATTGTTTCCTCTAAGGTTGCACCCCTTTCAATCCTCTTTCTTTTGTGAATATCACCAGTATAAACATCATTTGTCTTTGCATTTCTTTTGCTCATTTGATTTCCATGACCTTACGTCGTTAAAGAATTTTTTCCCCAAAAATAGCAACATGGGTCAAATTCAATAATATCTAGAAATGAGAAATTTCTTATATTTCCTAAAATGTTAAGGAAAATTTAATTATTCTTTAAATTTATTTTAAGTGTTTATGTACTGATTGATCTTGATTTGTATTGACACTAGGTTATTCATTTTGTGAAGAGTTAGAAAAAATACACAACTGTAACCATTTTCCCCAATTGAAGAATTATCAAATTAATCAATTTTATATTGCTTATTATATTTCAGGATAAAATTACATATTATTTTAAAAAATATGTTTTCAATTAATTCTATGTTTTGAATTTATTTTAACTAGACATGTAAAATCATAAATTTAATTAATTATATGTTTTAATTTTAATTTTATTTTTAAATTAAAAATATAAAATCATAAATTTAAATGGTTCAAATTACATTATAATGCACTTAATATTTATAATATGGTAGCCATTTCCAAATCTATACTTTTCATAAATATTATCCATTAAAATGAAAATAAATATCTACAAATTTTATTAATAATAAATAATTTGGTATGTTAATATTTTTTTATTAGTAATTTTAAAATTATTAATTACAATTTTTGAAATTATATTACATTTTTCATGTATTAGTGTATATAATATTTATAAAATTAAATAAGATAACCATATATTTAATAATTTATTTTATTATTATCAATTTTTTGTTTTGGAAATTTTCTAAAATAAAAATATAAAATTATAATTTTAAATGGCTAAAATTTCATTGTAATGCACTTGATATTTATAATATTTATGGGTTTTTCCAAGCTAATGTTTTCTACTGTATATTATATATTATTGATTAAAATAAAAATATATATCTACAAATTTAAATAATTGCATGGAGAGACTTTAGTCCAACATGAATGATTACACGGGAGACTTTAGCCCAAAGTGAATGAGATGTTCTAAGGTTATTTAATGTTATTTAAAGTTGTTAATTTAGTCAAATTACTCAAATATAAAATAAAATAAAATAAGAATTATAATTATTAATAATTAAACCGTTTTTGATTCATCTTAACTCTAGATTTAGATAGCCTACAAAGGGATCAAATTTCTCAAGGTGCAAGCTTTTCCTTTAGATCCATGTTAACTCTAGATTTAGTCAACATAGACAGGGAATTTTTTTCTTGATGATAATGTTAGAGTCTGTTCTATTTGCATAGTTTGGGAAATCTTACAAAGACCAAGGAATTCACACGAGTGAGAGAGATAATTTACTTAATGAGATTTATAAACATGTATATGCATCTCCTAGATGGGGAGGAGCAAGTGAAGGGATATGGAGACGAGTATGAGATTTTTTTGTGTGAGAAATCCATCACAACTTGTTAGATTTCTCACTCTACAATGTTTCTATGTGCTTGAGTTTCTGCTAAAAGAAAATCTAACACATGTTAGATTTTCTTTTACATTGTAATGTTGTTAATCTAGCACACATTAGACTTATTTAATCCTAAAATGTTGTTATGTTCTTGTGTTTGTGCTAGAAGGAAATATAGCATGTGTTAGATTTCTTTCAAATTTAAATATGCTTGTGTTTGTGTTGGAAGAAATTTTAACACAAGCTAGAT
Organism: Pinus tabuliformis; assembly: GCA_031772625.1. Lineage (NCBI taxonomy): Eukaryota > Viridiplantae > Streptophyta > Pinopsida > Pinales > Pinaceae > Pinus > Pinus tabuliformis. The sequence goes on along the minus strand of CM062818.1, from coordinate 322,651,040 downwards.
TTCTTATACTCTACAATGTTGTTGTTGGCAATGTGCATGTATTTGTGGTAGACATAAATCTAGCACTTGCTAGATTTCTCACTCTACAATGTTTCTATGTGCTCGAGTTTGCGGTAAAAGGAAATCTAACACATGTTAGATTTTATTTTACATTGAAATGTTGTTAATCTAGCACACATTAGACTTATTTAGTCCTACAATGTTGTTATGTTCTTGTGTTTGTGCTTGAAGGAAATATAACATGTGTTAGATTTCTTTCAAATTAAAATGTGCCTGTGTTTGTGTTGGAAGAAAATTTAACACAATCTAGAATTATTATACTCTAAAATGTTGTTGTTGGCAACGTGCTTGTATTTGTGCTAGAGATAAATCTAGCACTTGTTAGGTTTCTCACTTTACAATGATTCTATGTGCTTGAGTTTGCACTAAAATGAAATCTAACACATGTTAGATTTTCTCTTACATTTCAATGTTGTTAATCTATCACTCATTAAACTTATTTAGTACTAAAATGTCGTTATGTTCTTGTGTTTGTGCTAGAAGGAAATATAGCATGTGTTAGGCTTCTTTCAAATTTAAATGTGCTTGTGTTTGTGTTAGCTGAAAATTTAACACAAGCTAGATTTGTTATACTCTACAATGTTATTGTTGGCAATGTGCTTGTATTTGTGGTAGACATAAATCTATCACTTTCTAGATTTCTCACTCTATAATGTTTCCATGTGCTCGAGTTTGCGCTAAAAGGAAATCTAACAGATTTTAGATTTTATTTTACATTACAATGTTGTTAATCTATCACACAATAGACATATTTAGCCCTACAATGTTTTTATGTACTTGTGTTTGTGCTCGAAGGAAGTATGACATGTGTTAAATTTATTTCAAACTAAAATGTGCTTGTGTTTGTGATGGAAGAAAATTTAACAAAATCTAGAATTCTTATACTCTATAATGTTGTTGTTGGCAACGTGCTTGTATTTGTGGTATACATAAATCTAGCACTTGCTAGATTTCTCACTCTACAATGTTTCTACGTCCTCGAATTTGAGCTAAAAGTAAATCTAACACATGTTAGATTTTCTTTTACGTTCGAACATTTTTAATATAGCACACATTAGAATTATTTAGTCCTACAGTGTTGTTATGTTCTTCTGTTTGTGCTTGAAGGAAATATAACATGTGTTAGGTTTCCTTCAAATTAAATTGTGCTTGGGTTTTTGTTGGAAGAAAATTTAACACAATGTAGAATTATTATACTCTACAACGTTGTTGTTGGCAACATGCTTGTATTTGTGGTAGACATAAATGTAGCACATGTTATATTTCTCACTCTACAATGTTTTTGTTGGCAACGTGCTTACATTTGTGTTAGACATAAATGTAGCAGTTGCTATATTTCTCACTCTAGAATGTTTCTATGTGCTTGAGTTTGCGCTAAAAGGAAATCTAACACATGTTTGATGTTCTTATACATTGCAATGTTGTTAATCTAGCACACATTAGACTTATTTAGTCCTGAAATGTTGTTATGTTCTTGTGTTTGCGCTAGAACGAAATATAACATGTCTTATATTTCCTTCAAATTTAAATTTGCTCGTGTTTGTGTTGGAAGAAATGTCAACAGAAGCCAGATTTCTTATACTCTACAAGTTTGTTATTGGAAACATGCTTTTATTTGTGGTAGACATAAATCTAGCACTTGCTATATTTCTCACTCTACAATGTTTCTACATGCTTGAGTTTGTGCTAAAAGGAAATCTAACACATGTTATATTTTCTTTTACATTGAAATGTTGTTAATCTAGCACACATTAGACTTATTTAGTCCTAATATGTTGTTATGTTTTTCTGTTTGTACTAGAAGGAAATATAGCATGTGCTAGAATTATTTCAAATTTAAATGTGCTTGTGTTTGTGTTGGAAGAACATTTAACACAAGCTACATTTCTTATACTCTACAATGTTGGTGTTGGCAACATGCTTATATTTGTGCTAGACATAAATCTAGCACAAGCTAGATTTCTCACTCTACAATGTTTCTATGTGCTCAAGTTTGTGCTAAAAGGAAATCTAACACATGTTAGATTTTATTTTACATTGCAATGTTGTTAATCTACCACACATTATAGACTTATTTAGTCCTACAATGTTGTCATGTTCTTGTGTTTGTGCTAGAAGGAAATTTAGCATTTGTTAGAATTCTTTCAAATTTAAATGTGCTTGTGTTTGTGTTGGAAGAAAATTTAACACAAGCTAGAATTCTTATACTCTACAATGTTGTTGTTGGCAATGTGCTTGTATTTGTGGTAGACATAAATCTAGCACTTGCTAGATTTCTCACTCTACAATGTTTCTATGTGCTCGAGTTTGTGCTCAAATGAAATCTAACACATGTTAGATTTTATTTTACATTGCAATGTTGTTAATTTAGCACACATTAGACTTATTTAGTCCTACAATGTTGTTATGTTCTTGTGTTTGTGCTTGAAGGAAATATAACATGTGTTAGATTTCTTTCAAATTAAATTGTGCTTGTGTTTGTGTTGGAAGAAAATTTAACACAATCTAGTATTCTTATACTATACAATGTTGTTATTGGCAACGTGCTTGTATTTGTGGTAGACAGAAATATAGCATGTGTTAGATTTCTCACTCTACAATGTTTCTATGTGCTCAAGTTTGTGCTAAAAGGAAATCTAACACATGTTAGATTTTATTTTACATTGCAATGTTCTTAATCTAGCACACATTAGACTTATTTAGTCCTAAAATGTTGTTACGTTATTGTGTTTGTGCTAGAAGGAAATATAGCATGTGTTAGATTCTTTCAAATTAAAATGTGCTTGTGTTTGTGTTGGAAGAAAATTTAACACAAGCTAGATTTCTTATACTCTACAATGTTGTTGTTGGCAACATGCTTATATTTGTGGTAGACATAAATCTAGCACTTGCTAGATTTCTCACTCTACAATGTTTCTATGTGCTTGAGTTTGCGCTAAAAGGAAATCTAACACATGTTAAATTTATTTTACATTGCAATGTTGTTAAACTAGCACATATTAGACTTACTTAGTCGTAAAATGTGTGTTATGTTCTTGTGTTTGTGCTAGAAGTAAATATAGCACGTGTTATATTTCTTTCAAATTAAATTGTGCTTGTGTTTGTGTTGGAAGAAACTTTAACACAATCTAATATTCTTATACTATACAATGTTGTTATTGGCAACATGCCTGTATTTGTGGTAGACATAAATCTAGCACTTGTTAAATTTCTCACTCTACAATGTTTCTATGTGCTCAAGTTTGGGCTAAAAGGAAATCTAACACATGTTAGATTTTATTTTACATTGTAATGTTGTTAATCTAGCACACATTAGATTTATGTAAACCTAAAATTTTGTTATGTTATTGTGTTTGTGCTAGAAGGAAATATAACATGAGTTAGATTATTTCAAATTAAAATGTGCTTGTGTTTGTGTTGGAAGGAAATTTAACACAAGCTAGATTTCTTATACTCTACAATGTTGTTGTTCGCAACATGCTTATATTTGTGGTAGACATAAGTCTAGCACTTGCTAGATTTCTCACTCTACAATGTTTCTATGTGCTCGAGTTTGTGCTAAAAGGAAATCTAACACATGTTAGATTTTATTTTACATTGCAATGTTGCTAATCTAGCACACATTAGACTTATTTAGTCCTAAAATGCTTTTATGTTCTTGCGTTTGTGCTAGAAGGAAATATAGCATGTGTTGCATTTCTTTCAAATTTTAATGTGTTTGTTTTTGTGTTTGAAGAAGATTTAGCACAAGTTAGATTTATTATAATCTACAACGTTGTTGTTGGTAACGTGTTGTATTTGTGGTAGACATAAGTCTAGCACTTGCTAGAATTCCCAATCTACAATGTTTCTATGTGCTTGACTTTGCGCTAAAAGGAAATCTAACACATGTTAGATTTTCTTTTACATTGCAGTGTTGTTAATCTAGCACACATTAGACTTATTTAGTCCTACAAAATTGTTAAGTTCTTGTGTTTGTGCTAGAAGGAAATATAACATGTGTTAGATTTCTTTCAAATTAAAATGTGCTTGTGTTTGTGTTGGAAGAAAATTTAACACAATCTAGAATTCTTATATTGTACAATGTTGTTGTTGGCAACCTGCTTGTATTTGTGGTAGACATCAATCTAGAAGTTGCTAGATTTCTCACTATTGAATGTTTCTATGTGCTTGAGTTTGTGCTAAAAGGAAATCTAACACATGTTAGATTTTATTTTACATTTCAATGTTGTTAAACTAGCACACATTAGACTTATTTAGTCCTAAAATGTTGTTATGTTCTTGTGTTTGTGCTAGAAGGAAATATAACATGTATTATATTTCTTTTAAGTTTAATTTTGCTTGTGTTTGTGTTGGAAGAAAATTTAACACAAGCTTGATTTCTTATACTCTACAATGTTGTTGTTGGTAATGTACTTGTATTTGTGGTAGACATGAATCTAGCACTTGCTAGATTTCTCTCTCTACAATGTTTCTACGTCCTCGAATTTGAGCTAAAAGTAAATCTAACACATGTTAGATTTTCTTTTACGTTCGAACATTTTTAATATAGCACACATTAGAATTATTTAGTCCTACAGTGTTGTTATGTTCTTCTGTTTGTGCTTGAAGGAAATATAACATGTGTTAGGTTTCCTTCAAATTAAATTGTGCTTGGGTTTTTGTTGGAAGAAAATTTAACACAATGTAGAATTATTATACTCTACAACGTTGTTGTTGGCAACATGCTTGTATTTGTGGTAGACATAAATGTAGCACATGTTATATTTCTCACTCTACAATGTTTTTGTTGGCAACGTGCTTACATTTGTGTTAGACATAAATGTAGCAGTTGCTATATTTCTCACTCTAGAATGTTTCTATGTGCTTGAGTTTGCGCTAAAAGGAAATCTAACACATGTTTGATGTTCTTATACATTGCAATGTTGTTAATCTAGCACACATTAGACTTACTTAGTCCTGAAATGTTGTTATGTTCTTGTGTTTGCGCTAGAACGAAATATAACATGTCTTATATTTCCTTCAAATTTAAATTTGCTCGTGTTTGTGTTGGAAGAAATGTCAACACAAGCCAGATTTCTTATACTCTACAAGTTTGTTATTGGAAACATGCTTTTATTTGTGGTAGACATAAATCTAGCACTTGCTATATTTCTCACTCTACAATGTTTCTACATGCTTGAGTTTGTGCTAAAAGGAAATCTAACACATGTTATATTTTCTTTTACATTGAAATGTTGTTAATCTAGCACACATTAGACTTATTTAGTCCTAATATGTTGTTATGTTTTTCTGTTTGTACTAGAAGGAAATATAGCATGTGCTAGAATTATTTCAAATTTAAATGTGCTTGTGTTTGTGTTGGAAGAACATTTAACACAAGCTACATTTCTTATACTCTACAATGTTGGTGTTGGCAACATGCTTATATTTGTGCTAGACATAAATCTAGCACAAGCTAGATTTCTCACTCTACAATGTTTCTATGTGCTCGAGTTTGTGCTAAAAGGAAATCTAACACATGTTAGATTTTATTTTACATTGCAATGTTGTTAATCTAGCACACATTATAGACTTATTTAGTCCTACAATGTTGTCATGTTCTTGTGTTTGTGCTAGAAGGAAATTTAGCATTTGTTAGAATTCTTTCAAATTTAAATGTGCTTGTGTTTGTGTTGGAAGAAAATTTAACACAAGCTAGAATTCTTATACGCTACAATGTTGTTGTTGGCAATGTGCATGTATTTGTGGTAGACATAAATCTAGCACTTGCTAGATTTCTCACTCTACAATGTTTCTATGTGCTCGAGTTTGCGCTCAAATGAAATCTAACACATGTTAGATTTCATTTTACATTGCAATGTTGTTAATTTAGCACACATTAGACTTATTTAGTCCTACAGTGTTGTTATTTTCTTGTGTTTGTGCTTGAAGGAAATATAACATGTGTTAGATTTCTTTCAAATTAAATTGTGCTTGTGTTTGTGTTGGAAGAAAATTTAACACAGTCTAGAGTTCTTATAGTATACAATGTTGTTATTGGCAACGTGCTTGTACGTGTGGTAGACAGAAATATACCATCTGTTAGATTTCTCACTCTACAATGTTTCTATGTGCTCAAGTATGTGCTAAAATGAAATCTAACACATTTTAGATTTTATTTTACATTGCAATGTTCTTAATCTAGCACACATTAGACTTATTTAGTCCTAAAATGTTGTTACATTATTGTGTTTGTGCTAGAAGGAAATATAGCATGTGTTAGATTCTTCCAAATTAAAATGTGGTTGTGTTTGTGTTGGAAGAAAATTTAACACAAGATAGATTTTTTATACTCTACAATGTTGTTGTTGGCAACATGCTTATAATTGTGGTAGACATAAATCTAGCACTTGCTAGATTTCTCATTCTACAATGTTTCTACGTGCTTGAGTTTGCGCTAAAAGGAAATCTAACACATGTTAAACTTTATTTTACATTGCAATGTTGTTAAACTAGCACATATTAGACTTACTTAGTCCTAAAATGTTGTTATGTTCTTGTGTTTGTGCTAGAAGTAAATATAGCACGTGTTATATTTCTTTCAAATTAAATTGTGCTTGTGTTTGTGTTGGAAGAAAATTTAACACAATCTAATATTCTTATACTATACAATGTTGTTATTGGCAACATGCTTGTATTTGTGGTAGACATAAATCTAGCACTTGTTAAATTTCTCACTCTACAATGTTTCTATGTGCTCAAGTTTGGGCTAAAAGGAAATCTAACACATGTTAGATTTTATTTTACATTGTAATGTTGTTAATCTAGCACACATTAGATTTATGTAAACCTAAAATTTTGTTATGTTATTGTGTTTGTGCTAGAAGGAAATATAACATGAGTTAGATTATTTCAAATTAAAATGTGCTTGTGTTTGTGTTGGAAGGAAATTTAACACAAGCTAGATTTCTTATACTCTACAATGTTGTTGTTCGCAACGTGCTTATATTTGTGGTAGACATAAGTCTAGCACTTGCTAGATTTCTCACTCTACAATGTTTCTATGTGCTCGAGTTTGTGCTAAAAGGAAATCTAACACATGTTAGATTTTATTTTACATTGCAATGTTGCTAATCTAGCACACATTAGACTTATTTAGTCCTAAAATGCTTTTATGTTCTTGCGTTTGTGCTAGAAGGAAATATAGCATGTGTTGCATTTCTTTCAAATTTTAATGTGTTTGTTTTTGTGTTTGAAGAAGATTTAGCACAAGTTAGATTTATTATAATCTACAACGTTGTTGTTGGTAACGTGTTGTATTTGTGGTAGACATAAATCTAGCACTTGCTAGAATTCACAATCTACAATGTTTCTATGTGCTTGACTTTGCGCTAAAAGGAAATCTAACACATGTTAGATTTTCTTTTACATTGCAGTGTTGTTAATCTAGCACACATTAGACTTATTTAGTCCTACAAAATTGTTAAGTTCTTGTGTTTGTGCTAGAAGGAAATATAACATGTGTTAGATTTCTTTCAAATTAAAATGTGCTTGTGTTTGTGTTGGAAGAAAATTTAACACAATCTAGAATTCTTATATTGTACAATGTTGTTGTTGGCAACATGCTTGTATTTGTGGTAGACATCAATCTAGAAGTTGCTAGATTTCTCACTATTGAATGTTTCTATGTGCTTGAGTTTGTGCTAAAAGGAAATCTAACACATGTTAGATTTTATTTTACATTTCAATGTTGTTAAACTAGCACACATTAGACTTATTTAGTCCTAAAATGTTGTTATGTTCTTGTGTTTGTGCTAGAAGGAAATATAACATGTATTATATTTCTTTTAAGTTTAATTTTGCTTGTGTTTGTGTTGGAAGAAAATTTAACACAAGCTTGATTTCTTATACTCTACAATGTTGTTGTTGGTAATGTACTTGTATTTGTGGTAGACATGAATCTAACACTTGCTAGATTTCTCTCTCTACAACGTTTCTATGTTCTTGAGTTTGCACCAGAAGTAAGTCTAACGCATGTTAGAATTTCTTTTACATTGCAATGTTGTTAATCTAGCACACATTAGAGTTATTTAGTCCTAAAATGTTGTTATGTTCTTGTGTTTGTGCTAGAAGGAAATATAGCAAGTGTTAGATTTATTTCATATTTAAGTGTGCTTGTGTTTGTGTTGGTAGAAAATTTAACAGAAGCTAGATTTATTATACTCTACAATGTTGTTGTTGGCAACGTGCTTGTATTTGTGGTAGACATAAATCTAGCAGATGCTAGATTTCTCACTCTTGAATGTTCCTATGTGCTCGAGATTGTGCTTAAAGGAAATCTAACACATGTTAGGTTTTATTTTAAATTGCAATGTTGTTAATCTAGCACACATTAAACTTATTTATCCTAGAATTTTGTTATATTCTTCTGTTTGCGCTCAAAGGAAATATAACATGTGTTAAATTTCTTTCAAATTAAAATGTGCTTATGTTTGTGTTGGAAGAAAATTTATCACAATCTAGAATTCTTAAACGCTACAATGTTGTTGTTGGCAACGTGCTTGTATTTGTGGTAGACATAAATCTAACACTTGATAGACTTCTCACTCTACAATGTATATATGTGCTCGAGTTTGCACTAAAAGGGAATCTAACACATGTTATATTTTATTTTACATTGCAATGTTGTTAAACTAGCACACATTATACTTATTTAGTCCTAAAATGTTGTTATGTTCTTGTGTTTGTGCTAGAAGGAAATATAGCATGTGTTAGATTTCTTTTAAATTTAAATGTTCTTTTTTCCTGTGTTGGAAGAAAATTTAACACAAGTTAGATTTCTTATACTCTACAATGTTGTTGTTGGCAACATGCTTGTAATTGTGGTAGATATAAATCTAGCAGTTGCTAGATTTCTCACTTTTGAATGTTTCTATGTGCTTGAGTTTGTGCTAAATGGAAATCTAACACATGTTAGAATTTATTTTACATTGCGATGTTGTTAATCTAGCACACATTAGACTTATTTAGTCCTAAAATGTTGTTATGTTCTTGTGTTTATATTTCTTTCAAATTTTATTTTGCTTGTGTTTGTGTTGGAAGAAAATTTAACACAAGTCTGATTTCTTATACTCTACAATGTTGTTTTTGGCAACATGCTTGTATTTGTGGTAGACATAAATCTATCACTTGCTAGATTTCTCACTCTACAATGTTCTATGTGCTTGAGTTTGCACTAAAAGGAAATCTAACACATGTTAGATTTTCTTTTACGTTGCAATGTTGTTAATCTAGCACACATTAGGCTTATTTAGTCCTAAAACGTTGTTATGTTCTTGTGTATGTGCTAAAAGGAAATAAAACATGTGTTATATTTTTTTCAAATTTAATTTTCAGTGTGTTTGTGTTGGAAGAAAATTTAACACAAGCTAGATTTCTTATACTCTACAATGTTATCGTTGGCAACGTGCTTGTATTTGTGGTAGACATAAATCTAGCACTTTCTAGATTTGTCACTCTACAATGTTTCTATGTTCTTGAGTTTGCGTTAAAGGTAAATCTAACACATGTTAGATTTTCTTTTACATTGCAATGTTTTTAATCTAGCACACATTAGACTTATTTAGTCCTAAAATGTTGTTATGTTCTTTCATTTGTGCTAGAAGGGAATATAGCATGTGTTAGATTTCTTTCAAATTTAAATGTGCTTGTGTTTGTGTTCGAAGAAAATTTAACACAGGCTAGATTTCTTATTCTCTACAATGTTGTTGTCGGCAACATGCTTTTATTTGTGGTAGACATAAATCTAGCACTTTCTAGATTTATCACTCTACAATGTTTCTATTTGCTCAAGTTTGCGCTAAAAGAAAATCTAACTCATGTTAGATTTTCTTTTAAATTGCAATGTTGCTAATATAGCACACAATAACCTTGTTTAATCTTATAATGTTGTTATGTTATTGTGTTTGCGTTTAAAGGAAATATAACATCTGTTAAATTTCTTTCAAATTAAGTTGTGTTTGTGTTTTATGTTGGAAGAAAATTTAACACAATCTAGAATTCTTATACTCTACAACGTTGTTGTTGGCAACATGCTTGTATTTGTGGTAGACATAAATCTAACACTTGATAGACTTCTCACTCTACAATGTTTCTATGTGCTCGAGTTTGCGCTAAAATGAAATCTAACACATGTTAGCTTTTATTTTAAATTGCAATGTTGTTAATGCTAACATGTTTCTATTTAGGCTAAAAGAAAATCTAGCTTGTGCTAGATTTTTTTGTCGTGTAGTGTTGTCATTGGAAATATTTATATGTTTGTGTTAAAAGTAAATGTAATTCTGAGTAAATTTTTCTCACCCTACAATGTTGTTATGTGATTAATTTCACATTAGAAGGAAATATAGTATGAATTATATTTCTTTCACCTCGTAATGTTGTTATTTGGAATGTTCTTGAGTTTTTTATAGGAGGAAATCTTTGTACACTATGACATTCCTAGACCACATATTCCGTATGAAGGGCCTTCTAATCATTTCAGGGTTTAACATTTTTTATATTGTAACAATAGTGTTTGTAGGCATGGACTAAAACCTCATAGTATCTAAAAGGCAAGGCCAAATGTCCCAGGAAATATTATTATTGCAATGATTTTATTGACATTGTGTTTATGTTTTTGCTTTACAACACAATGTTGTTGTCGGCAATCTTGTTGTCTGCGACAGAATATAGTCTAGCATGGGTTACATTTCCTTTGCCTTGCAATATTTTTAATGACAATATGTTTTTGTTTGTGGTAGAAGGAAATCTAGCTTGTTTTATATTTATTTTGTTTTAAAATGTTTTTCTTCGAAATATGAATGTGTTCGCGCTAAAAATAATTCTAGCATGTGCTAGATTTCCTTCACCTTACAATGTTTTTTTTTACAATATCCATGCGTTTGTAATAGAAATAAATCTAGGATGTGAATATTTCTTTTGTTTTGCAATATTCTTTTTGGCAATATGCTTTTGTTCATGTTAGAAGCAATTCTATCACATTCTATATTTCTTTCACCTTGAAAAGTTTCTATGTGTTTGTCTTTGTGCTAGACAAAGATCTAGAAGAAAATCTAATGATCGCCATAGTTAATGTTCTCTCATTGTGTTTTTCTATTATTTTATCTAAAGCAAACTAAGAATATACATGACTATAAGAGATAAATTGTGTATATATGTTGTTGTTTTAGTCTATACAATTGTTTTTGTTTATTCACAATGTAATGTCTTCTAGAAATGTTCTTATGCTCTTGCTAGAAGGAAACCTAGTAGATCTTTGCCTTCCTATATTCACGATTAAGAGAACATAAAAAAATTATTTTGGGGTGCCCTTTTTCTAACCTTGATTAGCTATTATTATGAGTTATACACTTGTTATTATTCTTGTTTATTTTGTTACACATATAATTATGCGAATAGTTATAGCATTTATAAATTCATATTTTCTTCAATAATTCGAAACTGTGATAACATTTTTTTACTTTATTTTCAGATACGATGGATTATGAAGCTAGTGAGAATTCAAAGGGAGCATCCAAGGAAAAAGGAAGTTCAAGAAACATGACACCAAATTCTTTAAATTGTATGTCAATTTTAGTTTATACTTTGTTAAAATTGTTCGACATTGTGTTAATAAATGGTTGTTGATTAATAAAACCCTTGGAAACGGCCTTAGGATTGGGGTTTTAATGAGGAAAACCCATACTAACATGGGTATTTTTTTCCAATAAATTTTAAATATGTGATAACTTTTGGTGTCATATACTAAACTTGCGTAACATATGTACTCATTTATTATTGTGCGTGTAAATGGAAATCATGTATTATAAGGTCGTTTAATACTATTTGTTATTTCATGTCTTCCATTAAATTTTTCTTTCTAAAAACTGTGGAAACTGGTGGGTGTGAAATTCGAAGTAAAGTAGTGAAGACAAAAGGAAAAACAAGTGATATACAAATGATGCCCCCTTCAATTGGTATGATGGTTTTATATTTTATCTACTCTTTAAGAAGTGGTTGGATGAGGTGGTTTGTTTTCTTGGTAGTTTTACTTAGGTGATAACTTTTGGTGTCATATAGTAAACTTGCATAGCATATGTAATCATTTCTTATTGTGCATGTAAATGGAAATCATGTATTAAAAGGTTGTTTAATAATATTTAGTATTTCATGTATTCCATAATTTTTTTTCTAGAAACTGTGGAATCTGGTGTCCCTGAAATTTAGAGTAAAGTAGTGAAGAAAAGAAAAAAAAAGTGATGTATAAACATTGCCTCTTTCAACTAGTATGGTGGTTTTATATTTTATGTACACTATCTTGGAAATGGTTAGATTAGGTTGTTTTTCAATATTTACAAGAACATTATGTGATAATTTTTGAGATTATATTTTCATTTTGATTAATTCAAACATTTTTTTTCTATTATTTGTAGAATTCGTTGGCCCAAAAGAAAATGAAATGTTACAACCATCACTTAATAAAAAGAAAAGTTATTCAACCCAAAAAGAAGTATCAATAACACCTTCTACTTCTACTTTTGAAATGATTAAAAAATATAATACAAATAATAAATATGAGTTCGTGCAAGATTGGTACATCCAAATAGAAATTCCCATGAATATGTTTCCTGATATGTACCTATTTGGATCAATAGATAGAAACGAACTAGAGATATTAGGAATAATAATTAATTGCTATGTTTGCAATGAAAATGACATTGACTTTCAAGTGGAAATGATTAAATAAAATGAGGTAAAATTAATTTCATGTCAAGTGGAGTATACAAATTTTAGACCGGATTTGATTGAAGCTTCAAGTATTGATTCAACGAATATGATAAAAAGTTCAATGTTCAAGTTGGATAACTTTGAGAGCTTCTCTAAATCTGGACTAAATAGCTGTGTAGATGTTTTAAATGCATCGCCAATGTTCTTAGATATCGCTATGTAAGAATTAAAAAAACATCATCTGTACTTCTTCATTTACAACAAAAAGGTAAAATTTTCGATAAAATACCAGATGATAAAATTGATTCTCAATTACTTTCTTTGAGAAGAGTATATTTATCTGATTTGGAGGAGAACATAAAAGAAAGTGATTTCAAGCCCACTACAGAATTTCAAAAAACTAGGAAATTTGAATTTGTGAAAACTAACCTTGCAAAACAATGTGATGAGATTCATGAAGCTTTCAAGCATTTCTATCTATTTTCAAACTCCTTTAATAGAAAAGTAGTTGTTGAAAGATGTAAAGATGCCCCTAAGTGTTCAAATTAAGATCATAAGATGATTTAAATGTTCAAGTTAACGAAATCATTCCTAGAAAAGTTTCAAACCTCATTACCTGATGCTCTTCTGATTCCATTTTACATCAATGAGCCTGATCCATTGGTCAACTATATCAAAATTATAAGTGAGACAGATCTAAATTCTAAGAATATCAATTTTTGGATAGTTGATGGTCAACATACCATTCAAGTAGCGAAAGAAATTTTTACAATTCCTAAGTATAATGTATCGACAAAAGCAAAAAAAAAAATATAAAAAACGTAATGCTCAATTCTTGCTTCCATCAGTTGAACCCAATGAGATGATCCACATTTGTTGTCAATTAAATTCTACAAATAAGGTATTATTCAAAACTCCATTTATTGATTGTGTGCGCTCGGCAAGACATTTCTTAATTGCCAATGACAAATTGAAGAAAAGGAGGATTGGGTGTTCTAAGACAACTGAAGACAAGGTATGTAATTTTAATTATTTTTACATTTAACATTTTATTATTGTATCTACTTTTATTGTAGATAAACGACTAAAGCTGATAATATAAGTCATATTTTCTGATATTTATAAATTTTTCTCATTAGATTATAACACCATATTTAGTTTCATTTTTACATTGGATTCTTATTAGTTTATATTTATTATTTTATCAGGTTGATGATGAAATGTTGTGCTCATTCTTTGACTATCCAATTACAAATTTTTCTGATAAAAAAATTCTCTTATATCTTGATGAACATATTTGGGATAAATGGGACACTGTTTTTAATTGTTACCAAGTAGGCACATTAAAGTGTTCTCCAAGCTAACCTGATTTTGAGAACTACAAGAGAAATAGTCTACGCAGTTTGATAGAGGCTACTCTTAGGCCCCTTTAGGGATTAACCATGGAAGAAATTGCTTCAGTACCAGATAAACTATTGGATGGAACCATTTGGTTTTCTATTCCAAGTAATCATCCAGCAATTGCCATAAAATTAAAAGATTATTGTTCTAAATTGAAAACCAACTAAACAACATTGGATGCAATGGTTACATATTTTCAAAGTCATGATCAAAACTTGAATGAGATGACTCTTACCACATTCAACATTCTTGAGCATTATGAAATTAATGATATCGTATTTACCAATTTTTGCAACACGGTGGAGGGGTCTACTTATGTCAAAGGAACACATAATACAAAGATAGAGTCCCTTTCTCAGCAAGCATGTGGAGTCCTTGACAGAATGATAAATGGATTGACAAGTGTTCAACAGGTTGATACCAATTTTGAATTTGGTTGTCATTTTGGGGTCCCTAATCTTTTGTCAACACTTTTGCACTCTTTTCCATGTCAATTGCAACCAGTTTTACATATTTATCTTGTTGTTTTGGATACACTGGTTTTGGAAAAAGAATAATTCAACAAGGGATATTACATTGAATTTTTTCGATTTCTTATCGAAAAAAATGAGCTGAATGACTTTACTATACTTCTCTTATAGAACTTTCGTTTTGTAATCACGTACGCCAGTCTTTGGAAATTTCCATAAAGAACTCCAAGTTCAACTATAAAATGATTAGTAGCATTTATGAATATATGTCCCAAAAGAATTATAGTTATGATATAGTTCTTACTATACATTTCTATACTTCAGAATTAAAAATTTTGGAGGCTATAAAATACTCTCACACATTTAAAGACACATTTGATGGAAATGAGAGAGATTATGATTTTTGGATGGATTTAGTGGAAAAACACCATCAATGTAGTGATGCAAAAGTGTTTATTTCTTTTTATGCGGGGAAAAATGTAATCAAGGCCTGTTGTACATATGGAAGAGGAATTTCATGTGTTGTGCAAACAGAGTCACAAAGGAAAATCATGTTAAATAATTACAAATCTTTTCAACTATCAAATCCGGTATCCATTAAGTTCTTAGAAAATTTAGGTACTACAATTCATTTATTTATTCTCTTATAATATATTGGATACTATTTTTTTCATATTTCTTAATCGTCAAAGTGTTACCTAAAATCACTAATGATGGAGATTCTAAAACAGAGAATTGTTATAAACATTTTTGGGCACTGCAACCACAATCAAACATGTCCATAAACCAAGGGCTCCTAAGTCCCTAAAAGTGTTGTTCCATACCCTAAAAGAACAAGGTTAGTTGATTACATCATCTCCCAAAAGTTCTCCACAGAAAACTGCTAAGAACTGGTCAAAACTGAACCATACAGACTGCCCAGTGCAGAGGGTGCAATGCATCTCACCTGCCCAGTGAAAAGGTTGTGATGCATACTGAAAAGCCCTTCTGTAGGGCACGATGAGTGACATTGGACAAATGGCAGAGACAGTTTGCGAGGTGGATGATCATGGAATCTTCCAGAAACTTCTCCTATGACACTTGCCTCTTTGAATTCGCCCAGGGATGAGTACGAGATCATCAACCTCCAAGTGGAATCAAGAACTATCAGAGAGAGGACACTAATTAAAATCCTAGAGGCTGACTCACCCCCCTGCAATCATCTATATATGAATCCCTCATCCTAGAGATCCAGAGGCTAGAATTTTATGTCTTGTAAGGAAGTGTTGTTGGTTTCTTGGTGGAATATCATAGTGTTTGGTGATCTAAGATTTTCATGAGGTGAAAGAAGGGCTTTCATGCTGGAGGATGACACTGGGTTAGAACAATTGGTTCTAATCCACTTTGCTATTCTTGATATTAATAAATCTATTCAATTTTTCCTCCACATTCTTGTATGTTTGATGATATATGCATTTGTGTGGTCAATATATATCTGGTCCTATATTGTTTATGATTGTAGATCTCTGTTCTTCGATAGTATTAGGCTGCTTTGATTGCATAGGTGCTCTTTGAAGCTGAGTAGACGAAAGAGAAGCGGCAAGGATCTGCCAAAAGGGAGAGGAACCGAGCAAGGAACCAAGCACAAGACTGAGGTTGGTGTCCTTCATTCCCCTCTTATCTACTTCTCATAAAGGAAAACGAAAGTTGTTTTAGTTTGTTTGTTTCTAAGATAGCTACCTGTCTTAGTGGGACTAGCAGCTCGGAGTGGACACTAGATTTCCCGATAACAAAATGGCGACTCCACTGGGGAGTGAATAGATTTTTTGTTTGTCTATATTTTTTTGTTTTATTAACTTGCAGACGGAGCCTGAAGTCAAGCCAGCTAGCCTTCGAACTGCATTTGCTATGTAAGTGAAAAGTAGATCAATGCTGCTTTAGTCTATCTCTGGGTTTTGTTTATAAACTGAACAATCGATTAGAAAACCTTCTAATTTCCCTAGTGGTGGCTCTAGTAACCTCATTAGATCAGCCCCTGTGATTCATATTTACTGAAAATCACTTGCTCGGCCTCAATCCCTGAACTAAGCTGCAAACTGTGACCCGGAACCCAGTTGAAGTCTCGTCCCTAGACCATCGCACCTTCTCCTCTTGGGAATCTGGATGAATTGCACATCCTGTGTGCAATAGGTTCACTGCATCGCAATTTCCCTGTGTTACAGGTGCGCTGATCAGACAAGACCTCTTCTGCTCTCATATTTTGGTTTCTGTGTTCACTCTCTTTAGCTCTATTAAGGAGTTTTGATGTCTGTGATCAGTATACTACTGTGGAAACCCCCTTCCTTTCCATCATTCCGCCTCCATTGTGCAAAGAACTGTGAATGTTTTTATGTATTGTGCACCATTTTCAGTTCTCTTTTACAAAGAAGTAGCGTAATCGAACTGTCGTTTTTTTATTTGAAAGTGTCGCAAGTGTCGTTTTCAGTCAAAGAAAATAATTCTATTGTTCTCGATGGTCGATTATACGGTTACTCTTGTATTTGATTTTAATTAGTAGTTTTTCAAGTGCCGAAAGCAGTTTTCAATTCAAAATAGAAAAGTGTCGTCATTATCTTCCTTTCGATTTTGAAGAGAAATTTGTTAGTACTGTCGCTTTGAAAAGATAATTTAGATTTGTACTTAACATTCTTCTTGTCATTCACACATTAGGAAAGTTGAAAAAAATACATGCATGCACATTTGCATTTAGACTGTTTCTTGGTTTGATTTAGGACAGTGCATCTAGCGTGTGCTCTCTGCTCTATGTTGAACGAATATCATCTCTCTTTCTTTATTAGCCGGGATTTTCATTGAAAAAAGAAGATTAAACGATTGTTTATCATCTTAGATTGCATTTTAGGAATTATACCTACATCACGCGGTGAACCGAAAAGGAAAATTTCTTAAGAAAGATCAACTATAAAATATATTCAATTAACATAAAAACACTTTGGAACCTAATGCACAACATCTAGAAGTCTAGGCTAGAGATGTATTCCGGCATCGTAAAGCCTGGTAACTGTCGCTTTCACTGTTGGTTGGGTGATTCCTCCTCTTTGAGACGACAATTGCCAGTATAGACTTGTGCTCCCATGTACCGTCGAGTATATATTGGGAGACCACAATAGGCTATACCCTTTATCCATAGGAAGTCGTGTCTACCACCCTATCGATCGCAATGCACTGAACACATCATTCGGGAAGATTGACTGCCGTATGGTATAAATTATTCTGCATTTTTGCGATTGGTTTGGTAATCCCTCTGTCTAGATTTCCATAGTGGTCTCTTTCATTCCTTTTCAGACTCCTTAAAGGAAAAGGTCCATCCGAGCACTTGTCACTTCAGGCTCATTAAAAATCGAAGGCAACTAGAGTCATCTTTTGTTTTTTCTCGACTATTAAAAATTGAAAAATCAAGTTGCGTCAAAGCATCTAAAATTTATTTCAATCGGAATAATATCACCATTCCCACGTTGGTCTTAGGTTGAGAAGAATGGAGTCCACTAACCAAGGGTTTCCCCTCGGAGGGAATCCTATTCCTTTCTCCTCCTGGGGAGATGTTGATGCACCTCATATGGCCACATTGTCACTTCCAGGATTGACGATTGGTTTACCAATATGGCTCTTCTTGACCTCTGTCATTCAGAACACCGTGATTCCTAAACAATCGAGTCAGCAACTGGATGATACTAAAGTTACCCCCCAACCTTCTACTTCATCTGATTCTCCCTCTCCTCCTTCCTCTTCGCTTGATAAAACTGTTAAAGCCAAAAGTAAAGTAACTAAGAAGGAGAAGAAGGAGAAGGAGAAGAAAGAGAAGAAGAAGAAGGAGCTAAAGGTAAAAAGGGGTAATCGGGTATCGTCTAGTGAAAATCCACACACTGCACCATCCAAGCCTAAATCTCCATGTGTCATTTGCACAGGAGACCACTATCATCGAGATTTTCCCTGCATCCCTCGGATCTTAAGGGACTGGTCTCCTCATTTGCACAACCCAGTGTCATCAACCTCTGAAGATCATGTTGAAAGTACACCATCAACTAGTGAAAGCGAAGCATTTGGAGAAAAAAGGAAATGTAAATTTCCTTGTAAACTGTGTGAAGGCGATCATGTCATCCACCGTTTTCCTTTCCTAGACGAAGCTAAAAGAGTTTTGGATAACCGTTCGGCTTCATCGCTATGGCTTCCTGTTGGATATAAGAAACTCTTGCCGAGTCCATCACTAGTTGAAAATCCGACCGACACGCCATTGTGGTTAGTCAAAGCATCTGTCATTGAAGATAAACCCACTGAATCCATACCAGACAAAAGTGAAATGGTTGAGGTGGAAGATGACCCGGTCTCGTCTTCGGAAGGTTCACCTTCAGATGACACAATCACCGAAGAGCATGAGAACGACATTGTTCAAATTCTTTTCGTAAACACAGACTCCGATGAACATGGGGGCAATTTACCCATTCCTTTACCTCAGGAAGGAAGTTTGTCAGAGTCATATCCGGCTGTCTATTCAGTCCCCCCTCCAAGAAACTTGGTCATTTCCTTCGATTAGAATCTACTAGGCAGACCCCGTGTACCGGCTAATGTACCATTCTGAATCATTGTACATGCTTACAAAATGATCATGGTCAGTACCATCATAGATGAAGGGGATTCTGTGAGTATCCTTTCCTCAATTGCTTGGGAAGTGCTTGGTTCACCATTGCTTCTGCCTGAGATGAGAAATCTGATAGGCTTCGACAATGGAACTAGTCAACCGTTAGGGATCCTTCCCAATGTGCCCATAACGTTGAGGAGGAAACCCGTTTACATGAACATAATGGTAGTACGAGGACATCTAGATTATAATCTACTCCTTGGACACGATTATATTTATAGCATGGGAGCCATTGTCTCCTCACTCTTTAGAGTAATGTGTTTTCCGCACGATGGCCGAATGGTCAAGCTCGTAGACCAGCTTTCGTTCCCTGGCTCACACATAGCTAATAGTCAAATGCCATCCCTAAATGGTATTTTCATTCAAGGAATGTCTCATCAATCTCTAGTCTGTCCACTTGAAGAGCACGAGTGATTCAGGAGGACATGACTGAAACCCAGGGGTCATGCACCCTAGTCTATTTCGGTAGGAAAACCTTGGGTATAGGGTAGGTTTCCGCAGAGGATATATGACTAGTCTAACACACCCGTCTGTTTAGGAAAATGGGATTAGACTGGAATAAGATTCCCTCGTCAAAGTTATGTGAGTGGAGGCAACCACGCCACTCACTTTTTTCTATTTCGGTAGACATCCCCAAGGAAGCATTTTTTCTGCAACGCGGATGGAGAGCTTTCATATGGTAACTTGGAAAATAATTCGCTATACCTAGGGGCATGCAATCCTTTTTGCATGCAAGCAAAGAGCGACCATTTATTTTCTTAGTTTGTAGTTTCTCAACCCTTTAAACTCGTAGGATTGGTTGTTCCTAGCTTTCATAATGAAAGGATCCGGAGCAATGTATGGAATGGTGCAAGCTCCTTAAAAATTGAACCTATCGATGAGACATCCTTATTATACGACTGGCATGAGCAGTTTGTATGCGAAGTTCAAGATTGTTAAAAATTAAACCTTAGCAATGAACAAACATTCCCCCAGAGTTTAAGCTCATTAAAAAATGAACCAATTTCCAGTAAATAACCGTTGTGAATGCATTATCATCAGCTTTTTAACCTTCGTCGTGTTCTCATCATCACCTCCACTCTGTTTTAGCCGATCATTCACCTCCATTTGATTGTTTACCCCTTTTGAGGAACAATTACAAGGAGTGATCCTGTTAGCCGTCCTTGTGACACTGGCATGAATGGAAAATTCCAAACCTTACCTGGAATCAGCTGCTACCTGAAATTATCACTCGTTCCTCAAAAAACGAGTCTCCTTTAAGCTCTTTCCATCTGACTCGTAAAATATGAAAAGATTACCGAGCAATTGGAATCTCCGGCTCGTTAAAGCTACCGGAAGTGCTATCCCTCCTCTAGATTTTAATCCTTTTGGACTTGAGGGATTATTACACAAAAAGATCGAGCAATTTTTTTGTTCGGCTCATTAAAATTACCGAAAATTCATCCCTTCCATATTATTTTATACTTTTTCAGAGTTAAGGGATTACATGACGAAAAAGGATTATTGGAGTTTCCTTTACGTCCCTCTCAAACTCTCTAAAATTGAAAAGGACCGAGTTATCTTTGTCATTAAACTCGTTAAAACCGAATAGTGACAAACTTGTCCATACAAATAAGAACGAGTTTCACTATCACTAGGCTCGTTAAAACATAGCGACGGGTTTGCCCGAAGAGCAAATTATAGAGCAAGCATATTTTATCCTCCTCAAGCTTGAAAAAAACAAAGTGGTACTGGTTAGCAATGACTAGGGAAAAATTGGGAAGAAAACTTGAAGAAACTTTATTAGTAGCAAGTCGTTCTTGAACATGACACTTTCACTCCGCATTCGAGTCGGGTTGGGTTGTTCCATTCACTGGTCATATCACCATTGGTCCATCACACCATCCATATTTGGGGTTAACACTACCAATCCATGTCAGTGTCGCCGGTATGTTCAAGAGAAGTCACTCAGAGAATTCGCCTGTGTCTCATCCGTTGCAATACATTCACACTCCATTCTTTCATGACCGCCACCATGAACCCTGTATCATCATATCGTTTTCACCTCCAAAATCATTTACTCCGTTCTGTGTCATAGATGTGGGATTCATTAAGACCCTCCTATGATAGGTCGCTTCTTGTCGACATCAGCTCATTATCCAAGAAGTCGACTTAGGAACAACCCTTTCAGTACTTTGAAGCTTGCATGCCTCAATGGCAAGTTTCTCACTTCCGGCGATAGATTTACATCAATGGCCTTCGACCGAAAGATTTTGTGTGTTGTTCGACGCCAAGTCCCTTTTCACACCACGCGAATTGTACTGTAGTACCTTGAGGGTCATCATCATTATCGGTGATTCCTCTCGTGCCTGTTAACAATTTACATCATTGGCTGGTAATCAGGCAATGTCTTTCCATGTTCGACTCCAGAACATCTTTCACATGGATCGACTTGTACTCCGAGTGAAGATTGAACGAGTTTGAAGACCCCGGATCTAGTTTCATCCATCTGGGGTGCGATATATTCAGGAAAATAAAAACATCAAATGTACATTGTTGCTGCACAGATGATCATTCGATCCAAAAGATGATGACTCTAGTCTGCCACACAGACGGTTGTCTATCTTATGTACATGAAAATGAATTTATAAAGCTGAGCATGGGAATGCCCGCCTCAGCTAGATCATGAAAAATATTATGAAGATAATGTATTGTATTGTATCTTATTACAGGTCGCCTTCGAGCTCCATAAAACTTCAGATCCTCATGATAAAGCATTTCACTCGACATCAAAATATTAACGACCTCATGCTTTAGGGGGTGACTGTTATAGACATTTTTGGGCACTGCAACCCCAATTAAACATGTCCATAAACCAAGGGCTCGTAATTCCCTAAAATTGTTGTTCCATACCCTAAAACAACAAGGCCAGCTGATTACATCATCTCCCAGAAGTTCTCCACAAACAATTGCTCAGAACTGGTCAAAGCTGGACCATACAGACTGCCCAGTGCAGAGGGTGTGATGCATCTCACCTGCCCAGTGAAAAGGGTGCGATGCATACTAAAAATCCCTTATGTAGGGTGTGATGGGCGAGAGTGGAAAAATGGCAGAGACAGTTTGCGAGGTGGATGATCATATAATCTTCCAGAAACTTCTCCTATGAAACTTGCCTCTCTAAATTCACCTAGGGATGAGTAGGAGATCATCAACCTCCAAGTGGAATCAAGAACTATCAGAGAGAGGACACTAATAAAAATCCCAGAAGCTGACTCACCCCCCTGCAATCATCTATATATGGATCCCTCATCCCAGAGATCTAGAGGCTGGAGTTTTGTATCTTGTAAGGAAGTGCTATTGGTTTCTTGTTGGAATATCATAGTGTTGGATGATCTAAGCTTTTCATGAGGTGAAAGGAGGGATTTCACGCTGGAGGGTAATGTTGGGTCAGAACAATTGGTTGTAATCATCTTTGTTATTCTTGATATTAATAAAGATATTCAAGTTTTCCTCCACATTCTTGTATGTTTGATGATATATGCATTTCTGTGGTTAATATATATTTGGTCCTATATTGTTTATGATTGTAGATATCTGTTCTTCGATAGTATTATGTTGCTTTGATTCCACAGGTGCTCTTTGAAGCTGGGTAGACGAAGGAGAAGCAGTAAGGATCTATTAGAAGGGAGAGGAACCGAGCAAGGAACCAAGTGCAATACTGAGGTTGGTGTCCTTCATTCTGCTCTTATCTACTTCTCATAAAGGAAAACAAAAGTAGTTTTAGTTTGTTTGTTTCTAAGATAGCTACCAGTCTTAGTGGGACTAGCAGCTCTGAGTGGACACTATATTTCCCGATAACAAGAATGATGAAAGTGGGAAGAAAAAAATTAATCAACATAGTGCTTATGTTGTTGAAAAAAGTATGGAGATGGAAACAGGAGGAGAAGGAGGAGAGGAAGAATTTATCTTAACAGGTACATAATTTGTTTGGGTTTTTCTCTTCATAATTTTTCAATTTATTTAATTTCCATATTCATAACATTTTTGGATGACTATTATAGGGAATTATGAGATGAATGAAATTAATCAAGACAATGACCATGGAAAGATGGAGATAGAAATGGGTATTAATCATTGTAACTCTATCTTTTTTTGTTTTATTATTATTCTAAATTATTATTATTATTTTGTATTGTGATTCATAGCCATTTCATATGTTGATTATAGTTGGAAATAAAGAGAATGAATATAGTGACCAAGGTATTTTCCCACAAAACTATAATCAAGAACAAAATTTAACATCAAGTACTTATAATTTGTCCGCTTGTTTTCCTTGTTATTTAATGATTCTATTCATTTTCACGATTCAAAATATTTTATATGTTTAATTTGGGAACAAATAAAGGCAATGAAGTTGATGATGAGGTGCAACATTACAAATAGGAAGATAATGTCATATCAGATACTTATAACTTCTCTTCTTATTTATCTTATTATTCTTCAAACTCAAATACTTGCAACTACCATAACGTTGTATATTTTTATTATAGGAACAAATAAAAAGGATAAAATTAACAATCAAAATAATGTTTAAGGTGTGTGTGTGTGTGTTCCTTTTAAAGGTTGCATTACTAATGTTTTTCTTGGTATTGGTATTTGATTGAAGGTTTAATAAGAAGTACAATTGGTATTTGATTGTAGGTTTAATAGGTTTACTCCAGGTCCTATGAAGATGATAAAAGAACTTATTGTTTCATCTATAAATATTGAAAAAGCCACTCAAGGTAAGTGTATCATTTCAACAATTTTTTTAGTAATTTTTGTAACATGAATAAAATGGTTTGATTATATTATTTTCCATTGTGTTGTAGCCAAAATAATTGAAAAGAAACTAGTTATTTTTGAACTAAGGTACATTGTTTACCATAGCATTGATGATGAAGCAACAAGCAAAGGGCATATTGAGAAAATGGGAGCTGATGTTGATTACATAATAGAGAAAAAATTATTTTGGATTCATCCACATGCAAAATCATTTTTTGAAATGTATTTCAAAAATGAATCTCTTCACATTTTAATTTGGATGACAGCTTTGAAACAAAGCACAACAAGATTTCTAAAAAAATTGGTTTCAGAAACATGAGAAGATAAACTTGTGTTTAAGTGGACTGCTTCAGACTGTAAGCCGCAAAAGGGACATAAGGTCATTGACAATTCAACGAAAGTTATACACACTAAATCATTGAAAAAAGTGTGGGAAATGCATACCCAATATGATGCAACCAATACTATTATAGTTGATTGTTTAATTGAGAGAGTGAAAGAGAATCCAAAAGAAATTGTGATTCTTTCCCCTCCATTCATTGGAGCAAATCAAGGTGTAGGTTGATCAATGAGCTATGGAGAATATTGCATAAACTCAACAAGGCTAGGGATGTGCGAGCTATTTTGAAGGATGTTCAATTACATTTAGAAGTACCTTAAGCTTACATATGTCTATATCATGCTATTATATGTATGACATCATGATTTATTACTTTTATTTCACAACACTAATAAAAGAATTGTTGATTTGGTTTGTCATTGCTAAAAATAAAATATTTTTATTTTCTTTATTTTTGGTGAGATGAATGGTCATTTAATGTTTTCATATGAAAATTTCCCATGCTATATTTTTTGTTTTACAATGGATTGCATTGTATGTAAAATTAATAGGTAATTGGTCTATTTGTTTTGATTACATAATTACAATTATTTGCTTTAAATGTGGTTTAAGTTATCGTTATACCTCTTAGAAATTAGTAATGTGAAGGATGACCCATTGCGTTCTTATAACACTTTTTATTCCATATAAGTTGAAAAATTATATTAAGTTGTATGTAGCACCAACAATAAACATACAATTTGTACTAAAAGAAGCACAAAAAAAAACTATGGTAGAAACTCTATAAATTAACATATAATTAATTAGGTTTGAAATTTAAAAATTGTATTATATTGTATGTGAAAATTAATAAAAAAAAATAATTTGTTTACTTGGACTAGACCATTGTAATTATATTTTTAAATTGAAATTAGTTAACTCATTATAAGTCTTAAAATCAATGATTTAAATGGTGGGTCAATGCATTCTTATAATACTTTTATTCCATAGAAATTAAATAAAGGTATTAGGCTGTATGTATAAAGTAAACATATTACTTGTTTGTTCATTTTAATGGGGCAATTGTATTTGTATTTTGTGATACTTTGAACTCATTGTAAAATTACCTTTGCATACAAATGGAAATATTTCATAATAAATATTAACACCATTTTTAAAATGGAGATATGTTACAGTGAAAATGCAGATGGGAATAACTACAAGTCAAAAGATGTTGTTGATATTCGAAATGGAAGGAGTATTCTTCCAATCATACACCAAAGATGAACAAGATTTTCATATTCAAAGAGAACTAGATTGGTAGTTTGGTGATAGGTCCTATTTTTTAAGGCCTTTTCATTCAGAAGTATTAAAATATTGCTTAAGAAATTATGATGTCGCAATATGGACATTAAATGTCACTCACAAGCATATCCGATATAGAGGACTTGAAATAGAGGACTTTAAATTTGCATGGGACAGATCTCATTGTCATTTGCAAACAAAATTGGAAGCAGGGAGAACAAGACAATTTTACGAGAAAAAATTGATTGATGTGTGGTCCCAATATGGAGATAATTATGAAGAATCAAATGTATTTCTAATAGATACAGAAAAGCATACTTCTCATTTCATCGAATATCGATCAAACCACATCTTGGTAAAATCATATACAGGAAAAAAGCAAGATAAGTGGCTTATGCAAGTTTTATTCCCCTTTCTTAAGACACTTCATTGTATCGAACAAAAACATGAGTACATTCGAATGTTCAATAGAACATGTACTTCATTGTAGTTCATGGAGATAATTTCTTTTATAAATTTGTTGAAATGTACATTCCAATTTTTTAATACATTGTGGACATAGTTTTTGTTGAATCAATTTGTATGATTTTATATTTTTTGAAATATATGGGAATTCCCAATTATAATAATATGTATATTTCTTATTATTTATAAATGTTTTTGCAATGACTGTTGTATCAATTTTTTTCTAAGATGTGTGTGTGTGTGCGCACGTGTGTTATTAAATGAGTTGTTTTCCATTCAAATTATCCTATATGAACCATCGAGGCATGCTATTTTTAATGATGTATGTTTAATTATATGTATCAATAATCATATATAAATGTGAAATATAAGTTTTGAAATTGAACTCCTTGCAAACAAAGGTGTTATTCTTACTAAAGAAATTATAATAATTTACTTGATAAATGTTATGTGCATTATTCACTATTCGCAATGCATTATTCACTATTAAGGCTAACAAGAAATGTGTCATAGGTAAATGATTTGATATTTTTCAAGCATAAGATATGTGATTTCTCAATTGATAGTTTTAATAAAATTATATGCTTAAATCAATTAATGGTTGTAACTGCAATCATATCGTATTTAAAATCAACAAGGCACAAAGTCAGTTATTCATTGTTTACATATAAAATGCACTAATATGAGTGCATAAATGTGATATGTAATTTTTTAGATGAAAATATATTGTCAATATTTTTGCATTTCTTAAAAAAACATATATATGAGGATAATGATTGATAAGTGGATTATGAAGGTTTGATTAGATACTATCATGGATGAATTATGTCATTGAATTTTTTAACCATAAGGCATCTAATCTCATTATTTAAAGTCATTTTTTTTGTAAATTTGTCTTTTAAATAAACTAAAATCATATCACTTGAGCTATAATTATATTATTGACTTGTACTTAGTTATGTCCATTAATATGAGTGTATAAATGTGATTTATAATAGCCATATACTATGATGCATTATTTTGAAAAATAAGTCTTTTAATTTCTTGATAGTAAGTATTAAGTGGACTATTTAGGCTAACGGGTTATGACTCATAACTGAATACTACTTGTTAAATTTTATTGCATTCAATTTTTAACCCATATTTTTTCTTTCATATATTCTTGAATCAACTATTTGTATATGCAATCATCTCATCTCATTTAATTTAATAAGGAATCGATTTGTTTACTTTTATTTTCTATCACGTAATCTATTAAGACTGTATTAATCTCAAATTGTATTTTTTTGAAACAAAACTGTATGAAAAACAAAATTCTCTTCTTAATAAAACATGGAATAATTAATTAGCAATGTGTTAAGTGTACCATCTAGACTCATTAAAGAGACGGGTAAAAAATGGTTATATTTAAACTTTTTGCACCATAGGACATTGATTTTCCAATCCATATTAGCATTTTGTCATTTTCAATTCTTAAATAGTTTATTTCTGGTTTAAATAATTTCATAGAATCCAATATGACTTGAAGAATTCTATTTGGCTATATGCATTGATAGAAGTTCATAATTGTGATGCAATTTTTAATGTAACTCTTAATGTAAGTATATATATCTATATATATATATATATATATATATATATATATATATATATATATATATATATATATATATATATATATATATATATATATATATATATATATATATATATATCTGTGTGTGTGTGTGTTTTACAAAATAAATTATAATTAATTTATAATGAGTTTTAAGTGGTCTATATAAAGCCATTTATCGACTTTTATTTTCATATCATGAGGTTTAATCTAAGTGTGTAAATGTGACACTTTTTTTTTAAATGAAACTCCATGTAATATGAAATGTTTTTCCTAGCAACACATGGAATAATTAATTGGTAATGAATGTTAAGTAAATTGTTAACGTTATTTCAAGGTATGAGTCATAAATAAATGTATTTAAACTTTATGAAACATATCGCATTTGATTTTCCCACCTTCATTAACATTTGGTAAATTTCAATTCTTAAATAAATTATTTGTAATTGAAATAATCCCATAGAAACCAACAAGACAAGTATGTATTAAATTATATTTAGAATGTATGTATGTATAAATGGAATTTATTTTTGAAATAAGGATCTCAATGTAAGTAAAAAATATATTTTTTAGAAAATTAATAATTTAAAACCAATTATTTATGAGTTCTAACTGGTTTATTCTATTTTGAATTGAAAACTTTTTCTAACTATGCATTATTAAATCAATTATTCCTATATGTAATCATGTCATATAAATCAATAAGTCAAGAAAGCATTAATTGATTTTTATTTAACTATCATGTGGTTTAATATGAATGTATAAATGTGAAATTGTTATTTCTAGAATCAAAAACCATGTAAAGAAAATGAATTTTCTAATAAAACATGGATTAATGAATTCACCATGAGCATTAAGTAGACTATTTAAGCTCATTCAAGAGATGGGCCATAAATGGATGCCTTTGAACCTTTTGCACCATATGACATGCTTTTATCATCAATATTAACATCTTGTAAATTTCAAATCTTAAATAAACTATTTGTACTTAAAATAATCGCATAGAATCCAACAAGACTCAAAGGTTATTTATTGAAGTTTATTTAATTATATGTATTCATATAACTTTATAAATGTAATTTATTTTTGAAATAAAGCTATTAATGCAAGTACAGATATATCTTGTACAAAACTATTTTGGATTAATTGATAATTAGCTTTAAGTGGTTTATTCACGCTACATGAAAAATCAAGTGTCAGAGATGAATGCCTTTTAATACACATTTAATCTTCAAAATCAATATCTTAATGATAATTTAAAAGTATTTACATTAAGTATTTAATAATTAAAGAACACAGGGACTTATATAAATTTCAACTAAAATACATGAGTTATGTTTCACATTTATTTATTCCCGAATAAAAATGCTTATCATTTTCTCTTCTTAGTGAATGTAATTGTCAATCACGGTTTTCCATACTATTGGTTGACACTAAATTTACATCGAGACTATTATTGGTATTGAAAATGTTTACAAGGAGAGATTAGTATCCACAATACCATCAACTGTGCTAATATTTGAAAAACCTTGCCTCCACTACTTACAAGAATTCACCACTAAAGCTTCTTGTTTACTTCAATTTGTGACACTATCCATCATAATGGAATGACTTGAATACCCATTTAAGAACATTCATTTGATGTACATGGATTTGAGTGGAGATAGACCAATGGTGCCTAACCTTCTTGAAATACATAGATCAACAATGTATAACTTTTATAGTGGATGCTTAAATGCTATGAAGATGAATGATCACCCCCTCATTAGTGCTTCATAAAGGCACAAAGAGACTGTAGGAAATTGAGCACAAGAACATTTTACTAAGGTTTTAGTAGACTAGTTTCAATGCAATGCAAGGGACACCTATCCTTGTCATTTACGATAAGATCCTCACATCACCATCATTAAATCAACAAATCCCCCATAGGTTGGGGGAAAGGGGGTTAGAGTTGCGAGACATAAAATTTAAACATCGAGAAATCTAGCATGTTATCCATAACTATAATATCTTTATTGGATGTTTGACATACTAATATGATTTAGCTTAAATCAGTTCCTTCTAAGAGTTTGATTTCACACTCCTATTGTGTATTGATACTATTATACATAAAAACCCCATGTTTGACCTATTCATGATCTCTAATTGGTTAGAAATTACATGCAAATTATTTTAATGTTGAATCAAGTTAATATGGCGATTTACAAAAAAAGTGAATGTTGTTGAAGGCGTTGTAATAGAATACTTCCAAATGTAATGAAATATGTGTTATAGAAGTGAAGGAAACAAAAATGGTATCTTTATATATCCAACACAACATGTAGCAGACATTTTGGAGACATTCAATATGCATAAGAACAAGCCCACACCAAATCCAACTTTCATGGGGTTGAAGTTGAGCAAAGAAAATTGCAACAACAATGCCAATCCCACATTATACAAAAGTATGGTCGACAACTTGATGTATTTGACAACACCGAGGCATGATATAATATATGTTGTAAGCCAGGGGTCGAGGTTCATGGAGACACCTAAGGAGACACATTGGTAAGAATCAAAAATGACTCTAAGCTATGTTAATGGGATGAAGGAATATAGTATTTTGTACACCACAAAAAATGAGTTTAGGCTGGTTGGTTACACTGATAGTGACTAGGCAGGAAGCGTTGATGATAGAAAGAGCACATTTGGATATGTTTCCCATTTGTGTTTGAGAACCATTTCATGGGCCTACAAGAGACAATCAATAGTGTCATTCTCAACATAAGAAGTTGAATATGTCACCACAATAGTAGGAGCATGTCAAGCAGTTTGGATGAGAAGAATGTTGAGGGATTTATGCCATGACCAATAGGGAACAACTACTATTTTCTATGACACAAATTTTGTAATTGAGCTATCAAACAATTATGCTTTTCACAAAAGGACCAAGCAATTTGATGCTAAATATCATTTTATTAGAGAACTGACTAATAATGGTGAAATTGTGTTTCATCACTGCAAGTCACAAGAACAATTTGTAGACATTTCCACAAATAAATTGGCACTTAAAAATTTTGTTTATGACTAATTGGGAATTGTCAATATCAACAGTTGTGATTAAGGGAGAGTGTTGGAAAAATTAATCTCAACCACCATTGTTATTAAACTGACAACAACCATATGTGTGGTACACCTATAATTGAAGGTTTCAGATTTTGTTTGCAGGCTAAAGGACAGAATAAATGAAGCTTTAGGAGGAGTACAAATTCTCCATTTCGCAACAGAAAACAAGAAACTAAGAACGAATGTGAATTTAATGTACAGTTAGTAAATACATATGGTCAAACATTTATTCCGCCATTGAAATATGTAATCCGCAACATAGGAAAAAAAATTATGTACAATCGCCCATCCTCTGTCTTAACGTTTTTTTCTGTCATATATTAATGTGTAAAAAATGTATGTTTTGGAAAACATGTATGTAAAAAGTCTTTTGCATACTTGAGTGTCTAAGTGTGAGAGATTAAAGGTGAGAAAATTTTGGAGCAAATTTTGGTGGGTGCGTAAAAATAATTTATTATGGCGTTTTATAGAGAGTTACTCCACAACTCTTGGTGAAGTGTAAATCACACTAAGAATGTTTGTTTTACTTAGTGAAGGAGCCATAACCTCCATATAAATGTATTTAAGTTTTATTGTGTTTCTCCCTTTTACTTTCTTTGACTTTATTTAACTGTACTTAAAATTGATGAGTTTTTATTTATGTTCAGTTGCAGAAGTCAACTATGATTTAATATCTACAAGTAAAGCCTTGACGAAGACTCCTCTGCCTAAATATTTCAAGTTTCTTTATCACTGGTTTAGCACCAACTAGGAATACTCTACACTTCCCTTCTACATATTTTGGGGAATTTGGACACGTCATAGCTCTATAATCTTTAAACATAATCCTACAGATGTGAGGAGCACAATTATTAAGATCGTTTCATATTATGAGTAGATTGGACCAGGGAAAAAGTTTCAGGCTTGTAGGACTGTCCAATATAAAGAGGTTTGGAATAGCTATCCTATCATATTTTTTTATGGAGCCTCTACACAAGGGATATGTCGGATGTGGCATACATATTGTTCTTAGGCCAAGTAGATATTATCGGTTCTAGTTGCAGGTGGAGAAGGTTCCAACGATCATGCAAAAGTCACTGATTTTTTGGGAGTTCTCACATGTGTCAAATGGTTGGGTCTTGATAAATTAAATCTTTTTGGTGACTCAAAAGGTATTATCAATTGGGTACTAAGACATTCACATTTTGATCCACCTACCATCACTAATTGGATGAGATGCATCCAAACCTGGAGAAGACATTCCAACAAATATCATATGCCCACATCTACAAGAAACATAACAAAATTCTTGATTTTCTATGGAAGGAAGGATTAAAGGTGGCTCTGGGCATGATCAAATTTACTTCTTTTGATTGTGACTTTCTATCAAATCATGGAGAATCAACATATTATCTGTTGTAATCCCAAGTTTTTTTGTAATTTTTTTCATACATGGTGTTTGTAACATGTTATTTAAAAAAGTTTTAAGATCATTATGATGGAATGAAAATTAGGATTACTTAGTATATAAATGATAGAATTCCATAGAATAGATGTCATTATATTGAAGAGAATATAGTTCTCCTTCTGAACTTTTTTGCAACTGAATACTGTGATGAGATAACTAATCTGTAACACGATTTTTGTAACTACTTATCTCATTTTTTTCTTTTGACAAAAGAGACTCTTGAGTTGTGAATTAGACATGTATGGCAACAAAATTTTGAGCTAAGAATTCAATAGTAAGGGAATCATGATTGTATCGAGCAATGTTTTTACAATTTGAAGTTGGCTAAGAAAAACTAAGCGATCTTGATCTATTGAATAAGGTTCAGATCACCCAATCTTACCGAACAAAAATCACAGTTAACAACAAAGATCAAGTAATTTATGCGGCAAGTCCCATGGGTCACACTTGTAGATATTAACTTCAAGAATGATCTCAAGATCTATCGTCCAACCTTGAAATTTACCTTCTAATTATTATTATCTAATTTTAAGGTCACAACCAAGCCAAGTGTATGAGACCCCCTTTTTGTGGGACAAGGGACCCACTTCCATGCAACGATTTCAATGTGAAGTCTACGAAGGCATACTCACTCTAGCCTGCTCTAATTTTGAGCCAATGACCTCTTAGGAGGAATCACATGTTCTTAACCATTAGATCTTGATAAATTTCCATATTTATCTTATACACTGTGTTTAGAACTATGATGATGAAATGTTTTGTGTATCAATGTATGAGTTGTTTTAAAATTTAATAAAAATTATTTTAATGTTTGATATTGTTTTCCTAGCAACTGAAAGATTGCTTGGATACCAATAACTGGTTAAATAATAAAAAAATGGTGACTTAGGTGAAAATTCTAATCACAAAAAAAACAGAGAACACTTGGCCTTAGTAATACACATCAAATATTCGTCACCATGTTTATATACGGTAATTATATGTGATATCCTAATTTTGCAACGGGAAAATGGTTTCACCTCTTAACAGTAAGTCAAAAGTATGGTCAAGGCATTGAACTTACAACCCTTTCGTGTCGGGAAACCTTTTCACGTCAACCAACATGTTTCTCATGGTTTCCCAATGGCAGTACTACGTTATTCTTATTGGCACATGATCACTAAATTAATGATCTCCAAGTTATCAAGCTCCATTATTAGAATGCATGATCTAAAATAGTTAACATACACCCCTCTAGTTGAGGTTTTAAACGATAAGCGTGGATGTTAGTACATTGCAAACGGGGTAAATGCATCATAAAATCTAGAGAGGTCTAAACTACTAAAGAATGCAACACATAAGATGAATGTATTTAAGAATAGCAACTTCTTTTTTCATTTTCATACAAATGTTGCAATGGAAAAAACATATTGTAGACCGAACTAACATACAATTCCTTAATATGAACGAGTATTGTATATATCATAATTTTATATAAGAATATTTAACACTAAAAGTTGACATTGCAAAAACAGAAGATAGAGATCAAATCAAAATTGGCATTGTAAAAACAAAAGATAGAGATAAAATCAAATTAGTAAATGGAGATGACTTAATATTCACATTACTCTGTTCAAGAAGATAAGATTACAGGGGAGAATAACTAAACTGGAACTCAACTATAACGCAACCAGACTACACTAAAATCAAATTGAATATAACACTTGGATTGAATTTTATGACACCTAGCAAGATAGGAAGAGGTGGTTTGAATTATTTTCTCCAATGTTCCCATTTAACTAAAACCACAAAAATTTGAGATATGATGTCTGTTGAGCTAGGCTTATAATTGAAAATTTTTGACACCAACTCCATTTCTTTTTCTTCTAGATTGTATAGTCTCTGAATTGCTTCATTTTTGTCCTTTTATTGTAGGCTTCAAATTTCAATTTCTTCATTTATTTGTACAAGTATTCAATTGTCCCAGGTTCTCTATGTATGTCTTCTACTTGTTCAAAAGTAGGATTATATGTGGAAAATTTCCACATGTCATATTTTGTAGTGCACTCTTCATCATCAATTTTCTGAAATATAAGTTTGTGATAAAGTTTTATATCTTCAAGACTCTAATACATAAAACATAATTAAAATTTTTCATTTTGTACAACATCCATGTTGTCTTCAACATCCATTGTTGTAACTTCTACGCAAACTTCATCAAATCATGGTGTTGCAAGCCATGCCTCAAGAAGCCTTAATTCTTCTTCAAATTTTGTTACTTCATCCTAGTTGTTGTTGTACATTCAAAATCAATTTTAAGATTAATAGCATCTACCGAACCATATTAGTTATGTTCTTTCTGCTCTGCAATGAGATTTTTCTCCTCTTGCGCTTCTTTATATTTCTTTGTTTCTTCCACTTCCTCTTGGTTTTCAAACAAAAGTGAGATCCTCTCACTAAATAACATCATGTAATTATGATTTTTATGTTATATCATCTGCTACTATTAGCCTCACTCTCACATTAAAAGAAATTATAAGTCCAAAAATATTAAATTAATTAAATCATGAAAATTTGATTTAATTCCTAACTTTCTAGATTGGGTTTGTTCCTCAAAGTTACAAGTCTGTTTAGGTCTAGTTGGTTGAGAGATTATCTCCGGCTAGTTAGACTCGTAGATTAGTGTATGGTTAAGATATTTTCTCAATCAATGAGTCCAAGATAGATACGTCTCTAATATATTTTAACGTATTTTAATGTATGCTTATTGTAAATCCTTATTTACCGTATCAGAGAATTATAGCTCTAAGGGCCTTAAGGGCCATGGTAGTTTTCCATGGAATATTTTGAGATTCCATTGCATGCGGATTGAAGGTTGAATAGAAGGTTCTACAGAGGGCTACAACAACAGAATAGAGTTTCGATCTGCAAATATTTGTATTCAATATCTTGATCTTAAGAAAAAGGAAGGGAGCCACCATCTACTCTAGCATTTCCTACATGATCTGTTAATCTAATATTGAAAGGAGCGCTTCATCAAATCAATGCGGCTTTGATGTACATTTGCTCATGCATTAACATGATGAAGATATTCTTGGAGGGGAGAACACACTGTTCCTACGAGTGATAAGATCGATGTCAGTACTAGATCACAAATATGGAGGTCGTTTGCAGGGACGTTTCTAAGCATGAAGCTCGACAAAATGGGCATTAACTGCGTGGATCAATGATTTGTGTGTTCTCCGAGTATGAACTGTTGATGTTTCAATCGAGAGATCATATGAAATGTTTCAATCAATCATTGTCATGACTTGTTTCTCAATGCACTAGTAGTTTTCAATAGGAGACCTACCAGAGCTATAGATATTCTTTCTGGAAGAACAAGGGAATCGAAGTGATTCCATCACAAAAGACGTGGAATCCAGAATAAAATCATGTGGCAATTAACAAAAAGTATAGAACATTAAAGTGTTGTGATCTACATGGAATTTGTGTGACGAGGTTAAGGAGGATCAACCTGCATTTTTTGAAGTCCTATAGCTTCGTGTGGCTATAGGATACAACGTAAAGCAGAGGACTGAAGTGGTTACTTCCTGAAGGTCATAGTTGCTAAAATATATGAAGGTTGGGCATCATATTAAAGGCTTGAGCAATTAGAGTATCTAAATTATCAGTTCTTCTACGATTTCAAATCTATGT
The DNA here is from genome assembly GCA_031772625.1 of Pinus tabuliformis. Taxonomy (NCBI): domain Eukaryota; kingdom Viridiplantae; phylum Streptophyta; class Pinopsida; order Pinales; family Pinaceae; genus Pinus; species Pinus tabuliformis. Next base: position 322,614,953 of record CM062818.1, on the reverse strand, counting down.
CAAATCGCCTTTACTGGCTCTAACTCCGAGTGGAAATTTCAGATCTCATCTTGGAAAAAGAACCCTGTCCTCCTGTAGACAAGCCATAACTTAAGCCTATAATGGCAGTATTACTCTCCAAGTGAGCACAAGGATTACCTCTGTTGTTCACAGATATGTCACCCAAGGCTATGTGTGGAATTTTAATTCATGGTAAGAATTTCACGAGTTGTTGAAGGTAGAGTCACTAAAGATAGAGTTGTTGAAGGAATTTTTGTTGAAGGGAGAGTTGGTTGGCAACCCTTCTCAAGGAGTCCTCTCTCAGCTACTGTACCAACTATTTTTTTCGAGGAATATTTTGCAATGACTTGACCTTGAGAAATGCCTTTGTTTGCAATAGCGGCCTGGGCTCGGAGGTGTATGTAACATTGTGTGTGGAGAAGTTAGCGTCCGAACGGTTAGCGAGGACCAAATTTCAGGTGATGTGGTATACAAGCCAAAATAGAGATAAATGAAAGGGTGTTCAAACAGATTCAGGAAGCTCTTACGCTTCCCATGGGAAGAATTGGAGAATGGTATCTTCAATCAGTACAATTTTTTTTACACGACTACTATGATCAACATGCATTGATTTGACACATTGAGATATTAAAAAAATGAAAATAACAATCACAACAACGGTATAATGTTAGCCTCTCGTCCACCACCACGATCTTCTCTTCTGCGAGGCCTGTAATCTTGTTGGCTCTGGAATTAGTCTTACATCTATATTTGCAGAGCTTTGGTAAGCCAAGAAGCAAAGCTGTAGAGCTTCTTGCATAGCTACAACTTGTGCATGATCGGTTGCAAGCAAGAACTTTACCAGAGATAATGCAGATTGATTCATAAAGTAATGTTTCTGTTTGTGCCTTTTTCTATCACTTGCTGAAGAATATAGTGGTTGAATTCTAGGATGAAAGCATCTACCATCTAGTTGAGAATTTGGAACTTATATTACAATTATAGCCATTGTTCCTTCCAATAGTCAATGTGATATAAACTTGAAGTTGTCATTCAACTTGTTGATATATGTAGATCATATTGTAACATGTTTTTGTGTTTTTTGCAATGAACATGGAAGCATGAGAAATAATTTTAAAGGGTGATTAAAAGTATTAAAAATACTTTTTTTGGGAGCGATAAGTGATTTCAAATTTAATTTTAAAAGGAAAGGTAATTTTTGTAATCCAAAGTCATGTTTTACTTTGAGATAGCTTAAGTTCACTTCAAACAAGGTCAACAATGGAGTTATAATGGTAGAGTTATAAGGGGGAATGTTGATATTTAATAAAGACATGTTTTTGCGGTGTTGATGTGTCCAAGATCTGCCCAAAATTGAATAAGAGAATATTAGGTACACCATGAGTACATTTTTGATGGCACATGCATTTTTTGGATTCTTGATGTTGCTTATTTTTTGTGTCTAGTTATGACACTATCTTTGTAAAAAGATACACATGGAGTACACAAAAATTTAAACAAATTCATGCACATAATAAATTCTCTTCAAGCTCAAGTAATCAAGCATACATAAGCAAAGTACAAGCAATCAAGAAGCTACAACACATAATCAAAGACATCAAGTTGTCAACATCAACATTCACAAAATGATTCTATGTCAACGTGAAATTCAGCATCATTCAATCAAGGCAATCCAGCTAATAAAGAGGTCATCCACATCAACATTCAATGAAATCAACAACAATTGGTCTTTGTGTAACTTGCAAATAATATTATTTTTTTGTAAGTTAACTTGTAATCAAATTCAAATAAAATTGAGTTGAATTGTAAGGGTGAATTCTTGGTTGGAACCACCACCCAAGATTTGAATTGTTGAAGATTCAATTAAGTCAAGTGAGTCTGTTATTTTCAACTGAGTCATCAAATTCATTTGATCCTATCATCAAATCGTTGTAAGAATTTTCTTGGGTGCATTTTTGAAGTATTCAACACCATTATTTTATATATAATCTCAATCAAGTGAGTGAGTTCAAGTAAGTGCAAAGTGTAAGTGAAAAAGTTGAAGACAA
>CM062818.1:321795306-322012805 GCA_031772625.1 Pinus tabuliformis | reverse complement strand
TGAGGCGGGCATACCCATGCTCAGAAAAAGTAAAGCATGTCCGTATATCAAGTACAAGCGGATCCACTAAGTATACAAGTATAAATGACTGAAAGATACATAATGGATCATCTGATCATAATGGGCAAGTACATGTCTGAATATCACATATAAGACTGTCAATGATGCTGAAAGATGCAACGGATCACTGATATCAAGGACTGATCCCAAAAGGTACCAACTGAACATGATGGAATAGGATGGTACTACACTGCAAACTCAGGTGCCAGCATATAGAATGTCACCATGACTGACTGCAACATATAAAGTGGAGTGGTATCAACTAGCAGCAACAGGAGCAACTGTCAAGTGAACCAATGAATGCTGATACAACCTGAGGTCTTCACCGACCGCCGTGGTACATTTCTACACCATGGGAATAAATGATCTGAAGTTGACCATGTGAGAAATCGTTTGATTACCGGTCATTGATGTATACCATTAACAAACGCGAGACTACTCACCGATAATGATAATGAGCGTCAAGGTACCCAGTACAATCTAACAAGTGTGAATAGATGGGCTGGAGTCAAACACCTGTAAGAATCTATCGATCAGGAGACAATGATGGTTTCCCACTGTCGATAGCGAAGGATCTGCCACTAATGACTGCAAACCCCAAGGTACTGCCAAATGGACTCTAGATCTTTGCCCTAGAGAAATGAGTCGAAGTCGATAGGGAAAGATCCGCTAGAAGGAAGGCATTAAGGCATCCTCCATCAATCTAGCGCGAGTGTAACCCGTAGGCCAATAATGTGGAAGGAATCAGATGAAAAAGATGTAGTAACCCAACCGAAGTATGTTTCCGGCGTACACAAGATGTGGCTAGCGCACGACAGAAACCCTCTGAACCAACCAATAATGAAAGCCGACACAGAGGCGAGGTATCCACCAATAGGGTCAAATGGAAACCAAGGTACTGCACGAATCCCAATGTGTGATAATGTAAGCTGATGTCGAACACAAGGGAAACCACTCAGTCAAAGACCCATGATACTGATCGATACTGAGCACAAGGTGACCTATCAATAATGAAAATAGGGCCAGGGTGCGGCTCTAGGCCTGTCCTCAGAGCAAGGTGTCGTCGTCGATAAGGACAAGACCCGCCAGCAAGAAGTCAATGGGGACCTTCTCAAACCGGCACGAGTAAAGGACCAATATAACTGATGTGATGATAGACATGACACTGACAACCAGGGGTGGCCGACTGAAAAATGAGTCAAGAGACACCGCAAAGAGGCCAACTCAGGCTAACTTCCCTTGAACAAAAGCACGACTCAATGTGACTATATGGCAGCATATGATGACTCTGTATAAGTTCGCCATGCAGGAGGCACGAACGAACCCTCCATATGATTGGAAGAGATAACCAATCGGGGGAGAACTGACTCAATAACAAGGTTATGGCGTACCTAAGTCAAACTAAATCCCACCCATGCGGAGGAGACTTTGTTTTAAGTGCTTTGTTCAAGGGCGACACGACTGACTCTAGCTGCCAACAATAAATGGAAATAATGTCCCGTTCCCACTCTTTTTGGAATATTTAATTTTTTTGTATTTTTCTGTTAAGCCGGAAAAAGAATAAAAGAATGCTATGGTACAGTGGAAAGAACGAGTGTCGGTGAAACAGATGATCTAGTTCCCGGAACATGAACGTTTCTATGCTCAATGCAGGGAGGTGAACACTGGTCAGTGACACTCAAAGGTATGCTCCTTCCACGGGTCAAGGTGTGTCAAGCTGTAGAAGTCAAAGGTATGCAAGGTTGATTTTGCAGACATCATGGTCAAAAGTTGGCTTAAACACGAGTCCAAGTGAAGCCGGCTCTAGGTCAAAAGGTGCAAGTGGTCAACATGCAATGCAGTAGTACAACTCAACACAAAGGAGCCTCTAGGGTATAAGGCCAGAACAAAACGGAGAAGCTAAGAGGAATGAGTCTTCAACGCATAAGTCATGGCGGGACTACAGAGGACTCCCGAGCCTACTCAAATCGGAGCAGCATGGGCAACAAATGTCAGTGAGGTGCTAACTAGGATGCCCATGTAAAGGATGGCTCTACCATCGTGTCATGATTTAAAGAATCGACGAGTGAAGATGGCTTACGAACCATAACACGATGGGATCAACCCTATGGCAGATGTATCGGTCAAATGGAGGCTAGTATGCATAATGCAACGGAAAAATAGTGTCCCTAACCTATATGCCAGTGAAAACACGATACCTGCCATGACGGGTCAACAGTCATGGAACCGTCTCGAACCGTCGAAAAACGTCCAAAATGTCCTTAAAAAGAAACCAATCTCGACATTCCAAGCTCCCAAGTTAAAAGTCACATGAGGCCAAACAAAATAAAATTTTGAAAAATTTTTGCATTTTCAAAACTTATAAAAAGCATTTTGGACTCACCATTTTTACCATTTGAGTTTGAGAGCAAAAGATTTGGAGCAAAAGGAGCAATCTTCCCACAGCCAGATTCAATCGTTCAAATTCGTCGAATACCTCCAGGTAACCCTTATACTTAGCTTGCAATTGATTGTGATAGTTTTTAAGATTTATATTGAGGTTTCACCGTTGAACTTTTGTCAAAAATTCGCTCGCGGCGTATACGCTGGTTGGTAATATTGAACCCGCGTATACGCGAGCCCTACACGCGACTGTGTGCAAAGGGACCCGCGTATACGCAACGAATCATTTTAAACAAAAACTAACGGTTTAAACTCAATTTTTTTCTCAGGATGCCTATCACGTGGCGTGAAAGAGAACATGTAGCGGTAGACAATGAAGTTATGAACAGTCCAGAAGCATTGGATGCGCTCCGGGGATGCGGTTTGCTTAAATTTTTCAAATTGCCAAATATGAAAGCGAACACGCGATTGCTCGAGATGCTCATTGATTATTGGGATGTCGATGAGGAAGCTTTTATGATCGATCAGATGCCACTCAGGGTAGAAGTGGAGGACATCTATTTTATCACGGGCCTTTCCCGAAGGGGAGAGGTAGTACAGTCCCGGGGCAGGTCACGGAGTGCCCTCTCTATAGAGGACTATGTACAGATATACTGCCCTGGACATCCCAAGAAGGTTGGGAGCCAGATTTCCATTACACATGTGGCGAGTTTGTCACTTAGGATAATCCTATTTACCATGGCTCGGGTGAACGGATCATCCTCTCTGCATCAGGCGTCATGGCAAAACATGAGCGTGGCAGTTGACTGTCTTACTACTGTGTTTGACTGGTGTACTCCTCTTCTGGCCAACATGAAGAGCCAGCTCACTTCTATCAGGAGGGGTCAGACTAAAAACTTTGGCTATGGAAGCATCTTGTGCACTTTCTTTTTCGAGAAGGTTCCCGCACTCTGCCCTAGGGTAGCAGTTTCCATCAGCACCCCACGCGATCCACGCATGGGCCGGTGGGCTGATCTGATGAAACGTCTGGGGGGTGGGGAGGTCCCAAGGACTGCATTTGATGATGACTTCTTCACCTGGTGGGATCAGGAGATCATCGCCGTGGACGACTACCCCTATGTTGGACTAGATTTCCAAGGAGATCCTGACTTAGCGTTGCCACCAAATGCAGCATGGGGCGAGATCGGTAAGATTTTTTTTGATTTTATGATTTTTTTTGGATTTTTCAAATATAATAATGAATTTTGAAAAATATTTTTTGATGAGATTCAAATGACTGATATGATGATCATGTTCCAGACATTGGGCCTGTACGACCAGATGGATTCCCGCGGCATGGACGGCGTGGCCGAGGAGCCGAAGAGGCGGCTGCTGATACAGAACGGACTCTGAACAACATCCAGCGACACTTGGAGAGACTGAGCTGCCGAGTACCGGTGGCCGTCATAGAGGACCTTCCTCCAGATATGCAGCGTCATGTGGTTGGCATGCCACGTGACTGGGTTCGCATCTTTCGACGTGTGGCCACTGCTATAGTGACATACTTAGACGCTCATCCTGAGCCGAGGCATTAGATATGCCAGACATGATTATGGGCATTTGAGTCCCAATTTTGTATATTTTTTGGACACACATATGTACACTCGAGACGATTTACGATATATATATATATATACAGTTTGACTTTTTGATGCGTGATTTTATTGTGATGAATGATTAATATGCCAGTCTAATGCTTGATTAGCGATAGAATCAGCTAACCAATTATGAGATCTTGGAATATGCAAATAATTAATATAAGTAAATGATCTTTGCAACAACCTCACCCTTAAATACTGGCGATATAAAGATGGATCCCGTACCCGATAAATGTTATTTAATTGAGACACTATCAATTGAGAATCAAGATAAACTACCAACAAGTCGATCCCATGAGAGATTGCCTCGGATAATAAATTAATAACAGCAGTATACTCGGCCATATTATTTGAAGCAGGACCGATGCACACGCCTCTTGATACCATCAACTGACCAGTTGGATAATAGAGTACCCAAGCTGCGGAAGCAAGATTCCGAGTGTGCCGACTAGCACCATCGGCGAACCCAAAATAAACCAAATCATCCATCAACACCTGCCAAAGCAGACCAAAAAGTGCTGATATCAGAAAACTCTCGATGATATATGTACAAATATACATAAAATACAAAGAAGCCATTGCCTGGTAAAACTAAGCAAAGTACTTCTTTAGGTAGAGCCCATTTCGGGGCTCCGCCAGCTTGTTTCCTTCGAAATCAATTAACTCATATGATCCTTTTTCTAAAACTCGTTTAATGATGAAAGGACCGTACCACATAGGCTTAAATTTGCCTGCCCCCAAGGCGTCCTTATCTTGGTCATAGACCAGGACAAGGTCACCTTCAGAAAAGACTCGAGGACGGACAAACTTATCATACTGAGTTTTAACCCTTTTCTTATGGGCTTCATTCATCGTGGCAGCATCTTGACGCTGCTCATCGAGATGTTCCAAGTGAACTAGGCGCTCTTCGAGACTCGAAGTCTCAGGAAGAAGCTCAACAGCCAACTTAAGAGATGGAATTTCACATTCGACCGGAAAGATAGATTCCATCCCATAAACCAACTGAAAAGGAGTAAAACCAGTTGCCGTTTTGACGGAGGTTCGATATGCCCAAAGAGCCGAATACAACATAATGTGCCAATTGGACCGATTTTTATCGATTGTCCGTTGGAGTATCGTCTTAAGAGTTTTATTGACTACCTCGACCTGTCCATTGGCCTGAGGATAATAAGGGGACGAATGCTCCTGACGGAAACCTAATTTAAGAGCCAATTCAGACATTAATTGATTCTGAAAATGACTGCCATGGTCAGTGACAATCTCTCTTGGGATGCCGAATCTTGAGATAACTTGATTGAAAAGAAACAAAGTTGCCGTGTCACTGTCGTTCTTATAAGTAGGCATGGCCTCAGCCCACTTCGTAAAGTAGTCTACAGCCACGATAATGTACTTGTGATTCACCGCTGAAGGCGGATTACAAGTTGTAAAATCAATACCCCACTTAGTAAAGGGACCGATGGTGACAACGGGAAAAAGGGGAGCTATATGGGCGCGCATCTTGCGAGTAAAAATTTGACACGGGTGACAGCGTTTTACCGCTTCCACACAGTCCTTAAAAAGTGAAGGCCAAAAATAGCCGGCACGTAAGATGCGCTGGGCTGTAGCAAGCCCTGATAGATGACCACCACAAGCTCCACTATGGCAATCATTAAGCACAGACTCTGCTTCCTCTAAGGTTAAACAGCGCCGAAGGATTGAATCAACCCCTTGACGGTATAACGTGTCACCAATGATAACATAGTTTTTAGCCAGGTGACGTAATTTGAGACGTTCATCCTTGGAGAAAGTAGAGGGAAACTTCGAAGTCTGGAGATAAACAATGATATCTCCATACCAAGGGTCGAGTGAAGAGATGAGGAATAAATGTCCGTCGGGAAAACTTTCCTCATAAACAGTATCCTCTCCACAAGGAAGCTCAGAAATTAGCTCCGCGAAAACCATAGATTTCTTAGACTTGGCTGACAAGAACTCGAGATCGAATTCTTGCAAAATGACTATCCATCTATTATATTTGCCCCCAATCACTTGCCTACTGAGGACAAATTGAAATGGATTGACCGCCGCTAAGACAAAAGTTTTTCGAAGCAAGATATAATGACGGAGCCTCTGGACAGCGTGGACAGCTACCAAGGCCAACTTCTCAACCAGAGAATAGCGGAGTTCAGGACCTATTAAGCCTCAGCTCAAATAATAAATCACGTGCTCGGCAAGAGCATCGTCTTCCTGAACTAGAACCATACCAATGGTTGATTCTGCTGCAGCGAGATATAAAAGGAAGTCTCTACCATAATCCGGTGGACTCAAAAGCGGGGCAGAGACTAATGCCTTTTTCAAAGCATCAAACGACCACTGCGCAAAGTCGTCCCACACAAATGGAACTCCTTTTCGTAGCAAACGCATGAATCCTTTAGTGATCTCGACATAGTTTGCTATAAACCGTCTTAAGAAATTAGCCTTCCCTTGAAGACTTTGAAGTTGACGAATTGAGGACGGGGGAGGCAACTGAACTATTGCCTCAACCTTGAAAGGATCAACTCGAATCCCTTCATTGGACACTATGAACCCTAACAACCGACCAGATGTAACCGCAAAAACGCACTTGTTGGGATTCAACCGGATTTTATAAAAACGACAACGTTCAAAAACCAATCGAAGATGACTAGGATGATCAGTTCTCTTTCGAGAACGAGCAGCGAGATCATCCAAGTATGCCTCGATGACATGTTTGATGTCGTGGAAAGCATATGACATGGCCCGCTGAAAAGTGGCTCCAGCATTTTTAAGACCAAAGGGCATCTTTCTATATGCAAAGGTACCCCAGGGACATATAAAAGCTGTCTTATGTTGATCTTCAGGACGGATAGAGATTTGATTATAACCCGAAAAACCATCCATGAAGGAAAAAATTTCATTACCCGCACACTCGTCGATAATCTGATCAATGAATGGCGTGGGGTAATTGTCTTTCGGACAAGCCTTGTTTAGGTCCTTAAAATCGATGCATACTCAGATTGTTCCTTGCTTTTTGTCCACAGGGACTGGATTAGAAACCCAATCAGTAAGAGGAATAGGGTATATAAAACCCGCCCTTAGCAGCTTCTCAACCTCAGCTTTGATAGCCGCTGCTTTCCTAGGGTTGACCGACCGAAGCCTTTGACGAACTAGTTTTGCGTTTTCATACGTCTTGATCTCATGTTGAACTATAGAAGGATCAATGCCAGGCATTTCCTCATAAGACCAAGAAAATACATCACGATATTGCTTGAATAGGTCGGTGTAAATTTGAATTTCTTCAGGGGAACACTCAATTCCGATGAAGATATTCTCGATGATGTTAGGGTCCCTAGAGATGTTTATAGGTATCGTTTCTGAAATTACCGACATATTACCTTCGGCACGAACGCGTGCTGGAGCCAAAGGGTTCGACACCGTACAAACATCACTAGCGAGGAGCTTGGAGAATCTAGATTCTACTTCCTGCAATGGAGGAAGAAAGTATGAACGATGGTGTAAGTCTTCCCAAGGTCGATCTATACCCATCATTACTTCGAGGATTGCTTCTTCAGAAGGCAGAACCGAATCTAAGCAGTCCAAGGCAGAGGTAGAATCAAGGCTCCAAGCCGGGGCCACATGACCATCTAACTCCTCTTCAGAAAAAGGAGTAGAATGGTTGTCTGCAGAGTCTACGATAGACTGATATCTAAGCTCAGCTGCAGATATAGGGAATGCCATTCCATTTACTTGTCCTTCAACTAATGTGGTCGTAGGTGAAGGCAAGGTCCAAGGGTCTGAAAAATAATGAGTTCGGAAGAACTCTTCTGGAGGAGACTCCTTAGATGATGAAATAGCATTAATTTTAGAGAAAGGAGAGGGAAGATCAAATGTACCCATCAATGAGGAATACATCCCTACTCCTAAATTCTCAGTCGGCGGGTGAGGGTTATCCACTAAAGGGAAAGTAGAGTCAGAGCTTGCTTGAGGATCAACTGGACAATAGTCCAATTGATCAACCTTAACGATTTTCCCCTCATGAGGAAAGCAAATTACACGAAACAGAGTCAAAACAACGGCATCCATCTCGTATACCCAGTTCCTTCCTAATAGGAGATTATAGTATAGGTTAGCGTCTATGACCTCTACTTCAATATTGACGACCTTTCCCCCAACACATATAGGAAAGGCCGGGATAATCCCATGCGGCTTGTGAGAATGACCGTCAAATGCAGTCAAGACGGTGGGTGAAGGAACAACAGAAGGTGATCCAATAGCCTTCCAACATGACACTGACATAACGCATGTGGAAGCTCCTTCATCTACTACGGTGCGAAAAATATTGATTTTCCGGTATGTTGACTTTATTTGAAAAGCCATATGATGAGGGAGTCGCTTTTTGACATTTAACATGTCAAAAGTGAGCACTAAAGAGTTAGCTGGATCGACTGCTCCAATTGCGGAGAGTAAAGCGCTTCTCTGAGCTGGACACGACTGGAGAACCTCTAAAGCGGACATGGCGCACGGACTCTGAGCCAGATCCTCCACAATGGAGTAATTCTGGGTGGCCCTAGCATTAGGATTAATCGTCGCGCGTTTAGCGGAACCTTTCGGTATCCGTGGTATAGTCTCGACAGAGGGTCGCTCGATATGAAGGTCAGTACTTCCGGGAACAGTCTTGTCCTTGGAAGTTTCGGCTTCACCATAATCACGTGACCGAGTAGCCACATGGACATTAGAACCCATCATGAAAACATTTGACAATTTTTCCCCTTCCTGGTTGCCCCCAGCGGAGGTTCCAGGGTTCGAACTCGCGCCAGCAAGAAGTTGCTGCCCTTGGGGAAACGGGTTGGTTAACACAGCTTGAGAACTAGAAGTCCCTTGCTGTCCTAACAAGCACTGAGCGTCTTCAATCTTAGGGCAGAGATGAGTTAGATGGTCTCCACTGCACAACTTGCATGGAAACTTGACTTTCTTTCTCGACTCATTTCTACCACCACCAGCATTGTTGCCGGATTTATTTGCATCAGGCTTCCCATCCTGGTTCTTTTTCTTACCTCGTTCTTTCTTTTTCCCATTGGAATTTTGATTTCCTTTGGGATTATCAGATTGGATGGCATTTATTGAAGAAGTTTGGGAAGCGGGGGGATTAGACGATGTGACTTGGTTGTTAGAAGCAGTTTGCAAGGACAACTGCTGCAATTGATTCAACAAGTTCACGGTAGTTGTGTCTACTGACCCGACGATACCATCCGCGTGCGGACCTGGCTTCGAATTAGCTACATCAACCTTAGATCCAGGAGCATCTGGCAAGTACTTTTGTAGGATCCCAGACTGAGAGTAGATCAATTCTAATTGCTGGGCCCTAAAAATGGCTTGCTCCTCAGAATAGACCCTAGACATGGAGACATCCTTGGAGATCTCGGGTTGTAAAGACTTCAAAAACCACTCGAGACGGTACTCCAGAGGGATTTCGGCTTTAATGAGCCTCTTTCTCTGTCTCCATTCCTGAATATATTCAGAAATGTGGGTTGCCTTATCCTGACGAAAGGTGGCCAGAAGTTCAGTTCCGGCATCATAGTGGACAGGCAACTGGAAGTGATTTAAGAAAATATTGGCTAAGTCAGCGAACGATGTAAAGCTGCCCCCTGGCAACTCTATATACCATTTGGCCGCATTACTAGTCAAGGTGCGCTGAAAGAGTCTCAACCTAATCGAGTCATCGATAAGGGAGTTAGATGAGCACCACAGATGGAATGTGGTTACATGGTCGCCTGGGTCTTCACCACTCTTCCCTTCGAATTTTGGAATGTCCGAAGGGAGTTTGGTTGGGACCGGAGGCCAGGCCGGATTGTACCTGATTGGGTCATTTGTTAACTTAGTGAGATCTGGCAAGTTTAACATTGCCAGAAATGGAAGCCTAGGAGGACCTTGGGGATTCCACCCAGACTAGGCAGAACTCCTAAAGCTCTGAAAAGATTGTCCTGGAATTTTGGAGGCGTCAGGCTGCCTGAAGTGACCAGTAGAACCGGCTGAACCAAAAGGCAAGCCTTGTGGTCCAGCAAAATTCGGAGTTTGACCAACTCCGGCCGTATAACCTCCATAACCAGCAAAGTTTCCTCCTAAAGGATTGTAGGGAGTTGATAACCCCTGATACGGATTCCAAGACGAAGCAAGGGGAGGAATACTTTGAAACATGCTAACCGTGGAGTACGGCCTATTCCCTTGTTGGCCGATAAACGAATTCCCAGTTCCCGCACTACTAACCCCAGGGTTATTCCAACCTTGGAAAGGATTGTTGCTTTGTCCTACAGAAGAAAAAGGCATGGATCCTACCGTCGGGTTGGAATGTGGTATATGACCACTTCCGAAAGGAAAACCCTGGAATGAAGCCGATCCGCCCATCATGGACGTAGCGGCACTAAACGGAACCGATGGAATACCCTGTGATTGGGTGCCAAAAGGGAAGAGTCCAGTACCAAAAGCATTGGTTTGGGCATTTCCACTCATGGACGGAATGGAGGTAGACCCAACTAAAGATGTGCTAGCAAAAGATCTGAACAAGGAAGCGGAGGGGATGGAAATGGTTCCTCCCCCTTGCACCGATGTTGGGGTTTGCATAGTCGTAGCACTCGTAGAAGCCATGCTTCCAGTAGTGGTCATCGATGGTAAGCGCGTAGCGTAACCTGGACTTGACGGTCTATGCGTCGGAGTCCCGACGTATTGCAATACGTCTGGATGACTAGATGGTAGTGGAGAATTTGGAGCCACTAATGACTCTGAAAGTTCTTCTACCTCTATGTTATTCTCCGCTTGAAAGTGAACTCGAGAAAGGACTGGAGTGTCCCTCTCTTGCTCAAAAGTGCCAGGCCTTGCTTGGCCGCTAATGCCCCCGAGAGGAGGATCAATCCCCGATGCATCAACCGGCGTGGGACAGAACCCACCGGTAGTATTGCCTCTGCGCCTTCTAGGAGAAGGCTCTAAACTTGGATGCGAGAGACCACGAAGTCTTCGAGACCGTCTTGGAGATCGGTCAGCCACTTTGAATTTTTTGTTATGATCTAACTAAAGACTCAAAAAATTGAAAGCTAAGCCAACTAGGAGCACAGAGCACACACTATAAAGTCCCTAAAGATACATCCAGTCAAACAACTTCCAAGTATTTCCGCTCCGGGTGATTAAGACTGGACACCAAAATACGAGAAAGTGAAATAAGGGCCTTCTGAAGATAGTCTGGGATGATGAGGGCCCAATCCTATCAACGAAGGTATCAGAGGAAGTTACGCTGACCTCCTAACAACAGCCTGCGCCGGTGCAAGCCCCCAAGCTTCGCAAGGGTGCCCTCCAGTAGTACTGTCGAGAGTGATGCAACGTCGACCTCAGGTGCCACGGGATTCCCCTCCGCAGCCACCTGTGTAGTTCCCTAGGAGAAGCAACTATGGATACCAACTCGTCGCAGAAGCCAGGCGGAACAGTCGTGAGGTAAGTTCGGACAAGTAGGAGAGGGGGTATCTCTCTTCCCTGTCTTCACAGACCCTTGTGCTTAACTCCTAGATCCGGAGCTTTCCTGGTCTTCCTAATGCTATTGGATTTTCTCTCGTTATTCAGACTCCTACGTTTGACGTTTATATGGCCTTGGAGAGTTAACTCTCCACTCGCCTAATCCAAGGCCCTAAAATCCTAATCTTGTTGGTCTAACTGACTAAAACAAAAAGTTCTAGTGAATTTTAGTTAGCGCTTGATTTTATTAGGTTGTTCTTTAAGTCACAAGGTAACAGAAGTGAAACTAGTGGTGTTTTTTGACGCAAAAGAAATTAATAAAAACTTAACTACATGTGCATGCACTTTTTCGTTTTTCGATGAAGAGCAATTTCTATAGGGTTCAGAGGTACTTCCAATAAAACAAGTTTTTCTTTTCTTTTCGTTAATGCACACTTCACACTCACAAAAGTTAACAAAGCTATATATACCTAAAAGGGGATGCAAATCTATCCTAATGCAACAACTATATGTGGATGCAAGATTCAAAACTTCTCTAAAAACAAAAATGAAAGTTGCTTGTTTATCAAACTTTATCTTGCCACTTAAGATGCCTAGATGGAATATGAGATGTTTCCATTCATTTCATCTAAACACTAAAAACAAGTTCTAAGACAAACATAAAGCACTTTCACTTCTCTAAAAGGAAACCAAATGAAAAACAAGTTCAAGAAAGAAAAACTAAGATTTTCAAAAGATTTTCTTCAAAGCAACAAACAAAAAGTCTTTTCAAAAAATGCTCTCAACAACACTGAAACTTGTGATTGAAGAATAGGCAATTAAACACTTTTGCGAATCAACACCACTTAATGGATGAAAACCCAACAAAAATACATGTGTTTGAAATCGCTCTTAACAATCAAAAGCAGCAATGAAAGCCTTGGCAATGAAAACCAAAAAGATCAAAAAGACAAATTCCAAGAAAGTGTCAAACAACAAATTTCATGAAACAAAGAAGCAGATGGTCACAAAAAGCGATTTTGTCAAGCAAACAAAAAAGTCACCAAAAGCAAGATTAACACAAAGATTTAATTCAATCTTCCTACCCTGATGAAACAGAGCAGCCAAGATTCCTAGGCAGAAATCTTGCGTGCCTTAGCAAAAACGATGACGCTTGCAATCAACAAAAAACCAAACCAACACTCCTTATAATCAGAGAGAATTCAGAACGAGATGCTCGCTGTGAAACAAATAACTGATACTGGAAAATAACTGTTTCAGACTGACTCAAACCACCAGACAAACCTTCAGAGGCCAAAAAGATTTACAAATCTTGAAAATTGGGATATATACGCGACTGTACTGTAGTACAGATTGCGTGTATACACGACTGTGTTTGAGGAAACCTGCGTATACGCGGGTTATCTCAAAGAAACAAGCGTATATACGTGTCTGTATCTAAGAAAAACAGCGTATATGAAAGCTTCAAGAAAAATAAAAAAAACAAACTGAAGAAACTGGCAAAGCTGAAAGTTCAAGTACATACCAGACAGTAACAGCAAGCAGACAAGGCAGCTGAGCCCTGATTGGCTTCAAAAACACCCAAACTAGGAACAACAAGAGTGTTGTCCCCAGCGGAGTCGCCAATTCTGGTAGAGGGAAAAATTCCCCTAGGGCTTTTTGGGCGAAACCCTAGCAGACTGAAAGTTGTCTATTCAAAGAAACATGCATTCATACAGCCATTATGCTATTATAAGCAAATTCTATGATAAGGGTACATACCTTTAGTCCTACGTTTGAGAAGGCCTTTAGGGTCCAAACCCTTCTTGGAGTTCCCTTCTACTCTTTTGTCCTGCAAAACAAAAAATTCAAAGAACACAACAGTACATGGACAAAAACTTATAAAGAAACCATCTTCATGTTACAAAGAAAGGTAGTTAGTTATGAAATCCAAACAACCATTTACACATGAACTCAAAACATGAATATCATTAACATAAAGAGGATTCAATTCGGGAACCAAGACATGTGTTTCTTTTATTATAGACAAATAAAGTACATAAAAAGGAATATGTTCACCTGATTCACCTTCAGCAGGCTCCAAGCAAAGCTTCCTTCTGGATCCGTTCCAGCCTCAAGCCTCTAACAAAACTCCTTCCATGACTCTCTCCATGATGTCATAAATAATGGATGAAAATCAACACACAAGGAAACAAAGGTTTCCTGTACAAAATGGGGGAAGTGCAGAAGGCACAAGGTACTTCAGACCTGGTCAAGGGGAACTCAGCATAATAACCTTTCTCTCTATTCTCTCCTCCCTTAGGCCTTCCCTTTGAGGTCTTTTTATACCACCTCCAAAGTAGTTTTTTAGTTAGGAGTTGGTTGGGAACAGTTGGGCCACGGGCACTAACAGGTGATAAGCAGGTAAAACCTGCGACTCCGCCCGAAAAGAAGGAATTTTATATTTTTTAAAGTGTTTTAATACATACACGTGGGTTGGATATACACAGACCCGCGTATACACGCGTTTAACTCAGGGCAATGTCGCGTATAAGGAATAAAACACCGTTTTTTTAAATTTTAGGACCAGGTCTGGAAGGAGGGGTTGCCCTAGGCCATGAGTACAACATCACAAACCATAAGAGTGAGATTTGGAGCTATAACACTCATGACTCTTTACATTACATATGACTGTTTCTATTCCACTAATCACACTTGGAATTTCACTTTACATCATGTTTACAAAATGATACATTTTCCACATATACCGATGTGGGAAAAAATTGGCTTGAGTCAACCAGACAAGGTGACACTAAGACTCGGATAACTGTGGAATGACCATCTCATCAAACTTCTCTCTGTGATCCTCGGCGAAGAATTAATACCATGCTTGATAGTGTGCAATGGTGTCCGTGTACTCTTTGATGATGTCCTTTTGGAAATGAACTCTTGACTCCATTGCTTCTGGGTACATTGATTTGGAACCTCAGTCCAACTCATCGTGTAACATGCGTAGCTTAGTCTTGAGCATGGCCGAGCCAACATGTTATTTGCACTGGTGGATTGAGCATCAACTGATCAAAGTATGCATCGAGCTCCAGTTTGACTTGGTTCTTCTCTTTGGCCTTAGTGACCATACCAATCAGCAGGGTTCCATAATTCTTCACCACAACATCAAAACTCCTATACAACCGTGCATATGAAGCCTTGATACTAGTGATGAGCAACAAGAGTTCCTCATAGTTCCGATTTTGACTCCAAATGCATGCTTTGTCCAACTCCACATGTGGCTTCATCATCTTGTGCAAGTGAAGCAGTGCTCCGTTGTACCTCATCGTCGATGTGTGTACATGATCAACTGCGACATGTATGTCTGTGAGCGTTTGCGCTATCTTGGTGCAGCGTTGCTGATGACCATGTACGCGGAAAATTGCCTTGTGCACGGTTGCAAACCTGTCATTTAGTCTCCACGTGACTGTCTCAAGAACCGATACTTCAGCATGTATGGACATCTTCATCTCTGCTCTAGTAGATCCTGTTGATTGTTCCTCTCTCTGCTTGGCTGCTTGCAATTCCTTAGCCATGCGCTTGTTTTCTACTATCAAGAACCTAACACTCGAGCTGGTGGCTTCGACATAAGCCTTTGGAGCATCGGCCAAGGCAGTTGGATGTCTCCATACATCTGACATAATCACCCGTTCTTCGAAGTGCGTAGGTAATGCATGCTCATCCTAGGTGCGCGCTCTACGTGCCTGTACAACTCTGTGTTGCGACTCATCAAAGGTTATGTTGTACATCTCTGTTCCCGGATGGTCCCTAAGGAGAGTGGTATCCCCTTGTTCACTTGGGACTTGCTCTGTTTTTGGAGCTAGTGAAGCCTGTGGAGTGACCTCGGTCGCTATTGGCATGAGGTCGGTATCCCAATCCTGTTCCGACTGCTCCACCTCCATGTCCGTCTGTTATACTATCTGTTTAGCCTGTAGAGAAAGTTCCTGTTCCTATGGCTGCTCACCCTATTCATCATCTGATGTTGGTTTAGAGTATTCAACCTATATTGGTGCATCTTGCGCTGTCTGCGCACCTTGCACTTCCTCATATTCCTGTTCCTATTCATGTTCATGCTCATGTTGTGCTTCCTTCTCTCTTCTTCACAACTCTTGTTCTTCCATGAGATTTTACTAGACTTCCTACAACATCCTCTCAGTATCTTCTAGTGTAGTATACCTAGGGGGGATACTATGGGGTACAGAGGGAGATACCCAAGGGAATAAGGTAATAATGGGATGGGCCATAGTAATAAATAAGGTGGTTAACCCTTATCATGTAAGGGACCACAAGTAGTTAGCAACAATGTAATAAGCCCATGGTATTAGATAGATGGTATTGAGGGAACCATGGTAATGACCTAGGGTATTATATGTATGAGACCTATATAGAGGCTAGAGACTCCCCGGTGAGAGATGTCAAGGGTTATTTTATGAACAGGCATATGGCTTGTGGAGTGTTCTCCTTCCTTAAGGAGTGAATGTATGGTGTTGCCCTACCTTAAAGGTTTGATCAATAAAGAAACATTTCTATCTATTTCTATCTTGTTATTTTTTGGGTATATTTCTATTATCATATATTTTCAGGTCAGATCTATAACAAGTGGTATTAGAGCACTTTCTTGGGCAAAGCGAAGAATTTTTATTTTTATTTTTTTTATTTTTGTAGGAAATTTTTGGGGCAGCGAGTTTGTAGATCATATTTGTACATTATGGTGCAAAATTTGCAAAATATAATTGTAGATCTAGGTTCCTTGCCAAAAAATACCTAATTTGAAAAAAAAAATAAAAAAATTCGGTCGAATTGGAGTTTGGATGAGGGAGATATTGCTGATTTAAAAATCAGTTGCGTTGCAGACATTTTTCGGGGTGGCAAGTTTGCGGATCATATTTGTACATTTCGGTGAAAAATATATAGAATCTAATTGAAAATATGGGTTTTTTGCGAAAAAACACCCAATTTGAAAAAAAAAATCGCTTGAATCGGAGTCCAAATGAGGGAGATATCGCTGATTTAAAAATCAACTGTGTTGCAAATATTTTTCGGGGAGGCGAGTTTGTAGATCAGATGTATACATTCTGTGGCAACATTTGTAGAATCTAATTGCAGATCTAGGTTCTTTGCAAAAAAATACCCAATTTCAAAAAAAAAAAATCAGTAGAATCAGTGTCCGAATGAGGCAAATCTTGCCGATTTAAAATCAGCTCATTTCTCAGAAATTTTTGTGACGGCGGGACAGCTGAAGCGCGAATATGAAATTCCAGTGCCTAGATTGGAATTTGATGAAGAAGTGAAAATTTGATGGCTCTGATCCAGCAATATGGTTAGCACAAATGGAACATTATTTCACTCTAAATCATATCATAGATGATGAAACTAAACTACTTGTGGGAGAACTTTACTTGGACCAAGAAAGATGGCAATGGTCGTAGCTGCATTCTAAATTCTATCCAAAGAAAATTACTTGGAAGATGTTCGCAAAATCCATTTGTGACCACTTTGACCATAAATCTAATTTTTTGGGTCCTCTTACTAAGCTCAGACAGACACACACACAACCTAACAAAGATTTTATTTTTACAAGAAAGAAGGAAACCAAGAAACCTAAAGGGTTATTTTCTGCTAGTATCTCCTTATTGCAGGTTCATGGATTGATTCAGAAGGAGAAGATCATTGTATCTATAAGTCTTAGTTGCAAGCATAATTTTATCAATGTTAATTTGACAAAAAAATTGCAAGTTCCAGCAAAACAAATGGAGCACACACATGTTAATAATGAGGAGGTGCAAGTTTATAAAGATTTGAAGCTTGCTATGAATAAATATGTGTTGCATTGTGATTTTTATATTTCAAATATGGATAACATGGATGTTGTTTTGGGATATCCTTGGATGGAATCTGTGGGTATTGTCAATATTAATGTGTAGAAGAAATTCATGAAAATCTGGTATAAAAAGAAGAAAATAACATTGCAAGATATTTCTATTAAGACCCAAGCAGAGACTATTGAGGCAGAAGCACAAAGCTCTAATGACACTGACAACCAAACAAAAACATCAAACTAGGTACCAGAAAAATAGGGAGAATCCAAGGAGGCTGAAGCAGAAAATGTTACAGTTACTGATATATCAGATGAGGACTCAGTGGTTGAAGTCATATTAGAAGATAAGAAACAACAGCAGGCACCACAACATGTACCAAATCCCAGTCATGCTCCATTAGGTGGTGAATTAAAGAAAAAGAAGCCGTTGGTTAAAAATTCAACATATCACCATCCACATCACCCCACAAGAAAACAACCAACAAGATGGCAACGAATTAGCCACAAGGACAACAACCCCTGCATGACAGATAGAGAGGGGTGATGATCCACCTACTACACATCAACACAGAAGAGTCGCTAGGGTCAACTTCCATCTCAAGCGAGCGAGGCACCAACTAGATTGAAGGTTCACCTTTCTCTTGAATGGCTAGATGCACATGCATGGTATCAGTGGACTACTCTTTTGAGTAGATATTATTATTTGTGTTCTTCTTATGTTTCGAGGACGAAACATGTTTAAGGGGGGTGGAATGTAGTATACCTAGGGGGGATAATATGGGGTACAGAGGGAGATACCCAAGGGAATAAGGTAATAATGGAATGGACCATAGTAATAAATAAGGTGGTTAACTTGTATCATGTAAGGGACCACATGTAGTTAGCAACAATGTAATAAGCCCATGGTATTAGATAGATGGTATTGAGGGAACCATGGTAATGACCCATGGTATTGTATGTATGAGGTATATATAGAGGTTAGAGACTCCTCATTGAGAGATGGCAAGGATTATTGTATGAACAGACATATGGCTTGTGGAGTGTTCTCCTTCCTTAAGGAGTGAATATATGGTGTTTCCCTACCTTAAGGATTTGATTAATAAAGTGAATCATTTCTATCTATTTATATCTTGTTATTTTTTGGGTATATTTCTATTATCATATATTTTCAAGTCAGATCTATAACAAGTGGTATCAGAGTTATAACATCTAGCCTTTTCTTTTCTCTCTTTCTTTGCACAATTCTTCTGTAGCGCTGTCGCCTCTTCGCGTCTATCTCCAAAGATATATTTTGAACAAGTGGGTCTTCCTTAAACTTGTAGCTTTGCCCCATCTTTGTGCCTTCAGCAATTTTCCTCTTGCCTTTATCTTGCATAGGTTTGTTGCTTACTGCTGCTGTTGTTTCTACTCCCTACGGTGTTGCTACCTTGAGTACTGCTAGCCACTCCACTGCAATGCTGACTGGTTCGTTGAGCCTAGAGGAGTTGTAACAATATCTCCATGGGTCTTCCTATGGAATTGTACATGCCCCATGGATCCAAAGATAGTACATTATCGCACAATGGTCTCTGCATAAGCCATGTGTGATCCAAATAGAAAATGGTATCAACCCATGGTATTCATCCACCCATGTTATTCATCCAACCATGGAATTTACCCATGGTATTGTAAGTGAAATCCACCCATGGTATTCATTCACCCATGGTATTATGACATCCACCCATGGTATTCATTCACCCATGGAATTGACCCGTGGTATTGTAACTGAAAAATACTATAAGTAACAAGTCGCATTTTGTAAAAGGAAAGTTTGTCCGCCACAATGTAGCTTTTACAATTGTTCTCCGTTTTTAGTAAAAAAGTTTCTTTGTGGTTTTATTTACTGTGTGTTCTCTTATTTTCTTTCTAGCATTGCAATTTTTCAGATCTTGGGGGCCTGCCCCCCACGATCCATTTCAATTTTTTAGATCTTGTGGGCCTCCCCCCAAGATCTGGATCAACGGTATCAGAGCAGGTTATGATTCCATGGGAATGAGGGTTTGATGCATATTTCAATTTCAAATTTTTGCAGCAATATTCAACAAAATTCAGGGACGTTCTACGTCCTCCACATAGCATTTTCTTGGGCCAAGTGGGAAGATTTTTTTTAATTTTTTTTTTAAATCAGGAATATTTTTGGGTGGAGAGTTTGGAGATCAGATCTAAATTTTTTGGTGAAAAATTAAAAAAATAAATAACATATTTGGATTCCTTGCGAAAAAATACCTAAATTTAAAAAACATATCGGCTGAATTGGAGTCCGGATGAGGGAGACATCGCTGATTTAAAATCAGTTATGTTGTAGAAATGTTTCTGACGGAAATTCATGGACGACGACTCTCCTATCATTTTTTGCAATTTTTGTGCATAATTTCAAAAACGTGATTGTAGATCTAATTTCCTATCAAAAAATCACTCAATTTCAAAAAAAATGGGTTGAATCAGAATTCGGATGTGAGAGATATCGCTGATTTAAAATCAGCTATTTTTTTAGAACTTTTGTGACGACGAAAAATTTGCAATGCGAATATGAGATTCTAGAGTGTCCAGATAAGGGTTTCCAACACAAGGGAAGATTCAAAATGGTCTTTCTGTTTCCAAAAACAGGTTATAACAAAGATTTAGAGTTATATTAACCCAATTATGTCCATTTTAATTCTAGAGCAACATTTAGAGCGGGCTCCCTTTGGAGACGTGCCCTCCCACGCCACTTTAGTAGGCACCTACTTCAAATTCATCAATTCCATCATAACATCATTTGGCTTGGCTTCTTTGGAGACGTGCCCTCCCACCCCAAGCTATGTAGGCACCTGCGACTTCATCAACAACCAACATCACGGTTATGGGTCAACCGCAAAAAATCCTTGTCATCGAAGTCCATTTGCTAGGCCACACACTGTTAGCATCACAGTTGGTCACAAGCATTACAGGGTATCTCTATCCTCAGATCTTTGTTTGTCATGTTTGTGGGTCATCCACAAACCCACACTTCATCGAAGTCCATTTTCTAGGCTGCACATTGTCAGTATCACAGTTGGTCACAAGCATCACAAGGTATCTATATCCTCAGATATTCATTCATCATGGTTATGGGTCATCCATAAACCCACACTTCATCGAAGTCCATTTGCTAGGATGCACACTGTCATTATCACAGTTGGTTGCAAGAATTATAGGGTATCTCTATCCTCAGATCTTTGTTCATCATGGTTATGGCTTAACCACATAAAACCCTTCTCTTCATTGGCTCTTCATATTCAACAAAGGCTTCGCAGGAGGGAACTTCACGCAATGGGGACCATTTCTTCTTAAGGAGGGAGGAATGATCCGAATAGAAAATGGCATCAACCCATGGTATTCATCCACACATGGTATTGTAAGTGATATCCACCCATGGTATTTGCCCATGGTATTGTGACATCAACCCATGGTATTCATTTACCCATGGAATTGACCTGTGGTATTGTATCTGAAAAAGAATATAAGTAACAAGTCGCATTTTGTAAAAGGATAGTTTGTCTGCTACAATGTAGCTTTTACTGTTATTCTCCGTTTTTAATAAAAATGTTTCTTTGTGGTTTTATTTATTGTGTGTTCTCCCATTTCCTTTTTGGCATTGTAATTTTTCAGATCTTGGGGGCCTCCTCCCCACGATCCATTTCAATTTTTTAGATCTCGGGAGCCTCCCCCCAAGATCTGGTTCAATGTGGGCCGTACAGGTTGAAACTCCTAGTGTCAAACTTAAACTTCTCGAAGTCTTCCACTTCGACATCCACTTCTATCAAACTCCCAACTGCGTACAACCCAATTCACACAGGAAACATGGGCCATGGTGCCTTCTTCTTCCTGTGAAATCCAATTGACAACGTGTCGAGATGTGGTATGAACCTCCTGCATGACCAACTTGTTCATGGAAAACCTTGGCAACACATGCAGAGCTTTATCTGTATTGTACATCCTGATGAAGGTTCCCTCAAGTGAGGCGTACCAATCTGTAAGGTTATAAACGCCTCCATTGCAGCCTGGGACATGCAAAGTGGATCTTGTTCAAAGATCACCATGTACAGAGGGGTGATGAAATGGTCACATATTCTAGACATGACTCCTCGGTAGCTGCAATCTTAGAGAAACCTGCAGTATATGTTCACAGAACTCTCTGAAGGTGTCCATGCCCAACCCATGCCAGGAAACTATTGATGGGCATAGATTGCATTGAGTAGGTATGCATGCATGAAGAAAATTTCGTGTTGATCCTTGGGCGAACTTTTAGCATTGGACATATGCACTTCAATTAGAGAGCGAACATGTCAGACCAATTGAATGGTTTTCCTTCATTTTCCAGCTGATCCAACATAGCAACCCAACTCCGCAGGAAGGTTTTTGTACTCCCTTGGCCATACAATTGACATGCGAATATGACCAAGAGATGATATGCCTTCCTGAGTGTATTCATCCTGTATATTTGGTTGGGTTTTGTCTTGAAATTTGTTGGCTCCTTTACCCAACACTTCAAGATATCTCTTGTGTTCGTGCTGTCATTGGGAGTGTAGAACGATGCATCCATCCTGATCACTGAGAATGGAAAATGATATATCTCCAGATAATCCTCTGTCCTGAAGGAAGCAATCCTTTCTCCACTGACACTGCTCAGTATCATTGTCTCAGGATTAGTGTGTGAGACAATCCAGTGGATCACATATGTGCAAGGAAACATGGGAAACCTACATGCAACCTTGTATAGTTTTGACTTATGTTTGTTCACATAGACTTGTGTATCCTCTAGATTCTCCTCAAAGTTGCCTAAAAAGATGGTGTTGATGTCTTTCCATGTTATCCTTATATCCTTCTCGATGAACATGTGTGTTTTTGTGTACACGGGCAAGCTCATTGACCCCTGTTCAACCACGTCCCTGAACTGCTCCGTTAGAAGCCATTATACCTGTACTACTGAGAGACTGATGAACACCTATGATACATGGAGATGGAGAAACAGTCATGGCAAACAAATGTCAGTTGAAAACGAAAACCAACTTGAGGACTAACATGCAACACACCTGGTTGACTCCTTGGGAAAATTGCATTAGTTTGGTCTTGGAGAGGCTGGGAGACTGACATCTAAAACTGTGCAGAGCATAGTCCCGGCTGCTAATGAGCTGAATGTGTGCTAAAACTACACAGAGCACAGTCCAGCTTAGCCTGCTAAGGATTGGAACTACGTAATGTGCAGTTTCAGTCAGCATGACTGTTGCCTAGGAAAGTGTATTACGCAATCCAGGGGGCCAACTGGGGCACTGTCTCCCAAAACTAATCAAAGCATAACCTAGGAATCTAGTGGGAGGAAAGCTATGCACAATTCCTGGGAGTAAGGAAGAGCCTTCCATCCGAGAAATTCATAGTGCAAGTCAGGCAAGGCAAGGTTCGGGCCGAGGCAACTCAGACCTGCCAATGGGCTACTGAAAATCACTAAGGACTGAATGCATGTGCAAATCTGGTGTAGATCTGATTGAAACAAACATGCATGTGATTCAAACGAGTGCAGAAATAAATCAATCGACAAAATGAAGAAGCTCAAGAAGCAAGTTGCTGAAACAACAATTGTGAGCGCATAAACAATGTTATGCATGCGAAACTAAGGAGAGGTAATGCAAAACTTGAGAAAACACTTCTACAAGCTAAAATACATTTAAACACCAACAATTGTTCACTAAAACCAAGGAAACATCACTCATACAAGTGAAAACTAAGAAGTGATAGAAAAAGCAGTAGAAGGCATGAAAACCAAAACTTACATGGAAAAGATGTGCTGAATGTGCCGAAGGTTCCTAGATGTCTCAAGAATGCCAGAGCTCCAAGATTGAATGTGAAGAATGAGCTTTGAGGCATCGATTAAATAGATTTGACGAAATTAGGGTTTATGACACATATGCCACAAATATAGGAAAAAGTGACACTTGGTGGGAAGCTTCTAAAAATGGGTTTGCATGTAAGTCCTGCTACTAAAATTAGATCCTAAAATATAGGGATGCTTTTTCACTTTTTTCTTTTTCTTTTTCAAGAAACTTTGTCTGACATGCAAAGAAGGATTGCACAGTTCTGGAGGGAACTAGACAACCTACTTGCACATGTAATAGATAGTTAGTGAGGGAAAACTTCTGCACTGTTTCTAGATTGAGGGGCCTTGGCTGACTGGCCAGCTCTGCATAATTTTCCAAAGCAGTGATGCTGGGTTGAACTGCGCATTTCCAAAAGAAAGTGCAACTGGCCAATTCTGCGTAATGCCTGAGAACAGTGTAGCGGGTTGGGCTACTCTGCACATTCTAGAAGGCAGGAAACTTGGTCAGTTTCTGCACAATTTTGGATGACAGTACAACTGGCTTGCTCTGCACAATTTCCATAGTAGTGTTGACTGGCCTGCTCTACACAATTACCATAGCAGTTTCAACTGGCCTGCTCTACGCAATTTCCATAGCAAGGCTGCCTGATCTGCTCTATGCAGTTTCTGAGTGTAGGGAAGCTGCTGGGCTGCTATGCACATTTCTAGAGAGGAAGACAAGATGCCCTCCATATTTCGTAGCTTTGCTCGACAACCGGTTGACCGTATGTGGACCAAGTGCTGGGTGTGGTTGTGATTGACCGACGGGACAAGTGAGTTGTACATAAGCAGTGAAATGACAATTGAACTCCAATAGGCACAAGTCCCCGATCAATGTAGGATAGTTGCGTTGATTTCGAAGAGGGTGACTCCAGAATGAAGCGAAGATAAAATTTTGGAGGGTGGTTGTAGCTACCACAACATAATTAATCTTCTTTTCATTAAATTAAACTCTTTTTTCTTGGCTTAGCGAGGGGGTCATTTAGGAGTGTTAAAATAATTTTGTTGTACTAGAGGTGCTCTACAACCCAGTATAGGGGAGATGTGTAGGTGTAATGTAAGAAAGTTTGTCAAAAATGTAAAATTAATAAATAAAAAGTTAAAAGTAATATAAAGCCTAGTATGGAGGATGGGTGTAAACATTTAAATGTTGACTCAATTAATAATAAAATGTTAAAAGAAATAAAAATAATAAAATTCAATTGGTTATATTTTGAATTTTTTATTGATAAAATTAAGAATAATTTTTTAGATAATAGAAAATCATAATATACATATCACATTAAAAATTTAACATATAGGTAGTAGCTATAAATTAAAATCCATTTTATCTTATAAATTAAAATAATGATCTATAACCATAACTAAATTTAATTAATAAACGCATAAAACTTAATACTTACAATAAAATTAAAATATGACAAGATTCTCAACTATAGATATTCACTGTCACTTTACCATGATATTATTAACTTTTTTTAGCTGCATGATATTATTAACTTGTAAATAGACTTTGTTACAATAACATGGATTATCAATACCACTTGCCCAAAAACTATAACTTATTTCATGATCAAAATATTTTATAATAATATGACAAGATTCTTAACCATGTAACATGAATATTATTAACTTGTAAATAAAGCTTTGTTACAATACCATGAGCCAACACAATGACTTTTCAATACCACATGTCGAAAATCCTAACCTTTTTCACAATCAAAATATTTTCTAAATATTCTATTTTATTTTATTTTTATTCAAGTTTATAACATCTTTTTAACTAAATCTAAAATAAAAAAATGTTATAATTACTTTTGAGATATATTTAAACCTTCTATCCTCACAATTACTAATAATATCCCTATAGAAATTAAATCAAGGTTTTAATAGAAATAAAAATGAGAATACTTTTAGATGTAGAGAATCCGTGAAATTTATATAATATAAACAATAGTATTAAGAACTAGCATAAATCCATTTTAACTAAGGATCCAAGTGATGGGAGCAAGTAGAGTGGCTAATGATGATAAAGTAAATTAGCACATGAATAATGATAAAGGAAATTAACACATGAGTCTTTTTTATTATTGTATATTCTTTGACATGATTGATCCAAAATATAGGTTTAATATTTACAACCAATTGAGTTTATTTAATTTAGATATTTGCTTAATTAAAATGCGATGGGATGAAATTTAAAAGAGGGGGGGAGATACTAACAAAGCTAGAGGGAATTTAGAGAGAGAAAGTGATGGGGGGAGAGAGAGAGAGGTGGGAGATAGTGAGAGAGAGGAAGGAAGAGAGATAAGGAGAGAGATGGAGTTGGAGGTGGAGGGAGAGGGAGGAAAGAACAAAGACATTGAGAGATAGAGGTGGAGAGAGAGTGCCAAGGGAGAGATGGAGAGAGAGTGACAAGGGAGAGAGGAGAGGAAGGAAGAGAGATAGAAGGAGAGGAGAGAGATTGGAAGGGAAGGGAAAGAGAGAGGGGGAGACACAAAGATGGAGGGGATAGAGAGGAGTAGAGAGAGAGGGAGATAGTGAGAGCATTGGAGGGAAAAGAGAGAGAGAGAGAGGGAGATAGTGAGAGCATTGGAGGGAAAAGAGAGAGAGAGAGAGTGATGGGTGGAGAGACATATTGTTGAAAAATGTGTAACTAGGTTCAATCTTCATTAGTATGAAATGTATTCTTGTAAATATAAAATGAAAAATAAATTATTATTATTATTGAAGCATGAGTTTCATGCTCAAGTTCCTTTATTTTATAGGTCAATCACCCATTGAGTTCCTCTAGGGTTTGTCCTAGGCGTTGTCGCTTTGAATCGCACTGGAAACACAAGTGCTACAGGAGAAATAGAAAGCCCCCTAGAGACAACCTCTGGGTTGATTGTAGACCAGTGCATAGAACATCTTAAGTAGATGAGTGCATGGAATATTATGAGTGGGGTTTCTTGTGCACTCCAATTGTCATGTAAAAATGTAATAGGATGGGCTTGGTTCAATAACCCTTCACTGAGGTAGTTTGAAGCCAACACATGGATCCAAATGCTGGGGGTATATTGGGGCAATCTCAAAGAGAAATGGCCTCTTCTTCTGGTGTCCGACACATAAAAATGAGACAGCTTAAAATGGAAGTTGTAGAAATGGTGGAGAGGAGGAAAGGAAGGAGGGAAATAGATGCATAGGGCTGTAACAAAAAAAATCCTAAGTGGCAATGTTCCAGCAGAAAAATGGAATTCAATGTATAGGGCTGTAAACAACACAAAATCCTAAGAAAATATTTTCCAATAGAAATATGGAAGAGGGAGGAGGTGGAGTGATAGAAACAACGAGGTGCAAAAGAAGGTTTCATACCAAACATGACATGGGTATCGTTCTCTGCCAAAAGCTAACGTAGATCCGGGATGACCCAGGTCCTACAGGATAATCAAATACATAAGTAAATCTGTAATTTTACAGGTACTGCAATGCTAGTGAATAACACATGTAGGTCTATGATAACACAGGTACTATCTTCTATTGAGCAGCTAAGATAAATCCATAGATTAGAGAGGAACCAACTACATTCATTATACTATTTCAAATGAGGAAAAACACAAATGAACATGATGCACATTAATCATGCTTGGAATCAATAGGGAAATTCCATTTATCTTAAAGGGTCCAAATAACCAGTCCATACATTCAACACGATATTAGTGAAGCCCCCATTAAAAACAAATTGAACCAAAATGGCTTCTCAAAATCAGACCCTGTGGGTGAGAAATTTCAGAACTTGCCAACCCTTGTTAAAGTGTTGCTTCCCCTTCTTTGTAAGAAGAGGGGGAGATAGAATTAAAGTTACAAAAATGTCTTAGCCAGATCTCCAACTATCCTACTAGACTAGCTATCTCGGCCTGTGTAAGGCGCTATTGCCCAAAATTATTACAATTGGGATTCTATCCATTCTTGGAAATAAATGGAAGTTGTATAAATAGAAGGAAAACTGGAGGATGATGGAAAAAGAGGTCCTTTTTACATTCCTGTGAAAGCCTCTGGTCAGGCGGAGTCTCTGTCATCATGCGTCCCTCTAGCTGCTCAATTGGTTCCCTGTCGCTTCTACCTTTACTGCGTGAATGACTCATTCTCTGGAGTAGGGAGTGTGTCGACTGTAAATGTCTATCTCGACAGTCCTTTCACTATGCGTTAGAGTTGAGTCCTATGTTGAACCATTAAGTTAGTATGGAGCCCCCCATACTGGCTTCATCGCTGCACCATGCTTCCTTCAATGCCCCAACTGCTGATCCATACGTAGTTAATTCCCTGTATTATACTATCGGGGCCTCGCTGTAATCGTGGATTTTTTCTTTGAAATATTACGAATCCGCGTGCTATGATCCCCCTTAACCCCCTTTGGTTTAGCCTCATTTCTCTTTTCTTATCATATGACCGAGGGTTATGACCAAGGGCTTATCCCTCGGGCACTAAGGCCTTCATGCTCCCATCCTGGGGGCCTTTTTCCTTTATTACTTCGAATCCCGCATCCTGACGCTTGATATGCTTTACCTTTGGTGCTTCCCCTTGACATTGCGATCTCCGATTTCCAGGATCGGGCCCACCGAAGATATTGCAATTGCAACCTAGGAGAGGGAGACCCTTTCACTTCTTTTCATAGCATGAGCTGACTTTTTCGGACTCGAAATCCTTATAGGTTGGAGCACATGAGTGGTGACACGTGTCACCTGGAAATGACCTCGTAGGACCCTTGAAAATGCCGACCTTGAGTGACACGTGTCGTCCATACATGCCGCGTCACCTTCCATACTGCCACATGGAGGAGAGAGAAAGGGTCTTCCTGGCCTTGATTTTTCCATGCATTTCCTTTGTTAATCTTTTTTGGCTTCCCCCGATGCTTTTACACTAGATCGCAAATCAGTGATATCGCGTGATGTTGTGTGACTATGAGACTGCAGGATCATGGGACTACGAGACTGTAGGATTGCTGGACTACGGGACTGCGGGACAACCAATATGCGGGAATGTGAGACCTACGGGACTAAGGGATCGCATGACTGTGGGGTCGTCAATATGCAGGATACAAGACCTACCTACAGCCAATATGTGGGACCTGCCTATCGTAAATATGCGAGATTTACTGTGCCCGGGGCCCTTGAGCTCCGATGTGCAATTTTCCTTTGTATTTGGTCATTTCCTCCTTGCTTTCTAGGTTTTTCAAGGTTATCTTTAATCTTATTTAACTTCTGATCCGGAAGTCCATTTTTGGACTTCCATATACCGCTGGAAAGATCTTTCTGAGAATTGTGCAATGGAGGGGGTCCAATTAAGCTCTAATAGCACTCTGTGGCTTGGGAAATGGATTCAACTTCACTTCTCTTATGTAGTCTAGGCAATTGATAACCTTATAAAGCAGTGAGTGACAACATTGGCTCCAACTGGGGACAGTGCCTTGCTGGCAAGGTTTTGAGAACCTGCAGACCAGTATCCTTCACCATTGGGCATGGAGTTAAAAATATAATGAAACTTTGCAACCAAAAAATCTCCATGGGGCTTTCCTTATCCATCTACAATGCAGAAAAATAAATCCTACCAACTGGAAAGTAAATGCTCATCTAGTGAGCTTATTTATATACATTCCTACTCATGCAGAGGGTTCAATTCACCTAAGTGAGTTCAACCCTCCAATGGAGTTAGGCCAGCATTAGAGTGTTGGGCCTTATGTCTTCACACAAATGAAAAATAAAAATTAAAACAAGCATGCATGATGAAAAGTCTTGAAATAAAGAACCTGATACATGTTGTTGATACAACCTCTATTGCCAGCTTAATAATAGGCTCATGTACTCAACCACAGGGTCATGGAATGGACATGGAAAGTTTGCAACTACGTCTTTTTCATGAGTAGTATGCTGACCAATGTCCTCTTGGCCAAGGGAGCCACAAACACCTTTCAGCTCCTCAGCCTTAGATTTTTTGAGAAACGCTTGTTGCTGATGATTTGTTGCCCATTCTTCGGAGGGCCAACCCTCTTGGAAATCTGCAAAAAATTCTTCATTTTCTAAACTGTAAGAGTCACATATTTTAGAATCTGTTGAGAATTCTTGGCAAGAATCTTTCTATGACAGGCAGCAACAAATTTTTCGTGGTCTTTCAGCTTTGGGATTTTCTTGAGAAACTTGCTGTTGGGAGCTTTGTCCCCACTTGCAGGTAAACAACTCCTTTTGAACCTCCACAACTCTCTCTTCCTCCTCAGAATAATACGAATCATGAATTGGAGGAGGGTCTCGGTCTTGTTCTCCAAGTGAAAGATGGTCATTGCAAACTGGAGGCTCTTCGTTGACTTCCTCATGGGCCTCATCTTCTTGTGTAGCTTCCCATACCTAGAAGCATTGTGGCTCTGCATCACTTGAATCTTCACCAGAGTCGTGTTCATCATAGGAAGGAGGAACATCAAATTCTACTGAGTAAGACCCCTGAGGGCTTGTTGGTAGCTCGATGACATTTCCTTCTTTTCTTTCTTTCTCATTTGGTGATGCTTCTTGATGCAGATAGATGTTTTCTTGGAGTGGAGCTCCAAAAACATCTTTAGTAGGGTGTTCGACCTCAGGAAAGTCTTCATCATTAAATCGCGTGCAACAATCTTCAAATTGAGCATTCGATGGATAAAATATTTTGAAATATTGATAGAATGTTGTATGAAAACATTTCAAGGTATTTGTTTAAACCAAAATCTAGCATCGTCTTCTAAAGACAACTTGAAAAACTTCATTTGTACATCTTCAAGATAAATACCTTGTTGCTCCAAGCATTCATAGAAATATTTGAGGTGCTGGTCAAGCCTTCTCTCTTTTTTCCCACTGAATCTAGGCAAATAGGCATTCCACACATGAAATGCAGGGACATGATTGGGATAACCAACAATAGAAGAGAAATCCAGTGGGGAAAATTGGTTGACCAAGAATGCAGGAAGGGCCATCTCGAAAACCTCCCTATATGAGTGATTTCTGCTTCAATAGTAGGGAAAGTTTTCAGTTGTTGTAGTATCAGGTTGAGTATGGGGCTGCTTGAAAGTGAGGATGATCAAACAGAGATATGGACAGTGGATTTTCCAGGATGTTTACCATAAAATTGACAGTGGAGTCGCCAAGGTGAGAGATCTTCAACCCACACTTCCCTTGCTCACCTAACATAGGAAATGTAAATTTTTTCGTACCCAGGGAAATGTATTCTAATTCGTTCCCTAACAATGACACCAAAATATGTTCTAGCTCCCAGAGATAGCCTCGAATTTCTTACAAGACTAGTTCCTGAGCACATCTAAATTTGGAGAGTCTCAAATGATTCACAGTAAAGGGAGACCTTACTTATATTCTATATGTATATATAACGGGTTATTTCATTCCTCTAAAGGAGTAAAACATGGATTTCTTGGTACTTCTTCCCATATGAAAATCTCAGAAATATGTATAAAACAATGGAGACCGAGTAGTCCAAGGAATTACAGTTTAATAGACTTTTGCAGAGCAATGATAGAGGATGTGGAGGAGTAACTCATCATATGGAGCTTACAACATCAAGAATTATATGCATAACACATAGAGCTCACAACTTTAAGAATTCCTATACTTATCTGAATCAGAAGTAGATATAATGGGAAGAAGAGAGGTTGTGTGCTAGGATTCATGAAGAGAAATTGTTAAAGATATAATTTCAATAATCGATGCAGGCACTAGCATTAACAATGTCTATACAAATGAATTTGTGAGGAACTTATAGGCACATGCATAACATATTGATACCAACGAATCTATGAGGGAGTCTTCAAATATTTCTAACAACAGTAATTACATAAATTTAGAGAATAAACATGAATAGAAATGGGTTTTAACAGAGAGAGAACATACTGTAATACTTGGAGGGGGAATCGCCACCATTTCTCTTCATATTATGAAAATATGTATTGTAAAGCCATATCGTCTCAAAGTAACATGTAGTGTTTCTTTAGAATTTATGAACCTTTGTTAAGTCTTACTTCCCCCTATTTATCTGGAGAGGGGAACAAGAACATTCATTGCAACAAAATATCTCTAGTCTAGACTCAGCTGTCGGGTCGACTAGCTATCTCAATCATAAATGGCTCTATGGCCCAAAAATATTACAGAATTAATAGCCTCATGAAAGGAGGCACGTTACAGTACAGTAAATAAGAAATACTCAGATAAAAAATACACAAAAACTCTCCTTGCACATCCTGTGATCATCTCTGATGTAGGGACTGTTCTACTTGCAGTTTGGCTTCTTGCACTGCATCGCAACCTCTGTCATTTTTTACTTTATTTCATTTAGCACCGAATTTTGGATCTATGTCACAATAGGATTCTTTTGGATTAACCCATCCTGTGCTTTGAATGCACCATCTATTTTTCTTAAAACCACAGTTGTCGACCCATCATGCCCTTTAAATCCCTGTCCTGCACTATCGGTGCCTTAATGTACCAATTGAGTTTCTCTTGATAGAAATATGGGGGAACTTGCTCATTCTCACCTCTGGCTGTACAAAATGTTTTGAAACAGATGAAACCTAACCTCCCTTAGCCCTTTTCACTTTAGCTCCCCTTTTGTAACTTTCTCCATATGACCGGGGGCTGGAACTAGGGGCTTAGCCCTTCGGGCACTAAGGCTTTCCACTGTTGTGCAGGGGGCCTTTTCCTTTATAATAATAGAAACACCTTTGATAACTCTTTATACTGCATCGACCGATATCCCGGACATGAAATTTTTATAGACCATGTCGTAATAACTTATCGCATCCGGGGGCCTTTTTCCTTATCGTATTCACAATCACAGGTCGGGAGGGATATCAGAGGAAAATGAACTTTCACTTTGTGTGATCGCCAATCCTCGGGTGACGTCATCACTGCCACTTGTCACCCTATGAGTGGTGACATGTGCCACTAAAAAATGGCCCCATAGGACCCCTGAAAATGCTGAAACTAAGTGCCACATGTCCCCCATACTACCACATCATTGATGATGTTAGCTGCCATGTCAACCATCAGGACCAATCACATTGCGCGACGTGGCCCCCAGGGAGAGAGAGGAAATGGCCCGCCGGACCCTGTTTTTGCATGG
Organism: Pinus tabuliformis; assembly: GCA_031772625.1. Taxonomy (NCBI): domain Eukaryota; kingdom Viridiplantae; phylum Streptophyta; class Pinopsida; order Pinales; family Pinaceae; genus Pinus; species Pinus tabuliformis. The sequence goes on along the minus strand of CM062818.1, from coordinate 321,980,350 downwards.
GTTTCCTTTTTAAAATGATCTTGGCCTTCCTCGACAATTTTACACAATATAGTAGAATCACACCCCACAAGGTTTTGGAGTGGTAGCCCCTCTGTTCTGCCAATTGTAGATAATGCGAGATTTGTAGGATGTGGGATTGCAAGATTTCCCATCGCCGATATGCCACATTGCCACATGGAGGAGATAGAAGGAGGTCGCCAGGCCTTGTTTTTTCGTTAAATTCCTTTGTTAACGATTCTCGGCCTCCCTCAATGATGTAACATTATATCGCAAAATCAGTGGTTTGCCAGTCGTTTAAGTTTAGAACCCTGCTGATTTGTTGATCACTAATATCGTAGGAGTGCAGGGCTGCGACATCAGCGTTCGGCACCATGAACCACCGATAACCTTAAGTCTGTGCCCCAGGACCCTGCCGATAACCAGTATGCGGGCTACACTGTGAAGCTGCAGGACTACGGGATGCCTGATATGGGGGAGTGTGGGATTTACCATATTCTGCCATGTGGAGGAGAGAGAAGGGGGCGGCCCGACCTTTTTTTTCATGGAATCCCTTTGTTAAATAAAATCGGCCTTCCCCGACAACTTTACATTATATCGGTGAATCGAAACCCCGCAGGTTTTCTTGAGTGGCAGCCCCTCTGCTTCACCAATTCGCCAATGGCCAGTAGTGTGGGATTTACTGTGCCGATCTGCCTTGGTCCTTTGGGCTTTTCTCTTTTTTTTTCTAGATTCTCAAGCGACAGTCCATTCTTGGACTTCCATAAACCATTGGAAATCTCTTTCCGAGCACTGTGCAATGGGGAGGGTCCAATTTAGCACGAGATCTTTTGTGGCCTGGGAAGGTGACTTCAAATTTCACTGCTCTTGGGCAACCTTGACCAACTGAAACCCACAATGCAGTAAGTGACAACACTAGGTATAAGAGTCATTTTCATATATGGAAGACCCTATGGGTACATTGTATATTGTAAAGAAAAACCTATTTTGTTTTGAAAGTGTCAAAATACCTCCAAGATCAAGTCGGCCTAATGAGTTGTCAAGTCAACCTACATGAAGAGCAACATCCACCCTTGAAGAAGCCTATATATAAGAGGAACTCGTCCTCCATTTGGATCATTCAGTCACTCATCTCTCATGTGAAGAAGGTAGCATCAAAAGGTTGAAGAGGGAAGTGTAAAGAAGAGAAGGACAAGGAAAGTCGAAGTGTTTGGGTCTCTCTACATTCTTATGGGAATCCGAAGTTAGGGTTTCTACATTGGGGAAAGAGAGAGATGGATGGGAGAGAGAGAAAGAGAGAGAGAGATGGATTTGGAGGGGGAGAGAGATTAGGGAAGAAGAAAGACATAGAAAGAGAAAGGTGGAAAGAGAGGAGTAACAAGGGAGAGAGAGAGAGAGAGAGAGAGAGAGAGAGAGAGAGAGAGAGAGAGAGAGAGAGAGAGAGAGAGAGAGAGAGAGAAGGGAAAGAGAGAGAGAGGGAGAGAGGGAGGGAGATAGAGAGATAGATATGGACAGAGAGTGTGTATGCTTGACAATGATATAGAGAGAAAAAATAGAGATAAAGGGAGATAGAGATATAGTTAGAGGGGGGGGGGGAAGTGGTATGAAGAGAGAGATAGAGGGAGGGAGGGAGAAAGATAGATAGATATGGATAGAAAGAGCGTGTGTGTTTGGGGAGGTGAGATACGGAGAGGGGAGATATGGAGGGAGATATAAATATAGATTGAGATGGGAGAGAGAGGAAAAGAGAGAGACAGAGAGAGGGAGGGATAGGAAAAGAGAGAGAGAGTTTGGGGAGAGATGGAGTGGGTGAGAGAGAGAGATTGGTGAGAGAGGGAGGGAGATAGACACAAAGATGAATGGGGGAGAGAGAGGGAATAAGAAAGTGACATGGAGACAAATATAAATATTTTGTAGTGTTATGTGACAAGCCTAGATCCATTTTAACCCTGGATCTATCAAGCGTTGAGAGGGATCAAATATTTCTAGGTGCAAACTTTTCCTCAATTTTTGCACTCGAAAAAGAGGTTTTCACTTCAAGAGATTTGATCCCTCTCGATGCTTAATAGATACGAGGTTAAGATGGATCTAGGCTGGTTAATATTTAGTAGCTGGGGTCCCCGGCCATGTTTATTACTAACAAATAACAAACTATAACTTGTGTGACTTCCATGAATAAAACATGCATATAAATATGACATCATAAAGCAATATCACCCATCAAGCATCCCATTAATCACCATGCACATAAAACCTTATATATCATCTCATAAACAACAATGTAAACCAATCGTTGTGCCTTGCATAAGTTATCATGTCATTAAAAACACTGTATAACAAAAATAAAAATGTTGTCCAAAATATAAACATATGTTGAAAATTAAAATATGTCCAAATATATTCAAACTAAAGCATGGAGTCAAATATAAACATGTAAATATTGAAAGCCCCAGGTGCATGTATGAGTCAACAATATGCTTCTTCCCTACACTCTTACTTTCTCCTCATATTTCCAGATGAAAATCACGGAAAGAAATTTCCCTCCTCCCATCTTCATCTGCCCCTAAAGTTTTGGTATGTGAGTGGGCAAATGTTGCTTCTGTAGGAGAATGCACATGTATAGATGATAGGTGTAGTTTCCCTATCACAACATGAGGAGGGGAGTTGAGCTACTAATGTGCATTAAAATACATGGTCTATGAAAAACTTGATGGAACCTGGGGTGCACCTATCAATGGAAGGACTGAGTGATGTGACACAAAAGGCTAATGAACAAAACCAAAAGTTAGTTTGGCTAGGTTGGGCTTCCAACTGTCATGATGTACAAACAATTGCTGAGGTAAGTGTGGTTCAGGGATTTCCATAATTCTTGGATGAGGTGTCGGTGACTTCTGAGAAGCAATGGGGGGTAGGTGGAGGAGGTCCTCCAAGATATAAGTGCCTTGTTTGTGTCAATTGATTAAACTCCTCGAAATCAACGTCAAAATGAATGGAGACCTTGATTATATTATTCTTGTTTTCCTTCTATGTAACATTAGCTTTCCTTCCCTCATCTCTTCTGTTTCCTTGAGATCCTCTACTAAAGAAATTCATCTTATTCTGTAAGAAGAATAAATATGTTATGATGCAACATATTTCAAACCACAAGATAACCAACAAGCTAAGAAATGATCTACATGACATCAAATTCAAACAATTGCTTGGGTATTTGAAAACACACACATGGGAAACAAAAATAACTACATGAGGGACATGATGCTTTGTATATGAAATGAAGAACAATGTTGTCAATGAGATATGTTATAGGAATGAGAGGACCAGACTTTATAAATGAATTTAAGACTGAGAGTTCACAGAAGAAGAGTATACGATGTCATGGCCATAAAAAATGTTTGAATTTTCATCAATCATCATACTCTGTATGAGGGAACTATACGAAGAATGATATACATGAAAGAAATTGTGGTGTTCCCTTGTATAACTGTGTCAAATGTGACTTCTTTTTTTCAATAACTATCACTTTAAGTAGCTAAAAATGGAGTCAGGTATGTGGGTAAAATATACAAGACAATTGAGCCAAAGTATTTGATTAATATTCCATTCATAAGTAGTTTGAAATGTAACAAGTAGCCTAATAGGTCACTGTAATATATGGAAATGGAATTGGAAAAATATGAATGTACAACACCTATATATCAATTGTGAATGTATGTTAGTTGTATGAAAACTAATTTTTTTTTTCCACTAACTAAGCACTTTATATATATGGTACAATTGTGTCCAAAAATAATTTTTACCTTATATCTATAAAGATTTCATGACTTGGAAACAATTCCTTCAAATGCTATATATATATATATATATATATATGTATGTATGTATGTCGTGCAAAATAGTTCCACAGAGGACAGGCTCATGCCATGGTCAATACCGACCCACTAATACACATTTGACAAGCTATGGTGTTTGCACAAAATGGCCCAGTCATATATGATCGAGTCATGAATGCCTTTTGTTGCTTAGTATTCCTAGAATGTGCAAAGGGAAATCTTGTGATAGCATGGAGAAAATGAAAAGTGAAACAATGGAAAAGGCCTTGGATATGGTTAAGCTATGTTAACATAATAAAATTTGAGAGCCACAGTGTAGTCAAACTTCAAAAGAAAAAGAATTTGTATCGTCCTTGACCAATAAATAGTGACATGTTGCTTTCATGGAAACATTGTAAGCATGTAATAAGGCAAGTTATAGGTTACAAATAAAAATTTTTACTTTGATATTTAGATCTTCGAGTCAACATGGTCTCGAACGCTCAAACTTGGAGTAAATCTACAGAGCATGATGATGTTGTAAACAAGATAGCAAGCAAATAGAGTCACAATGGAGTGACTTAGCACATTATAGGGCTTGTTGAAATTGGCCCAAAAAACCAACAATCTCTGTGTAAATAAATGAGAAGGGAAAAAATATTATTATCACATAATGCTTTAGTTTTTCTAGAGCTGAGATTGGGCATGTAGGAATATATTTTTCAGTGTTAAACAACTTTGTCATTCCAAGTTGGGAGGATGGGAACATAGGGCACCATCACTTAGATATTCTTTTACCCATTATACAATGATTTTACTAAATAAAGGATGACCCAAGTTAGATAATGAAGGACACCAATGTATGCAGGTGGGAAAAATGGTGAGTGGCTTGAAGTGGAGTGTGCCTATATTCCACTAAAAAATTATAAAGCTTCAAGAATTGCATGACGACATATAGGGTTGTATCTTTTCTTGTACATCTCTTGAATTGTAACCAAACTGATTCATACGAACTAGGTACTATTTATTGCTCAATAAATTTTCATGTACAAAAAGAAGACAACACAAAGAGAAAAGAAATGGGAAAATAATGTTTGAAAAAAAGATTAACCCATAACAGTGACCAAACAGAGTCACAAAAATACATCACTCAACTAGTAACAATACAAGTGAAAACCTTTCAAAGTTGAGTTGGTTTCTCTTTGTAACTATTGCCAAGGAGTGATTTTATACTGCTAATGGAGTGCCAAGATGGTTAATAGAAATTTCCTTTAGCTTATTTCTATGCAAAGCTCCTTCTAATTAGGGTTGAAGCAAAAAAATAGAGCTCAATTCTCAACTTGAAACTCAAGGATAACAAAATGAGTGGTAAGTTGGCAACCAACCTTCAATACTAGCCAACTACCCCTATGCCTTGGGATAAGGCACATTTAACACAAGTCATATCACCAAATGAACCACCTTACCATCAACCCAAAGCTTCATAACTCATTTGAAAGGAATGCCAATGAGTGGATAAAATATGGTGTAAATTATATTATGTAATCCCAATCAAATAGTATTTCATACATTGAACCATATGCAACAAAACGTCCCTTGATCTAAACACTATTTTCACATCGAAAAATTCACCATTTCCATATCATTGTTATAACATATATAAATATTCCTAGGGCATTTTCCATAACATGGAAATTAATCTTTGCAAATTGCCACAAGGTTTAACCACTTGTAAATTATAATTTTCATGCCTTAAAAGTAATTTCCATTCCAAACTTTTGTTGCATGGTGTTATGACATGAGGTCCATTAAAATATTTTGTTCAATGTTTCTTTCAACAAACACAAACCACAACATATGGTATTGATGCATACGCTTCATTTATTTATGCATACATGTTCATATTAAGTAACCATTTATTGTCAAAATAAAATAAGTGATTTGTTCAATAAATGGTGAATTGATTAAAATATCATGTACCTATAGTCTAACTACATAACCAGAAATAAAGATGAAGCTATAAACATGCTTGGCGTAAAAACTATGAGACTAGATCGTTTTTCATTCAATTGCATTCAAGCACACCTATAAATTGTTATCATACATGTCACATCTTGTGTCAATAGGAAGATCACAAATCATGGTATGCAAGTATCATAAGCACAAAGAAACAACTAAAATATTTCAAGTCCTTATTACTCCTGCGGACCCCACCTAGTAAAGTTGATTTTCTTTTTATATTATTATAATTCCTTTAGGAGGAGGAATCATGTGCAATGGTTTGTGCAATTTTTGTAAAGGTGGCCCATGAATCAGAACTAAGTCAACATCTGGCGACTTCATAGGGAGGGCTATGTGAAAACAAGTCATAACTCCGAATATTTGGGACTTCAAACAAGTGTGACTTGTAGTAGTGAGAGAGTGTAATCTAGTTGTCATGCTAGGAAAGGAAGCAAGGGATGCAAGAATATGGGACCAGCAAAAATTGTTTAGTTTCCAATCAGAGAAAAATATAAGGTAGTGATTAGTATTGAAGCAACAAGTCTAATGAACTAGCAATAGGTTGCACCGCTTTTCCTGTTTCTTTTAGATTTATTAGTCAGAAAGCATTAGTGTAATTTTTTTAGAAAAGTAACAGCAAGCTATCTTATAAAAAATGGCCCGACTCAATAGGACTGAATCTACTTACAACCTGAAAATTAAAAGCAAATATAAGCAAGAAACTAAAACAAAAAATGTAGAAATAAAAACAATAGAAAATATTAAAAATAAAAAAATGTATGTACAAAAGGTGGCATAAAATCTAAGTAAACTACCCTTTATCTACCTCAATAAAAGGCTTAAGGTGTGATGAGTTAGTAGTATAGGAAAACAATATGTTGTTTTTGTCTTTGAGTAGTTATGAATTGCTGCCGGCAGTAGCCATGATTATGAAGGTTTTTTTTTTTTTTTTTGGAACATGGTGTGTTTTCCCTGTTTAGCACGAGTATATTCCCACAACTAGACCTTTTGTCCAAGATGAAAATTGACATTCTTAGACTTATCAAAATATTTCTTCATTGTTTGGCACAAAACTGAGTAAATTTTGCTAATACAAAAGCTGGTCCATTATTATAAATTGTTTCAAAAGGTAGACCAAATATATAAAACATATTGTTCTTGATAAATGAAATTACCTATTCATCCCTCACATTTTTTAGAGGCACCAATTTTATCCACTTTGTAAGGTAGTTGGTAGTAGTAAGGATGTAAATATGTCCAACGAAGGAATGGGGACTGATAGGACCGATGAAGTCTAGACCCCATTTAGAAAAGAAATAATATGGTATGATAGGCCATAAGGGGAGAGCATTGAACTGTTCTCTTTTTGAATATTTCCCCTAAAGACCGATGGCTAGTAAAAACCAAATATTAATATTTTATGTGTGGTGGATTTGACAACGAAGTGACCACCAATATGGATATCAGAATCAATTGATCAATGCAATTTTTACAATAATTTTCTAGCAATTGTGTGTCACAGGAGGATTCCACAAAGGGTCTACAGAAGAGAAGAGTATTAAGGATCAAGTATTTTGAAGTCCCTAACTACAATATTCTCCTTTGAGACTTATCTAGGTTTTCAGGGCATGGTCTTTCATTTTGAAGAGAAAGACAATATCCTTATACCATGGGTGTCCTACAACATCAACATGGTCATCATTGCTAATAAATAAAGATGATAAAGAGTCATCTTTGTCAGGATCTACACTTGGATCAGGGTGTTGGGCCAAATGCAAGGCATATTGTGTTCCTTTATTGTTTTGGTAGCAACTATCATTAAGTAATGTTATTGAATAATAGCAAGCCAATGGGCTAATTTCCTACACAATAAAGTCTGAGATAGAAAAAAATTCACAATAGGCAAAAATACTCCTACCTCTATGTGCTTTCTCAGGGTGTAGTGCCAAAATTTCTCTATAGCCTTAACTAAATCATACGTATGTTTTTCGATAAGGAATACTTCAATTTATTTTCAGATAAGCTTTGAGTCATAAAGTCTATATGATGCTCTTTGTCATGATCTTATTTTTGAAGAAGAATTCTGAAAATGGTTTCCTCTGTAGCATTAATGTATATTATGAAACTTTAGAAAAATATTGTTTTGGCAAGATAATGTTGGAATTATGACAAATGTGTTGTACTTTATGGAAACGTACTTAATAAAGATGGCAACATGATGGTAGCAGGATGAGTATTCAGGCTAATACATGTGTCAGCAAGATTGGACAAAGGAATATCAATCCAGAGACAAAGGAATGATAAAGATGAAGTTTGAAGAAGCATATGCAGGTTCTATGAATCAAAGCCATGTACATACACAGGTATGGTGAAGAAAAGTTGGGTATACACAGGTTCTATGAAGCAAAGTCACATACATATGTAGGTATGGTGAAGAAAAGTAGTGTATACGCAGGTTTTGTGAAGCAAAATTGTGTACATACGCAGGTATGGTGAAGCAAAGTCGCGGACATTTTCCACACCATAGTATTCTCAATACCAAGGGTCTTTACCATGGTATTGGCCCATAGTAATGAATGCGACAATGGATATTTTATCCTGTCAAAGAATACCACTAGAATAACTATGGAATTGATCTAAGGTATTGGCTAACGCCTAAACTATATAAGGAGATGAAGATCAAAGTGTTTTTGAAGTGTGCATGATATGGGTTATAGATAAATTGTTTGATTTGAAATAAGTGTGCATCGGGGAGTGTGATGATGGATCAGATCTATAATAACTACACATTGAATAATCTGCCTATGGGTTGATATATTGTGATTATAATGTTAAGATGTGTGTCTTTTACAGTGTATGTCGAGATTTGGGTTTGATTGATGTTTTGTTGTGAAATGAAGATATGATTCAATGGTTACAGATCTGTATGCATTTTTTCTTCAGAAAGATCACATACATACACGAATATTCTTCTAAGTAGTCACGTATTGATTCAGCAGTATGGAAAGATATGTATGCATGTATGATTATTGAAAGGTGCGTACATACGTGGAAGTGTCTTATCAAGGTCATGTAAATATGCCAAGGTTTTGTTGTATATCATGTCTAATCAGTCTTGTTGTGTTTACTGCTATTTTTAAATGGAGTTTTTCATGATGATCTGTGTTTGACAATGCTAGTTGAGGTTGAATTGATTATGTTATGAAATGTTGAAGAGTAATGATGCTGCTATGAGATGATCTGTATTTGGTTCAGAGATATGTGACAAGGTTAGTATGTGTTTCAATGATTGATGTCAATGGTGCAGTGATCCAGTTTCAGGGTTTAGTGTTTTGAGATTTATATGTTAGTTAGATGAAGAGAAAGTGTGTATATATGTGGGTATGTCTCACAATAGTACTGTATATATTCTGACATAAGATTGACTATAGTTTGCAGTGACAGGATCTCGTTTCTGTGATGAACAGTAAGAGTTTTGAAAATATGATGAAGAGTAAACAATGATTTGAGATGATCTAGCTCCTTTGGTTGTTTGAGATTCAGAAATTAGTTTATTCAATGATTTAATGATTAAGTTTGTTCAGTAATCTGATACAGTAATTGGTTTTTGATATTGGGATTAAATAATGGTAGTGGGTCCATTATGAAAATTTGATGAAACGTGGCCTACAGATTTGATTCTTTGGTTCAGGTGGATCCAGTATGAAATATTATGAAACATGGTCCACGAAAGTGATGAAGGTTGGAGCCTTTAGTGAGGAATATTCCTTCTAGTGTTAGCTGGTAAGTCAGATCAAGGGGTAGGAGCTCCCTTCCAGTGGGTGCTGGTAAAGAGATTAGGGGGTTGCAGCTCCCTTCTATTGGGTGCTGGAGAATGAGAGGAGGTTGTAGCCTTTTACAGGGGGGTTCCTACATGTTGGTACGAGTCTTCGCCATTACAAGATTACAAGAAGTTGTTCATTATAATAAAATATGAGGACAAAGACAACAAAAATGGTGGTTTTTTCCCACATTGGGTTTCCACCTAAATATCCCAGTGTTCATGTGTGTTGATGTATTTCTTATGTATGATGGTTTATTCTGTTCTTACTGCACATGGTTACTGCTAAAGTAATTTCTAAAGAAGCATTGATGCACTGGTTCAATTTCAACAAATGATGAATTAGTTGAAAAGTTAGTTAACTGAATATACAATACTCATCCTCATCACAGTCGCGTACATACACTAGTTCACTGAATTAAAGTCGCGTAGAAGAAATATGAATAAGAATTTGAAATGTTTTTGTGAGTTTTAAAATACTGATTCACCCCCCCCCCCCACACCATTATCTTTCCCAACAATTGGTATCAGAACAGGTCCTTCAGAAGAAGCTTGATCACTTGAAGGAGATACACCAAGATGATGGGAAAGAAGAAGATAGTTTGAAGGATAGATTCAAAAAATTGTGACAGTGATATATCAAATGTAGTGACAGTTACATATGTTAGCAAGTATTCAAGTTTAGTAGCACCTTGGTTTCTATTGATCAAGAATGAAGAAGACGGTAACAAAGAATTATCAGGTATGGGCTTTTGTTCTAACTGTGGTCCATTTCCTTGCCTATTCGATAATGATAGTGATGATGGCAGTGAAACAATTGAACTTGCACTCATGGGCAAAGTGAAAGTAAACATTTTAAAGAGAAAACATATTAAAAAATGATGGTCCTAGAAGCAGAAGAACAAAGCGAGTAAGAAACAATGGACAATGAAGGGGTACCTATGATAAGCAATGATAATTATCACCAATGGAAAGAAAAGATGAAGTCTAATATAATCAAATGTGATGTTTGGTATCAAGTATACAATGGCTACACCAAAATTCCTCCATTAGACAAGAAAGTGCAAAACAATAGTAAGGCATTAAGTGACATCATTAGTAACATACATGATTCAACAATAAATAGGGTTATGCAGTATACAACTGCAAAGAAAGTGTGGGATAAGCTACAAGAAACCCATGAAGAAATCCCAAAGGAAGATTCCTCATCAGGGGAAATACCAGGTAATCTTATCCCTTACAATGTGTCAAAAAATGAACATGATAAAAAAAAAAAACCTTTGTTATGTTAGATGGAGTTGTTGATTCAAAAGAAGACATGTTAGAAGAATTTTTTTAATCTTAGAACAAAACTTGATCTTGCTTTGAAAAATATTGTTAATCTTAAATATAAGTTGCAGGCATATGATAAAAAATATCATATTAAATCCGTAAATTCTGCTATAGAATCTAAACAATATTGTGAAGGTCTTGAAGCTAAGATCGTCTCTCTAAGAGCATATCTTGAGAAATCAAATAAGAAAAATGAAGAACTACTTCAAGCATTTGAAGAACAAGAAAATGGGATGAAATCATATATTCTTAAATTAAAGGAGCAAGTGGAAGAAGGAAGAAGGGTTGAAGAAGGTATGAAGAAGCAGTATCTAGAAAACGAAAAGCAATATCAAAGAATGGAGGTTGAGGTAAAAATTTTAAAAGGTAAATTAGAAGAAAATGATAAAAATTTGAGATTTCAAGATAGTATTAAGATATTGGATAATATTATTAGTAGTCAAAGGTTTCCCACCATCAAATATGGTCTTGGTTTTCATGAAAATGTTGAAGGAGATTCTAGTTCACAAGCTAATGCAAGGAATATAAAGGGTAACAATGCAAAACCTGAAATGCTCAACAAAGAGATAAGAAGTCAACGTGATCAACAACCAAAGAAAGTGAATCTTCAAATAAAATCATTTACTCCTAATGTTAATCTATTCTCTCCTCTGATCAATAATATTGAATTTTTTATATGTCATAATTATGGACACATTACAACCAATTGCAAAAGTAGACTGTTTCAATCTCAAGAAAATAACTACTACATAAAAAGATCATCAGCTTCCAGGTACTCTGGATTATTTGAGGGATATTGTTTTTCTTGTAATATATTTGGTCACAAAGCTATTAATTGCAATAAAAGGAATATGAAACAAAAATATTAGAATTCCTCTTCTCATATAAGATGTTATACTTGTAACAAGTTTGGGCATGTAACAAAAGAATGCAGGAAAAAAATCTATGAATTGCCTCAGACAACACGGAAAGCAATCATATAAGAATACTGATGTCAGAAGATTTGAAAAACATGAATCCACCAACATTTCTCATAATAAGCAGAAAGAAGAAGAACATATAAGGTGCGGTCTTTCTCTCTGCTCATTTGAAGAAGAAGATGAATGGTACATAGACATCAGATGCTCTTGACATCACATGACTAGAGATAAGAGTAAGATGGAGTCTCTCAAGAAAAAAAATATGGTAAGGTTTTTCTTGGAAATAATGCTCTAGAATTTTTTTTGGGAAAAGGTAGAGACAAAATTAATAAACATAGAGTAGCATCTGATACTTTATTAGTTCAAGGGCTAAAGTAGAATATTCTAAGTGTAGGTGCAATGGTAGATAAAGGAAATGTAATTGTATTTACATCAACCAAATGCACAGTTATAGATGAAGAATCTGGAAAGGTCATAGAAGAGGATAGAGAAACCCATACAAATTATATGTGCCTAAAGAATCGAATTCTCACAGATATGAGGAGGATTCAGACCTAGAGTAAAAGAAGATGGTGCCCATTGCAGTCCATTATTCTTAAAAGAATACTTATAAGAGTGACTGTAGAAGTGATGTGAGGTACATGACCTCATGAGAATAGAAGATGATTATCAGGTCCCCAGGATCAATGATGTATAATATTAGGGGGAGAATACATATGTTGATGATGATTCCCATGATTGTTTTAATATTCATGATTACTAATAGTACATATGATGTAGTAACAATAAACAAGTACATACAATACAGGCTCAGGGGGAGCTGCGGTTATGAAAATTCAAAATTTTATTTTATGTACGCGAATATTATGAAGGACAGTCGCGTATATACACAAGTTCAGATCCAGATAGTCGCGTATATTTCTATATGATGAGGAAACAATAGGACTACCCCAGGGAGAAGTTTTGATATTCTTTAGTTAATTATTATTTTCCTTTCTGGTTGTGACTTTGGTTAGTTATAGTCAGTGGATGCTACTTAGAAATGGTATTGGCTTATAATAGTTTATGAGTTACTACAATATGACATGGATTTACTGATTGATGAAGTTGCTTTGATGACCTTACTGATGGATGAGTTGATGTGATCAGACTTGACAGTGAAAAATTGGCACATGTTTAGGGGGAGCATTTTCTATGTTTCTAATAGTGTATTGTTGGCATTATGATTGCTTGAGAATTTGTTGTTACATAATGATGCTTATATTAATGATGTTGCCGAAGATACTCATGTTGCTGAAGTTTTTTAACGCTGACTATATGATGCATCATGCTATGATGCTATCATGGGTTTCCTATGATGAAATCATGGATGATACTTATATACTGCTTAAGCCACATAGTTGTTATGATGCTACTGATCATATTTATGACGATATAAGATTATTTTGATGACGCATATGGTACATATGTTATGTTTCTTACATTTTAATATTCATAAGTTCAAGGAGATGAACAAAGCTTGATTGATGATGATGAGTGTCACTCATTACTTTTATGTTGTTGTTATTACACCTTCAAATATGCATAAGTTGCACATGGTGTAGTTATGGATGATGATGCCTATAGTGCTTGGTTCTCACACGTACATGATATGCTGCACATTGTATATTGTTTGAGGATTGTTTCTCTTGATGGTATCAAGGAGATGGGTTACTAAAAAAGTTTGATAAATGATGTAGGAATGTACAGGGTAAGTTCCTTAGATAGAACACCAAAGGACACCGCTCACAAACAGATCACAGATCAATACACCAGTATTCTTGACGTGATTAAAACCCTAAAAGAGGGAAACAGTCCACGGCCTGAGCCAACATGGCCACTTCAGGAAATTTATTAATAAAAGAAATAAAATTTACATAAGCTTCTCTCATGAACAATCACCATACAAATTACCCTCCATGCTCTTTAAATAGAGATCATGGACCAATCGGGTATTAAGCCACGGATCAAGTGTCGGTAATACCGAGGATAGAATGAACCGTTGGATCAATTCATGTCTAGAACATATCGTAACCATCGGATTGTAAGTTACAAAAGTATATAGTAAAGAAACACACTTTACCTAACTCTACACTAGACCAAGTTATACTTAACTATTTCCTATGTGTCGAAATATCCTAACATCCCCCATTAAAAACATCTTGGGATAGGATTGAAGGATGTACAAATATGACACAATAGGAGAAGGAAGGAGGCATTAGAACCTATCCCCCCTTAGTGATAACTTCCTAAACTCCAACCATAAATTGAAGTTTAGTAAACTTCGCCTCCGTGAAAGCCTTTGTAAAGATGTCTGCAACTTGATCATCTGTTGAACAATATTGCACTTCAAGAACATGGTCATGAATGAGCTTTCTAATGAAGTGCATGTGTCTTTCAATGTGTTTGTTGTGCTGATGTTGGACTGGATCTTTGCATATTTTAATGGCACTTTGATTATCACACCAAAGTGTAGTTGAATGTTGCTGCTGAAAACCAAACTCTGACAGGATCTGACGAAGCCACAGGGATTCCTTACTAGCTTCTATGGCACTACGGTACTCTGCTTTTGCTGAAGAAAGAGAGATGGCACTTTGTTTCTTAAAATCCCATGTAATAGGTCCAGAACCAAGAGTGAAGACATAACCAGCAGTAGACTTCTGATCATCAGGGTCACCAACCCAATCGAAATTAGTGAAACCAACCAATAGAGGAGATGCTTCTGCACTGTAATGAATCCCAAACTGAGTTGTACCTCAAACATAATGAAGTATTCTTTTAGCTGCTTTCCAATGAATTTCATGTGGTTTTTGCATAAACCGAGCAATAAGGCCAACAACAAAGGAAAGGTCAGGACAAGTGTGGGTCAGGTACAAAAGTTTCTTATAAGTTGACAATATAAGGTAGCATCAACTTCAGGGGAAGTACAAGTGACTGAAAGTTTGGCTCCAGACTGAAAGGAAGAAGGGGATGGCTTACAATCTTCCATGTGAAAATGACGTAAAAGATCATAGGCATACTTGTATTGGGAAAGGGAAATACCTTCCTTGGATTGCAAGACTTGAAGACCAAGAAAATAATGCAAGTGACCTAAGTTTTTCATTTCAAACTTAATTTTAAGGTTGTAACTTTACATGGTTTATAAGGTTGGGATCACTATGAGTAAGGATAAGATCATCAACATAAAGAACAAGAATGATACGAGACTTTCCCACTTTCTTGTTGTAGACAATATTGTTAAAATGACACCTAGAAAAGCCAGTATCTAAAAGAAAGTTATCCATTTTGGCATACCAAGCCCAAGGGGCTTGCTTGAGACCATAAAGGATTTCTTACGCCGACATACAAGGCTGCACTCTGTTTGTATAAAGCCAGTAGGTTGTTCCATATAGATTCTTCATGCAAGTCCCCATGCAAGAAGGCAATTTAACATCCATCTGATGGACTTCCCATTTTAAAGAGGCAAGAAGGGAAAGAACAAGGCAGATAGAGTTCATATTGGAAACATGGGAGAAGGTTTTAATATAGTCAATGCCTTCAACTTGTGAAAACCCTTAGCAACATGACGATCTTTATGTTTATGAACTTTTCCATCTGGTCCATACTTGGTTCTGTAAACCCATTTGCATCTAACAAGTTTTCGTCCCTTTGGAAGAGGAACAAGATCCCATGTATCATTCGCCAATAATGAATGATATTCTTCATTCATAGCTGCATACCAATCTGGATGGCCTAAAGCTTCCACAAAGGTGTCAAGATCATAATTCACTAAAGCTTGAGCCAGTAAAGAAGAGTCTCTATCGAATTGAGAATGTGTACGTCGTTGTTCTGTAGGATCATCGACAAGAGCACCTACTGCATCCCGAGTAGCACAAACCCATTTTGGAAGCTAAGGAGCTGAAGGAGGATCCTAAGAAGGTGGGGGAGGATTGTCATCCTCGCTGTCATCATCTGAAGAAGAAATATTTTTATAAGTAGAAGGGATAGGGAGAGGTGGCACATTCGCCGAACTAGGCTCGTAGGCCGATATATTATCAAAAATCTTTACATCTCTTCTAATGATAACATTTTTGGTCTTAAGTGGAATAATTCTATATCCTTTGACATCTTTAGAATATCCAACAAAAATACATTTTTCACTCTTAGGTTCTAAAGATTTATGTTTCTCATCTGGAATATGGGCCCATGCTTTACTTCCAAAAACACGAAAGTGACTTACATATGGTTTAATTGAGCTCCATGCTTCTTCTGGAGTGATATTCTTTAAAACCTTAGTAGAAGTGTGATTGACTATGCAATTTGCACGGTTAATTGCTTCTGCCCAAAAATTAAGACTAAGTCCTTTAGGTTGAAGCATGCAATTAGCCATTTCCTTTAAGATGCGATTCTTCCTTTCAGCTACACCATTTTGCTGTGGAGTATATGGAACAATATGTTGCATTTGAATTCCATTCTCAATGCAAAAGTTGATGAATTTTTTGTTAACATATTCTCCGCCATTATCAAATCTTAGCTTAATAATTTGATGTCCAGATTGTTTTTCAACAAAGGCCTTAAAGGCCAAGAACATGTTAAATGCTTCACTCTTGAGTTTTAAGAAGTATATCCAAGTGCATCTAGAGAAATCATCAATGAAAGCTAAGAAATAATTGTAGCCAAAGAATGAAACAACTGGAAGTGGACCACATAAATCACTATGCACGAGCTATAAAGGGGCTGAGGCGTGCCAAGAAGCACATTTTTCAAAACTATCCCGATGATATTTTCCGAGTACACATCCAGAACAAACACCATCTCTACAAGATACCATTGGAAGACCTGTCACCATATTTTCTTTACATAGATTCTGAAGGGAGTGATAGTTTAAGTGACCAAATTGCTCATGCCAAAGTTTCCTCACTTCATCATTATGAGAAACAAATACTGAGGGAAGATTTGATGACCCAAATTTGTTAAACTTATACAACCTTGTAGAATCATCAGCAATGCCAGTAGCTAAAATCTATCTAGGATCTCTTAGGTCCTTAATTACAACATCGTGAGGTGAAAATTCAACGATTTTACGTTCACCTGAATGAGTTATTTGATATACAGATAAAAGGTTGAAAGATAAGGTTGGAACACATAATACATCATTAAATTGACCATTGTCTAGATGAATAGTTCCAGTCCCTACAACACTAACAGATCTATCATCACCAACATATATATTTTTGGTGTTACAATCACAGAAAGAAGAAAACATGGCTTTGTTTTTGGCCATGTGATAAGAAGCTCTAGAATCAACGAGCCACTCATGAGAATGAGAAAAAGAAGATACATTTAGTGCATAACTAGACCAAGATGCTTGACAACCACATGCAGAAAGTTTTATTCCTAAAGATGAAGTTGAAGTTGAAGACTGCTCCAAATGGATGTTATGCTTCTTCATTGCTACTTCCAAGGCTTCCATCTTCTTAGAGCATTTGGATTCTAAGTGGCCATCTCGATTACAAAAGTGGCAATGTCTATCAGTCTTCTTCCCTTTGTTTTTATTTGCCTTATCATTTTGTTGAAATGATTTTTCATTTTGAGACTGAAATTGCATAGGACCCTTGTTTGGTTTAGGACCATTCTTCTTAGGATACTGCTTCTTACAATTCTTTGAATTTGGTTGCTGTTGGGTGGCTAAGGCTTTCTTAGAAGAGTTTCCAAGATTAAGAAGACCAAGATATAAGAGTTTTTCTTGTTATCTTATTAAAGAATCACAAAAGGCATCAAAAGAAGGGGAATTGTAGTCTTTTCCTTGAGAAATAAGTGCTTCTCTAGTAGAATGGAAGGTGGAAACAAACACAGAGTAGGCTGGTCCCAAATTAGTAAGAATGGAATAGATAAGGCCACCATCTTCTTTCTTAACCTTAACACCTTCCAAGAGAAGTCTACGGGTCTTGAACTTGGACAAAAAATCTTCAATGGAAGAAAAATTATTGGGGTCCAACGTAACAACTCATTTTCAAGTTGATGGGCTCTAATTTCATTTTTAATTCCAAAAACTTTAGTGAGATGTTTCATTGCTTCATTAGGGGTATCAAGTTTTGCGATATGGAATCTAAGGTCTGGAGAAATAGACATCCTTGTTAACCCACGTGCTTGATCTTGCCTATTGTCCCATTTGGCTACCTTATCTTCATCTTTAGGTTTGGTTTCTTGGCCTGAGGCTATTCTGTAAAGACCTTTACTTCTAAGTAATTCCATAATGTAGGACCACCATTGGAAGTAGTTGGTGCTGTCAAGAGTAACTTGGCATGGAATTTCCATTTTAACAGAAACTAAAGCTGTAGATGCTGAAACTAAGTGTTCCAATGGAAAGATCTCAAAAAATTAGGCTGATTAAAAAACAACAGCTCTAAAAACGGCTTCCGGACGAAGAAGTTATGGCTTTTTGAAGAAACGTTGTTGAAGATGTCGACGAAATGCGTGAATGTGCGAAACTGAATGATAATGTTATATTTGAAAAAATTCTTCCCCCCTTTCCAAACTTAATCTAGTTAGCTCACTTTAAAAAAAGGTTTCATGTGACCCACTTTTATAAATAAGTGAAAGTCACTTTTACAATGGTATTTTATGAGCTACTCACTAAATTGTAACTTAAATAAAAGATAAAGAGACTTTAGAATTATAAGTGACTCACTTTTATAATGCGTGAGAACATTTTTACATAAAGTAACTTTAAAACATAAGTTACATGTTCTTTTTAAAAAAATAACTCAACAAAAGGAAAGACTTGAACCCAATACCTCTATTCTAATAAAGAAACTTTGGACCAAGTAAGCTAGTTTAAAAGGTTAGTAATTTTTGGAAAAGAGGAAGGGTTTTTTTATTTATTTTTTATTTTTTAGTCACTGAAGCTTTGAGGTACATGCTTACTTGAAAAGGATATTATTGCCTAAAAAACAAAAAACCACACAACCCAACACGAACATGCAAAAAAAAACCAAACCTTATGGCTTGAAGTTAGTTTTCATCAGAAACTAAATATTTTCCTCAATATTTCTGATTTTCCGAGATCACACTAAGGCGCGGCAGAAAAGAGCATACGCATGAGAAAAATCCTTCCTTTATGTTTCTGGTTTGCCCAGATCACACAAAGTCGCAAGGAAAAGATCATACGTAGAAATGAAAGGTATAGATCCGGTAATAAAAAAACAAACATATAAATAAACTGAAATAAACTGAGAGATAAATAACTAAAACTGCAAATAAAGACTGTATACCTCCAGATCTTAAAAATGACGTAGCTAGGGCTACTGGAAATATTTTCGCGTGAGACAAAAGGAGCTCCTCACTGGAACAGATGCTCCCAACACAATAGATCAGTCCTCTCGGCCCAAAATAATTCAAAAAAAGTAGATCTAGGAAAAGATAGTTAGATGTAGTTGTACTGGCTTCTAATTTGGATCACCAATGGATGCAACCCTCAAATAGCTCTGATACCATGTAGGAATGTACAGGGTAAGTTCCTCAGATAGAACACCAAAGGATACCGCTCACAAGCATATCACAAATCAATACACCAATATTGTTGACGTGGTTAAAACTCTAAAAGAGGGAAACAGTCCACAGCTTAAGCCAACACAGCTACTTCAAACAATTTATTAATAAAAGAAAGAAAATTTACATAAGCTTCTCTCATGAATGGTCACCCTACAAATGAACCTCCATGCTCTTTAAATAGAGATCATGGACCAATTGGGTGTTAAGCCATGGGTCAAGTGTCGATAATACCGAGGAGATAATGAACCGTCAGATCACTTCATGTCTAGAAACATATCGTGACCATCAGATTGTAAATTACAAAAGTAAATAGTAAAGAAACACACTTTACCTAACTCTACACTAGACCAAGTTATACTTAACTATTTCCTATGTGTCGGAATATCTAACAAATGATGGTGAGCTCATGGTTTTCTGTTGATAGATTTTCTCATTGATGAGAAGCTAGATACATACTACTATCTCTATGTCATGGGATATCATTGATGGGTGGATTATAGATAAGGATATTATGGATGATTACTTAAGTTGCATGTTGATGAAGTAGTGTTGGTGTGATAGTTCTTCTTGCATGAAGAAAATGGGCCAAGAGAATGATGTTACTGTAGTTTTCAAGAAGACATGGTTATTAATATACTACTGCCACATCTGCTAAATGATACTTGGATACATGGCATATTTAGTCACATATTGATGATGTTGAGCAATGATGCTACTTTTCCCTATCTTACTTTATGTTGATATGATTGGTTCTCACATATGTTGATTGATGCATGCAAATATATGTTTTTATGCTACAAAAGATCCATATGCCTTTGATGAACATGGATTGAGGCTCTTCCTACTAAAGGAAAGAGAGAGTTGACAATGATGAGGTAAAGAGAATGAGTTGATAGCAGATCTCTATGGAAAAATATTATGTTGTTGATGCTGCATACTTGGTCACATGTTGATGACATTAAAGCTATATTTCCTTATCTTACAAATCAATGATGAAAATGTGCATGTTGTTGTTCATGTTGATGTTGAAAATTCTTATGGTGTAGATCCTATATGGTGTGTGATGATTGATGATGAATATTGAGGTCTTTGGACTTGGTTATAAATTCCATATCTATCTCTTGATGTAAAGTTCATGTAAATACATATGTTATAAATCATTGTAAAATTCAGTCATGTATGGACTATTGTGGTTAAGTCGTCTATTCCAATCAGTTTGGGCATTTGATGTAGTGTTGAGCCAAATCTATAACCCCACTGTGTTGGGTGATTAATTTAAACATGAGTGATTGGTGGTAGGAAATTTCATGTCTGGTTGAGTCATAGATTCATGTACTTCTTTGTATATATTTAGAAAATTCAACATGTTCTCGGGGGGGCATGGTTAGTATTCAAAGTTCTTAACAAATCAGATCTACAACGCTCATGTCGCCAAAGAGAGAGAAGCCTTCATTCATTATTGATTAGCCCTTTGACCTTGATGTCAAAGGGGGAGAGAAGCTTAGTTTTTGGGGAAGGTTTGGTGACTTGGGAGAGAAACTTGGTATATCTATAGATGTGTTTAGAGATATCTATAGGTGATGGTGATTAGACACTAAAGTGGTTGCCATAAAGTCCAAAGGGGGATATTGTTGGTATTATCACAAATGTGTTGTACTTGATGGAAACCTACTTAATAAATATGTTAACATGATGGTAATAGGATGAGTATTCAGGCCAATACATAAGTGACAGAAATATTGGACAAAGGAATATCAGTTCAAAGGCAGAGGAATGATAAAGATGAAGTTTGAAGAAGTATACACATGTTTTGATAAGCAAATCCACATACATACGTAGGTATGGTGAAGCAAAGTCACATATACACAGGTTTTGTGAAGAAAAACCACGTACATATGCCAGTATGGTGAAGCAAAGTCGTGTACAATTTTCGCACCATAGTATTGTCAATACCATGGGTCTTTACCATGGTATTGGCCCATAGTAATGAGCACGACAATGGATATTTTATCTCATAAAAGAATACCATCAACATAACTATGGAATTGACCTAAGGTATTGTCTAAGGCATAAACTATATAAGGAGATGGAGATCAAAGTGTTTTTTGAAGTGTGCATGATATGGGTTATTGATGAATTATTTGATATGAAATAAGTGTGCACCCAGGAGTGTGATGATGTATTAGATCTGTAATGAATACACATTGAATAATCTGCTTATGGTTTGATAGATCTATGATGATAATGTTATGATGTGTGTATTTTACAGTGTATGTCGAGATTTGCCTTTGATTGATGTTATGTTGTGCAACAAAGGTATGATTCAATAGTTACCGATCTGTATGTAGGTTTTCTTCAGAAATATCACGTACATACACAGATATGATTCTGAGTAGTCGCATATCGATTATGTAGTATGGATAGATATCTATGTGGCTATGCTTCTTGAAAGGCATGTACATATGTGAAAGTGTCTTATAAGGGTCACATACATATTCCAAGGTTTTGTTGTATATGATGTCTGATAAGTCTTGTTGTGTTTACTGTTGTCTGTCGATGAAGTCATTCATGATGATCTGTGTTTGACAAAGTTGGTTGAGGTTGAACTGATTATGTTATGAAATGTTGAATAGTAATGATACTGCTATGAGATGATCTATATTTGGTTCAGAGACCTATGACAAGGTCAGTATGTGTTTTGATTAATGATTTCAGTAATGCAGTGATTTAGTTTCAGGTTCAGTGTTTTGAGATTTATACGTGGGTTAGTTGTTTGGCCTAAGAATTATCCTTAAAATACATCCACTTTCACTCCATTCAACATCCACTTTCTCTCCATTCACACATTTTCTCACCTCTATTCCACCACCATGTTATCAAATTAGCTTCACTTTCATCATTATATGGTTTATCCTTGTGTTTTCCAAAACATTATTAATTCTTAGTATTTTTAAGTGAATTTGTGGTTAAACTTTAGAAAAT
This sequence comes from Pinus tabuliformis, assembly GCA_031772625.1. NCBI lineage: Eukaryota > Viridiplantae > Streptophyta > Pinopsida > Pinales > Pinaceae > Pinus > Pinus tabuliformis. The sequence continues at coordinate 321,957,917 of CM062818.1, read as the reverse complement.
AATCTCCATATACTTATACCTAACAATTATAATGAGTTTGTTGACATGTGTAGGTACAAAGGAAGCTTCCAAGGCATCTTTATGTGGCATTCTATGTTCAAATTCGAATTTGAGGAGATCATGGACCTCATGGAGGAGATCATGGAGGATAGGGTTATGTGTCACCATTGGTTGAGAGATATGTGGATTTGAAGAGGGAATAGTGGATCCACATTTATGAGTTTGTTATCATAACTTTTGTATAAATAGGAGTGTTATCTCCTTCATTTGTAATTTGGAATTTAGAATTTAGAATTGAGAAGTTAGAATTTAGTACCTTAGGATCTTATAAGTTTGTAATGAGAAGTTAGAATTTGGAATCATTGTAATGGAGATTTTAGAACCTCTTGGGATGTAGAACTTGTAATTGCAAATTGCAATTGAAGATAAATAAAATGGAGCTTCTTTGATCTTCTACATTTGACTTCTCTTTTGATGTGCTTGTGAATCCTTGGAAGGGCCCCCATTGTCTAGCAAGTACACTTTTGTTTTGGTAAGATTTCATTTTATGTTTGTTTGTAAATTTCATTAGCTTCATGTGTTTGAAATATTAACAAATTACCTTTCGTAAGAAAGTATTAATGTTTCTTTCAATGACTCTAATATGTTATTTAATGTTTGATTTCATTCGTTTAAGTTTCTTATTTATATGCTTGAGATATAAATGAATAGTCTCTTGTAAGAGAGCTTTAATATTTCATGAAATCAATCAAAATTAGGCTTAAGTGCTTTAATTTCATTAGTTTAAATAGTTTGTTAATTAAGATGATTAGAAATATTAATGAAAAGTCTCCTGTAAGGGAGATTTAATATTTCTTACACTTGTCATAATGTTTGTAGATTTCATTTTGTTAAATGACTAAATAGGTGTTGGAAATCCCAATGAAAGGCCTCATGTAATGGAGCTTTAGCATTTCTTCACCTAGCTTAGTTTAATTTGTCTCTAAGTCCATATATATCAGATGATCCTCGAAGTTTACTTACCCGGATTGATAGTAAATGAAACTCTAATTTGCATCTGTGTTTTAGACCAAACATTAGCTAAAGAGAAAGCGTGTATATATGTGGGTATGTCTCACAATAGTAGCATATATATTCTGACATTACATTGACCAGCGTTTGTAGTGATAGGATTTGGTTTTTGTGATGAACAGTAAGCATTCAAACATTTTGATGAAGAGTGTATAGTGATTTGAGATGATCTAGCTGATTTGGTTGTTTGAGATACGGTAGTTGGTTTATTCAATGATTTGATGATTAAGTTGGTTCAATAATTTTATATAGTGATTGGTTTTTGATATTGGGATTAAATAATGGTAGTGGGTCTAGTCTAAAAATTTGATGAAACGTGGCCCACAAATTTGATGTTTTGGTTTAGGTGGACCTAGTATGAAATATTATGAAACGTGTCCATGGAAGTGCTGAAGGTTGGAGCCTTCAATGAGGAATTCAAAGCTTCCTTCCAGTGGTAGATGGTAAATCAAATCAGGGGGTAGGAGCTCCTTTCTGGTGGGTGCCGTAAATGAGATTAGGCGGTTGGAGCTCCCTTCGAGTGGGTCTTGGAGAATGAGAGAAGGTTGTAGCCTTCTATAGGTGGGTGCCTACGTTCTGGTATGAGTTTGCACCAATACAAGATTGTAAGAAGTTTTTCATTATAATAAAAGATGAAGACAAAGACGACAACAACGATGGTTTTTTCCCACATTGGGTTTCCATCTAAAAATCTCGATGTTCATGTGAGTGTATTGCTTATGCGTGATGGTTTATTCTATTCTTATTGAACATGATTACCATTTGATTAATGTCTAAAGAAGAACTGATGCACTAGTTCAAGTTCAACAAATGATGAGTTAGTTGAAAAGTTATTTAATTGCATATATGCTACTTATCCTCATCACAGTCACGTACATACGCTAGTTCATTGAATTAAAGTCACGTACAAAAATAGGAATGAGAAATTTAAAGGTTTTAGTGAGTTTTAAAATACTAATTCGCACACCCCCCCCCCCCAATATTTTTCCCAACAAATAAGAGCTAAACTTATGGCATCTTTTATTGCCATAAAGGCTTTTTGTGCTGTGTTATTCCAATGGAATGTTCTATCTTGCTTCAAGAAATTGTGGGTGGGTTTGATGATCTTGGAAAAGTTGTAAATGGAACCTCAAACAAAAATGATTGTGCCCATAAAAGAGTGGATCTCTTTCTTGGTTCTAAGGATTGGAAGGTTTTTAATGGCTTCAATTGTTTCTAGATCAATAATGACTCTAGTTTTAGAAACAATGTGTCTAAGTAATTTTGCCATGGTAACACCAAAGACAGGCTTTTGAGGATTTAAAGACATACCAATTTTTTTACATCTTTGAATCTCTTGTGTCAGATGATCAAAGTGATCCTTTTGGCACTTGGAATATACATCCAAATCATCGAGATAAACTTGAATGGTTTTCCTGATGAGATCATCGAAATCTATTTGCATAGCTCTCTGGAATGAGACACCCACATTAATGAGCCCAAAGGGCATGGATTCATATGAAAACATTCCCCAACATATAGTAAAAGTGGTTTTATACTCATATTCCTTCTTGAGGCCCTATATGGTTATAACTAGAAAATCCATCAAGAAGCAACATCATTTTCTATCTTGCAACTTGTTGAAAATGAGATCCATGTTAGGGAGAAGAAAGTTATCTTTCATAGGTGCTTTATTTAAAGAGTGGTAATTGATGCATAGATGTATATCACTAGACATTTTTAGGACTAGGATAAGGTTAGTCACCCATTCATATTATTTGATAAGGAAAATTATATGAGCAACTAAAATTTTTTCTAGATATTTTCTAATAGTAGCATCAAGCGAGGGTTTAATAGGTCTTTTCCTTTTCCTGATAGGCTTGGAATTTTCCTTGATAGGAATAATGTAGTGGTTTATGCCAATATCAAAAACACATAAATCCTTGTATGGCTAAGAAAATACATCATTGAAGTCACAAAAAATATATGAAAGTATTATTTTTTCAGTCTCATAACATTGGGCCCCAATTTGTAAAATCTTTGAACCTTTGGGGTTCCCAATATTCATGGGTATGGTTTCACCAATCTTGATTTTATATTCCTATATATTTCCGTCTTTCTTATTTGGAACATTTCTAGATGAAAATGAATTTTCAAGAGGGGAAAGTCCCTTAGGATACCTATTGTGTCGAAGTGAAATGATCTCCTTATGGGAGAATCTAACTTTGATGAATAGATGCATACGCAACCAAGTGATCAACTAGGGCATTCAACTCTTTGGGAACATGTGTAATATTAAGTGAATGCAGTTCATATATTTTCTGCCATGCGATTTGTGTGTAGTTCCTAATAATATTATCTGAAGGAGAGCACACCTTCTTAACCAAGTTGACAATAAGTTCATAATCGTTGAATGCAGTCAACTTCTTGCAACCTAGGTTGATGGCACGTTGAATTCCTAGTAGTAAGGCCTCAAATTCGGCTATGTTGTTGGTGCAGTTGAATTCAAGTCAGTAAGAGTATTGGTGAATTTACCTAGAGGAAAATATAATACTATCCCAATGCCATTTCCTGATTAACTAGAGGAGGAGATGGAAATTTTTCATTAGTAAACTGAGAGTAAGCTCATATATCTTCCTCAAAATAATTGACATGGGGTTGGGGTATACTCACAATATATGGTGAGATCCTTTTCTTAGAATGATAATATTTTTGTAATCGTTGGGAAGAGCCATATGTTGATGTGAGAAGTTTCGAAAGGTCTTCTACATCGAATAGGTGTATTAGCATGTGGAATACATTATTTTCCTCTAGTAGTGATTTATGTTTTCTTTCCTACGTATAACATAGGAAAAGTACAATAATTAAAGTAAATTAATGTAGAAAATCCTGTAGATTCACAAGCTCATGTAACCTACTAAAACAAGAGGTAATAATCTACTTCTACTCTTTACAGTGGAAGCACATAAAGATCGAGCAAACAATAATCGACAAGAGGAAGAACATCAAGGGAACATAACACAATAAATATCCGGGGAAAGCCACAACTCAAAACCCCACTACTATATTGTATTAATCCAGAAAATCAAGATGAAATTACAATGCTTGTTCTCTCTAGAACAATCCTAGCACTCAAAAAATTCAATCTCCAACTCATAAGCAAGCTCAAGGCCAAAGCTTAGCCTCTTCAAAAGCTCTCCAAGTCTCTATTCTAATGCGTAATTTCTATGGAGGATAAATTGTATTTAAAGGGAAATAAAGTCTCTAAAAACTACGCAATCCCTTAAGGATCAGTTCTTGAATGCATGCACTATCAGTGCAACTCAGAAAAATCTAAAACAAATAGTACTCTATCCATGCATTCTAGTCTCAACTGGGTCTTTCTCAGAATTGACATGCATGATTTTTTGATCAAGGAATATTTAGTTAAATGGAGTAGCACTAGTTGAGTGCACTAATGCATCAACTGACTCGTAACTCACTATTAGTTCCTCAAACAATTTGGAACTAATTTATCTGGACTTAACTCAATAAATTGAGTTAACTAATTACAACTCATATTTAACTCATCCCGGACCCCTATAATATAGGGAGAACATATACATGACTTCATAAATACTTCCAACTCAAAATTCCTAAGTTAACTAAGTCAGCTCACTCTAGTTAAATTTTTCAAGTTGCTGTGAGAATAAAATTAGATTTTAATTCTCAATTGAATTCAAAGACAAATTAAAATGGAAATTTTGGATTCTATTTTTATCATTTCTTGTTGCTATTTTTAACACTCCCTCTCAGCAAGAAAGGAATTCAACTCGATCCCGATCCTGAACCTTTGGAATGTTCTGCATGCAACACTTCTCTCGAGTGTTGTTGCTCCAGCAACTCCAGAAACAAAAAACATCCAACCTAAATCAGAATGATGCCTCTGTAATCAAAGTCTCTGACTACTATTACCTCTTTCAACTGAGTACTCTGCGCTTCTGTTGACTCTGCCTTTATGCACTTGTTGTCAACCCTCTCTACGTTATTTAGTATCTGACTACTCTAGCCTCTGTCACTTTGATATTTGAATGTATCAATCCCACTGATTCCTCCCACTACTATGTACTTTGGGCTCCCGTAGCAAGGTACGATCCATGAGATAAAACCACTCAATAGACCCTGCCTAATTTCAGCCCTCTTGGGACTATCACTTCAAATCTCCCCACCTCGCACCTGGAGGTATGGCTACATGTGATCCCTCTGCCCACTTGGCTCAAATTTTCCCCCTACTGGAGGTCTCTACATGAATGGATGCCTCCACTCGGTCTCCTCCCGGCTTCTCCAATTGTGTCTGCTCCAAAATTGTTTGAGACAACTTCTCAGACTCCTTCTCTGCTTGAGTGGATCTATCCACTCGGTCTCCTCTTAATTTCTCTAGTTGTGGCTACTCCACAATTTCCTAAAGCCACTTCTGAGGCTTCTCCAAGGGCTGCATGTTGAGAGGTAATTTAATCTCCCTCTCAACCACCAAGTCTCTAACCTTTTCATTGCTCCTCAAGTCTTTGCATGCATCTTGAACCTCAAGAGAATACAGGTTTTTGACCCATGCACTAATCTATTTCACCTATCCCATGGTGATGTGTCTGAGGAAAACCTTTTCCTTACTAAAAACCACATCATAGCCACGATCTTCCAATACCGTGACTGAAACAAGATTCTTATTTAGTCCTGGAACATAAATCACATATGTGACCTTGAGAGGGGAGCCAAACTCCCTATGAAAGGTAATTGTACCAATCCCGGGAGCTCTATACCTCTCGTCATCTCCAAAATGTACGCTTTGCTTGAGGTCTTTCTCCTCAAAATCACTGTTGCACAAAAAATTGTCACCTTGACATTCTGCAATCTGTGTGAGTCCATTACCACTCATACTTTCCTCCTTTGCAAGTCTTAAGCCTCAATTCTTCATATCAAGCCTTGAAAATAAGACAAAGCCCTCAAAAATATCTAAAACTCTGGTTCCGCACTTTCTCTTAGCATTACCTGCGGTCCCGCACCTAATGGTCATGTCTCCTGCGCACCTGACCACTCTGTCTCTGTGTTATGGGTGCGGAGCCTTGTAAAAGATAAAAAGGCGCAAGTATATTTTTAAAAACTCACTTTGAGTCACTTCTAGAAGCTTCTGGAAGGAATCTTGAGGTGGCAAGTTCTCTCCCTTAAGGTTCATGCATCCCATACCTTAAGGAGCTACCCCTTGATGTGAGGAGCTTATCCCTTTGAGGGAGGACTCTATCCCTTCATAGGTGGACCTGTAACCTCCTTCCTCTGCACTATAAAATGAAGCATTGGGCTGGTTACTGGGGAGGTTGAAAGCTGAATATTTTTGAGGTGAAATGCTACTGGAACTTAGTCTTCTTAATTGAGCTTTTATGAGGGAAGATTATATACCTCTTTGATCTCATTTGGAAGAGTGTAAGGCTTGTCAAAGTAAAGGAGATTCCTGTTTCGGACCCTGGGAAGAGCTTGTTCAACATCAAGGCTGAAAAGGTTGTAAGGTTCTTCTACTTCAAATTTAATACAAATAAGTTTGTTTTTCTCAATAAGCTATTGTTTTATGGTTTATTTTATGGATTCCTTGATCACCATAATGGACATGATTTCTGATATTAGCTATGCAGGTGTTATTTGATGTTTGCTTGTTTGTGATTGCAGGTTCTCAAAAGGAAACTCTTTCGAACGGTTGAAGGATGACTGCTACAAACTAGCGTTGGACTTAAGGTAGGGTCTAAACACCTCTATAGTTTTTATTTATGAATCGCATATGTCTAGAGAAAGATAGATTTTATTTGTCTGTTTGCTGCTAGACTATCTTCTGATACTAGGGAGATCAGCCTTGTCCGCAAGATCGATTTATCCGACCAAAAATCACTAAAGAGATATTTATTCCCTGTCATATAGAATGAAGCACCGTTGTCAAGATACCACACGCCTCCCATGGCAATGTCGGCCATGCATGAAATGAGAGAGAAATCAACTTCGAATTGTGAAGCTAGAGCTTCACCTACTGCCACTATTGTCGACTCCTTACTTTCTTTCCTCTGTGGGCAGTTTTTGGCATGGTGCCTATGCTCATGATAGTGAAAAGACTTGACTTTCACCAAGTCCATCTTCTTTCCACCCTCCTCACCTTGGTAATTATTTCCCTTGGCCCACTTTTCCTTACTCGCTAAGGCAAAATCCTATTCCACTTTTTTGGAAGAGGTCCCATCTTTGGTGTTCCTCCTGATCTCATCCTGCTTCAAATCCGACCACAGTCGTTCCCAATTTGGCAGCTTTCTCCTGACCATTGACAGAGTCCTAATAACTATGCAAACTCTTTGGGAGTCCAAGATGAGCAAGGCTCACCATATATTCCTCGGAAACCATGATTCCAACTCTTCCAAGTTCATCATGACATTGAGTGAAATTGGTCAAGTAATTTGGAATTGATTTGCCCACCTCCATCTTGATTTTTGAAGTTTATCTTTCAGTGCCAACTTCCTTTGGTCACTGTTATTCTGGAAAAGGTCCTCCAATTCTTTCCACATATCATGCGGAGTTTCCTTACCATGGAGACTCTAGACAATGTGGTCTCAAATTCCCTCAAGGATTATCCGCCTCGCCCTTGCCATACACTTCTTCCATTCAGGCAAATTCTGAGCATTTGATGTTGGTGGCTTAGGAATGTCCCGATTAATGAATTCCTTGAAGCCATTATCCTCCAACATGGCCTCCATCCCTTCCTTCTAGGCTATATTTGAGCTTCCATCCAAGGCATACTCGAGTTGCAAACCGTAGAACACCATCTATCGATCCTAAAGTATGTATTGCAAATTCGAATTTCACCTGTAACCCAGAAACTCAAAACTTCGAAATCTCCTCTAGAGAACTAATTTTAAATTAGCAATATCTCCCTCATTTGAACTCTGATTCGGCCGATTTTTTTTTTTTTAATTTGGGTATCATTTCCCAAGGAATCTAGATCTGTAATTTGTTTCTGAAAATTTTGCACATAAATTCTTAGATATTCTCTGCAAACTCTTGGCCCAAAAAAAAAATCTTGCTCTAATACCATGTAGAAAATCCTGTACATTCACAAGCTCATGTAATCTACTAAAACAAGAGACAAGAATCTACTTCTACTCTTTATAGCGGAAGCACATAAAGGTCGAGAAAAAAATAATCGACAAGAGGAAGAACATCAAGGGCACATAACACAATAAATATCTGGGGAAATCCACAACTCAAAATCCCACTACTATATTGTATTAATCCGAAAAATCAAGATGAAATTACAATGCTTGATCTCTCTAGAACAATCCCAGCACTCAGCAAATTCAATCTCCAACTCATAAGAAAGCTCAAGGCCAAATCTTAGCCTCTTCACAAGCTATCTAAGTCTCTATTCCAATGCGTAATTCCTATGGAGGAGAGCTTGTATTTAAAGGTAAATAAAGTCTCTAAAAACTGCGCAATCCCTTAAGGATTAGTTCCTGAATGCATGCACTATTAGTGCAAGTCAGAAAAATATTAAAAAAAATAGTACGTTGTCCCTGCAGTCTAGTCTCAACTGGGTCTTTCTCAGAATCAACATGCATGAGTTTCTGATGAGGGAATATTCAATTAACTGAAGTAGCACTAGTTGAGTGAACTAATGCATCAACTGACTGTTAACTCACTATTAGTTCCTCACACAATTTGGAACTAATTTAACTGGAATTAACTCAATAAACTGAGCTAGCTAATTACAACTCATACTTAACTCATCTTGGACCCCTATAATATAGGGAGAACATATACACGACTTGAGAAATACTTCCAACTCGAAATTATTAAGTTAACTAAGTCAACTCACTTTAGTTAACTATTTCAAGTTGCTATGAGAATAAAATTTGATTTTAATTCTCAGTTTAATGCAAAGACAAATTAAATTGGAATTTATGAATTCTATTTTTATCATTTCTTGTTGCTATTTTCAACAATTAATTATTGTGGACTATTGAGTTATTTTCCAAGGATATATAATTTAATTATTTAATTGACTTAAAAATCATCTCAACTGTTGATCTGTAAGATGGTTCTAGAAGAGAGATTGGGGTTATGGATTTGGACTCAATGAAGATTATAAAGGGAGCCTAATGGCGAGGTGAAGACACAAGACGAGGAGCACAAGTTGTGTGAGTGAGTCATCATTCAGAGAGAGCGATTTTCTTTGCAGTGTGAGTGACACAGTGGACCAGTACGAGAGAAGGAGAAGTGTGAGTGGGTTCATGTGATTCCAAGGAGGCCAAGTAGGAGGAGATTGTAGGTCCAAGTTTTCGGAGGAAGATTGTATTTGTTTGAAGGAGGTAGAGTTGTTAGAGGCCGATTTCTTCAGGCCAGTTTCATCCATATGCATATTTCCTTGAGGTCGGTTTAACTGGGTTGAATTCATTCTGAGGGAGTCGAGTTGTAGGTTCTAGATTTATATTTTTCCTTGTATCTATGTGGGTTAAAAAAACCAAATTTTCCAGATAATGAAATGACGAAGAATTGATTGTTAGTTAATCAATTTTGTAATGTGTGGTTGATATCTTTGGTTTATTTCCACTGCATAATTATAATTCTAGAATTTAAAAATACCAGTGATTTTAGTTTTCATTAGATTAATGTTTATTTGGGTTAATAAATAAACTGCTAGGGATAAATTAGTTTGCCATGAGAAAATAAATTTGGATAGTATTAGAAATTTAACATGTTATTAGAGTAGTCTATAAGACGTTTGAAAGAGATATCTAAGATCATGAGGGTTTGCAGCAACAAGTTTTTGGTTTTACAGTAGCCAAATTATTTCATTAAATTTTGCAGTCGGGTTTTGTGGTCATGCTTGATTTGTAGAGATTGCATCATTGTTCTATTTGAGATATGAAGACAAGTTGGATGGGGTATCAAATTTTAGCCCTTGGAAGGAGCGCACTACTTGGATTCTAAAGTAAAATGGTATTTGCTATTTGGTGAGTAGAGACATGTAGTTCCTTTAGTTCCAAATCTTACAGTCGAGCATAGGGCATGTTAGACACCGGTAAATAATAATTAGGTGTAAAATTAGGTGGTGTAATGGATAGTTTGTTATGAAATCAACATCCCACACATTTCCCATGTAACAAATATGTTTCATTTCTTAATAAATAGACATTGGAGATTTTCGCACGATCCTTATTGTGCCATGGTATCAGAGGTAAGTGCTTCATTGCTCTGTATACCCTTCTCCTACATTCGGTCTGCATAGTTCTCTCTGGTAATAATTGGTTAACTTGACGTGAAGTGTTAAATCATTCTTTTCATGGAAGTGTTCAACTTTGTGAAGCGTGGTAAATCCTGGTGGAGTTATGAAGAACTGTTGAACGTATACACTACCTAAGAGTGTGGAAAATGAAGGAAAATAAAGTTTATTAAAAAAAATTCTCACAATGAGTTCAATCTAGATAAGTATTTTTGACTAGTCTTGTGGAGGTAATGCCCATGTTGGAGATTAGTGAGGATAGTCACAAAGCTTGCATCATTGCTATATCATTCTATAAGTGATACTAGCAGTTTTCTCAAGAAATCAACTTGTCTTGTTGTCTCTGACTTTTTTGTGTTCAATGACCATATAAAACTATTGTAAGAAAGAATGATCATGGTTTGATAGTGCGAAATAATATCAAGAGATTTAAAAATAATTTTTATACACGGTTTTGACCGATATCATCGAGTAAGGAAAGTGTCTCTGAGGATGCAGAAAAATGATTGGTGAGGTGACATTTTACAAAAGCATACTTGATATAAAGAATTGGGTGTAGATAGAATTAGATAGAGAGACCTGATCTACATTGTGTCCATTGTGGAAGAAAAGGAAATGTATCCAAACATGCATCATTCCATGCGAGAAGATCAAAGATCAAGAAGGAAAAGACAAAGCTCCAGAACACACAAAAGGTAATGCACCTAAATCTATTCATTATGTTGTTTCTCATTGTAATATTAGATTTCATGAGGATGTATTTAACATTGCATCTACTACTTGGAGAGATAAATGGTTGCTTGATGTTAATTTTTCTTAGGCCTATGTTGTTATTTTCTTTGATAATTGCATTTGTTCATTTACACATTAAATTCACCCCATACCATTATTTATATTTACATCATTATTCAACAACATATGCAACTATGTAGAAAGAACAATATCATCATCAATGCAACAGAACATAAAGGAATAATAGAAGAAAATCATTCACACATAGAGACACTAGGATTGATTGGAGACCAATGAAAAACCCACTATGGGGAAAACCCTTTCAAATTCTTCTTCTTATTAGATTTTCATTGCATGATTCAACGAAAGAGAGTATAATGATGCATATTTTCATCCATACAATTATCCAACAAAGTGAACTCAACAATATCATGAGATGAACCCAACAATGCCAATAATCAAAAACCTTGATTCAGAAGCTTGCAAACAACTATCACTGTCTTTTGTCAACTGCTAAACCCTGCAGTCAACAAACAAAATTTATGTTCAACTGAAAAACAAAACCCTAGGTCCCAACTGCACCCATAGCGATTGAAACCCTCCAACCGCAAGAATGAGCATGGGAGCCTGTGGTTATGACTGAAATATGCATGTGTCATGGTTGTGTTCGCAAACCAAAAACCATAAACATGTGTGAGCTTCAGACCCTGCAATATTAGACTTGTGCAAGATAACTTTCCATGAACTATCTCTAACCTGTGTGAGCCAAACCAACGAAAGAGGAAGAATGATCATAATAATGATTTCCAAATGAGGTTGAGGTCAATTATATTTATAGCCTTCCAAGAGGGTTCAATTTTCTTTAGGAACGACCTGATCAAATGTGCACATGTGGGATTTAATTCAAAATACACTTTCCCTTGTCCAAATTGATCGCTTCAATAGTGAAAATTGGTCCTCTTGAAAAGAGGAATCTCGTCTCATGGTTGGATTTTGTTACTGAGATGCCAAATTAACACTCCCTCTCAACTATGGTGAAATTCCAACTACATCATGCAATCATCAAAATAATCCTATTATCAAATCATATCAAATATCAAGTATCTCATCATCAAATGTCATCAATGTTCATCTCTACTCATCTCTTGCTTATTTCTTCTTATCTCTTGATTTTCACTGCTCATATGCTAAACATTTTCGAATCCAAAAGAATAAGAATTTGACATCGAAGGGGAGCCTAAGCTATCACCCTCTATCACATTGGAGAGCACATCTCAATTTAAATCAATATTAGGGAGCACATCTCAACCTGAATCTACATTGGGGAGCTTAGTCTCAACCCAAAATGACTGCCAGTGAGGAGCTCATTGCTACCACCCAGGAAAAATCAGCGAGCTTATCATTAGGGAGCACATATCAACTTGGAACCAAATCAGGAAGCACATCTCAACTCAGAATCTCATGGGAGAGATAAACATGTTTAACCCCATATCGAGCAATAGGTGATATAGGGGAGCACCTTTTCAACCCATTCTATTTCCACTGATCTTCCCAACAATGACACTCAATGGTCATGTGGTAGAGAAACTACAGCATAATCCGATCTTGGGTGTGATACCCAACTTACCAAAGGTAAGGATCACACACCCAAAGCCTCCTCAACTCGTTGGCCAGACGGGGAGGGGCAATCCTAACAAGCCTAACTTGTGGGTATGATGCTAATTGGGGTATTTTTTGCAAAGAAAAATATAGGGGAGAAACATCTCCAACCCTATTGGTAACAGATAGGTGAGAAAAATCTACGACCCTATTGTCTAGGGTTCCCTCAACCCTAGGAGCCCTCCATCTCAATTCCTCACCCTGGGAGCTCCAACAGGGGGGAAGAGCTAGCTCAGTGTTCTCGATTAGTCCTGATCTCTGTAGATCAAAACATATCATCATGCTCATATCTAATATCAACTTTATCATCATGTCACAATAGCAGCAATTTCCTATTCATGCAGGACATCAAATCAAATAATAAATTAGAAAAAGATATAAATAAAAAAGGATACCGTATTCATCTTCCCTCTCACGAAGGAAGCAACCACAAGCCTAAGCTTGTCTCGTACAACAGTATCGACTGAAGATATCTCAGTCCTAGCTATATACGAGATTGCCTGCCAATCAGATCCCGTTCATTATTATCACAATGTATCCCTATCATATCCAGAACCTACTCAAACTAACTTTCTAAAGAGCTTCTTCAACCTTCCTCACAATTAGTCATGCCAGAAACATCGTACTCAACCTTGGATGTATTTAAAGCTACAGAATTCTCATCAAAAATATCATGGCATATCTCATACTAAGGTAGAACCCAAATGTGTTCATATTATCAATAATAATAAAACAATATCAGTACATCCATGCAGTCACATAACATAGGAAGAATATTTCAAACCAAAAATTGATCTCCCCATGCAAATATCTCAAAGGGTGCTTGGAAACAACTCAATGTCTATGAAAAGGCTCAATCATAAATTCACTCAGGTTATATATATATATACATATGGGTGTTCATATGGAACATCAATGCTTCAATCAACTATCGGTTACCAAGTCAGGTTTAACAATATCTCTTCATAACTTCTTTTAATCAAATTGTCCAAGGATTCACATTTCCACTTTCTTTAATAACTTCATAATATAGATTTTCTTTTTCCCAAATTCAGAATGTAATTCACCATGCCATGATTCTTCATTTTAAACTTCAGAGGTAATCTCCCTCTTACTTTGATCATCAGATGCTCATTATCTATTTAGAATAAACCATCAATATATAAAATCAAAATCAAAGTCGTATTTGGATTGGCACATATTATTAGCTTTACCAGATAACTATCAATGCGAACATATCAGGCTCGGGGATGATTCAACTTGACATGTGCAAAATGTTCACGATCATCCTATTGAGGACCTCTGTTTGGCCATCATTTTGGGGGTGGAAGGTCATGGACTTAGTGAGCTTGGTATCCAACATCAACCAGAGGCTTGACTAAAATGTACTCAGGAGCCTGTTGTCCCAATATGAGATAATGGACGTGGGATCAAAAAATGTACCCACAATAGAAGTAACTTCTATTGTGATACTCTTCTTGTAGGCCACCAAAATGGCCATCTTAGAGAATCCGTCGATGACCACAAACACACAGTCGTTTCCATGCTTAGTAGAAGGAAGGCCCGACATGTAATCAATGGAGATGAATTCGTAAGGCCGACAAGGAGTAGATAGAGGAGTATATAGGCCTTTTTTTATTTGGAAATGATGTAGGAAGTGCAGGATATAATGTACTTTGCAACATCCTGTCGAAAGTTTGGCCAATAAAAATACTTTTGCGACACTGCCACTATTTTCTCTACTCCGAAATGTTCATCGACCCAAATGTAGTGCACCTCCAAAATCATCTTAGCACACTCACTTGTAGGAGCACAAGTGTGTCCTAGGTAGCACAACTGTGTGCCTTGGAGGTGAAAATGTGGAACTTACTTGCCTTCCAGGAGCATCTAGTATGTGTTGCCAAATTCTAGATCGCTCTTGTAAAGATGCGTCTACCCCAACTTTTCGTTTCCACAAGAGTCGAGCACAGTGGTCAGCGCCAGAACCAATGGCCAGCTGAGACAATCTGGAACATTATTGGTGCTTCCACTTTTGTACTTGATTTTCAAATGGAGCTGTTGCAGATATGTGGACCATTTATGATAGTAATAATTTTCTAACTTCCCTTGTATCTGTCTAAACTTGAGGGGTTAGTGGTCCGTGTGGATGACCATTTCCTTCCCCGAAATGTAATGCTTCCATTGTTGGCAGACTTGCACAACATAATGCATCTCTTTGTCATAAGTGGGATACTTTTAGACTATATCTGAAAGTGTCTCACTATGATATGCCACCGGATTCCCCTACTCGGTAAGAACCATAAATAAAATACCTCATATAACCCACATATAACCATCATATAACCCACATATGGAATGATGTGGGTTGGGTTACTACTTCCTGGAGCCCTAGATAGCTTGGGTAGAGACCGATCTGGTTGATGTTAGTGATTTATGGACTGTAAAGAGGAATCGCTATGCTTGAGGGTTGAGGTGGTTTGGCCTTTAGAAGCCTTGGTTGGTTTTGTATTGGTTTATGCGATGAGATCCCACATTCATGCTTGGAATATGGTGTAGGGGTGATTAGTTGAAAGATATATTTGGTTTAGCCCAATCTGTGGTTTGGTGGTACATGGAAGTCCATGACTTGGTTTTCATTTTCATATGTTAACATGATATATTTTCCTATTGTGATCTATGAGCATTTGTAGTGATTATACTGGTGATTTTATGGTTGATTTTACATGGTTTCCATTCTAGTTATATGTTGGTTATATGTGGGTTATATGATGAAAACCCTAAACAACCAGAACCCTAACCTGAGGAAATGTAACACCAAGAGTTTATGGGCCCCGTTGGGGTTAGTTGGGCAGCCAACTTCCTGGGATCGTAACTTGGTCATATTATCTCCATTTGACACATATGCTACCAAGTTGGAAATATATCTCTGAGGACTACAACTACTGATGCAATTCCCATAACTATCACTAGAGGATTTTGCCAAAAAAACGTTGTTTAGGGCCTCAAAATGGCTCCGAAAGTTCAAGACCCAAAAAATTGCCAAAAATAGTAAATTGTGCTACAATTAAGGAAAAAGATGAAATTGACTGGGGGGTCTAGGTGGAATAGGTGGGTTGCCACCAATATCCACCTGGATAAGAAAAAAACATGCATGTGGTTATGATCTTCCAATTGCACACATAAGCTAGCCTCCATGCAATTATGACCTAAAATCCCTAGTTCAGTGCCAACGATTCCGAGATTTGAGCCATTTTTCCAGGCTAGCCTATGAACCTCTACCTAGAACTACCTGTAACTTCTAGAATGTAATCAAAGGCAACGGAAATGTTGATCAATTAAATCTCAAGCTAGAACTTGACCTAGACATGCCTAGTTCATAACAAACATTTCATCAAACACATGGCAAACATGTAAGCTACAAGTCATGAATGCATATCTGATCATAAACGGATAGTCCACATATGAGAATCACTAAGAAGGCTCCAAACCCTGTCTATCTAGCTGCAATAACACTTGTTAAGCCATGCATTCATTAACCATTCAAATATTTATCAAAACATGTCAAGAACCATAGATAGAATACATCATATAACCCACATATAACCATCATATAACCCACATATAACCAACATATAACTAGAATGGAAACCATGGAAAATAAACCATAAATTCACCAGTATAATCACTACAAATGCTCATATATCACAATAGGAAAATATATCATGTTAACATATGAAAATGAAAACCAAGTCAGGGACTTCCATGTACCACCAAACCGCAGATTGGGCTAAACCAAATATATCTTTCAACTAAACACCCCTACACCATATTCCAAGCATGAATGTGGGATCTCATCGAATAAACCAATACAAAACCAACCAGGGCTTCTAAAGGCCAAACCACCTCAACCCTCAAGCATAATGATTCCTCTTCTACAGTCCGTAAATCACTAACATCAACCAGATCGGTCTCTACCCAAGCTATCTAGGGCCCCAGGAAGTAGTAACACTATGATATGCCATCTGATTATTGCTCTCCTTATACTTGATCACTAAATGAAATTGTTGTAAAAAACCATCCACTTGTAATGCCTGGCTTGTTGTAGCTTCTTGGTAGGATCTATCTTCAATTCTTCTCCACCAGTTACATATACTAAAAACACCAAAAACTACTGTGCAAACACACATTTCTCGACCTTTACTAGTGGCTAGTACTTCTTTAATGTGTCTAGAAGTTGCATAAAATGTGAAATGTGCTCCTCCCATGTAGGACTGTATACCAATATATCATCCAAATAAACAATAACAAATGAATTTATAAAAGGGCACAATATGTCATTCCTTAATCTCGTCTACGTAGCTAGTCCATTGCATATGCCGAACGACATAACCAACACTCATAAAAAGCTTATTTGTTTTTTATGGTAGTCTTTCAACTATCTTCTTCTCTGACTCTAACCTTGTGATACACTGACTTTAAGTCCAACTTGGGGAAGTATTTTTCTTGCTACAACTAGTCCCACATATCATCTATCCTTGGTAGGGGGTTAACTTTTCTTGACCATAGTTTTGTTTAACTCCCTGTATTCAATACAAATCTACCAAGTCTCATCCTTCTTTGGCACAATTCCAATGGGTGACCCACATGGTGAGGTACTTGGTCGAATGACACCTTGTTCTAGTAGCTGCTACAACTACTTCTTCACCTCATTTGCTTCTATAATGGATTGGTTGTACAACCCAATGTTTGGCAACAAAGAGTCTGATAATAGCTGGATCTTGTTCTCCACTTCCCTTTTGGGTGGTAGCCCTTTAGGCTTGTGGGACACAACCATGTATGCCTATATCAACTCTTTCAGTTGTTGTTTTTGTTCCTTAGTCCACCCTTATAGTGATGACTTAGCTCTCATTGACTCTTCAATAAACTAATTTTCTCTTAGATATAACAAAGCATACTTCTTGCTAGAACAAATCAATTTCTTAGCCTAGTTGGCACTTACCAATGAGATCTTTGACTTGCCCTTGTGGGCATTGATGATGAAGGAATTTTTGTCCTTCATGAGGTAGTATTAGTTGGCTCTCTACATGAAGATCACATCCTGCATGTACTTAGAGGGACTCCCAAACACAATTGCACATACATTACATGGAAATACATCCAATTTTACTTCATCAATAAAATCAACACTGATATCAAATTTGATTCTACACTATTTGTTTACCTTTATTTCTAGCTCCTTGTTGACTCATACCAATGGATACAGGCTAGGATTGTCATGAACCTCCAGTCCAAGTTTCTTGACTTGATTCATTGCTATGAAATTCACCTATGATCCTGAATTGGGCAAAGCATCAAATTTTTTCTTCCTGACCAATATCTTTATATGGAAGAGTCCAGTCATTTCCTTCTCTTCTTGTTATTGATGTTGACATTTGTAACCAGGTTCGGTCTTCATAATTATCTTTGTACTTGTATCAATGTATACCTATTGTAAAAAGCAAAAGAAGAAAAAGAACAAATTATTGTTGTTATTATTTTTCTAGATAACCATGTTCTTCATGCTTCTTGGGCTTCTTGAGTCAATAAGAAATTTTGTCACGAGTCAATGCCCCTTTCAGACAATTTGTAATCAAAATAAAATATCATTTGAGTCTAAAAGAGTCTTATTTGCCCCTAAGACCATGTCGATCCTTCCAAATGAAGTTGGCCTAGGAGAGGCCTATTTGACCACGTGAAAGGGGTATATAAAGGAAGAGACTCCGTCCTCATTAGTCCACTCACTAAACAAGTTTGATCTCAAAGCAAGAAATGGAAAAAGGAGTGCGAAGGCCAAGGAAGAAGGAGAAAACCAAAGAAGAAAAGAAAAATCTTATTTTTGCTTTGACCTAGTCCACACGTGCAAGTTTTTGGAGAAATTGTATGTGCGAGTTTATGGGGCAATTATACGAACTGCAGGACCCAAAAATTGCAGGGTTGAATTTCAAATTTGAGTTGCAGGGCCGATTCTTGAGCAAGAGTAGATTTAACCATGTTGACTTTATAAACTTTGACTTTTTGAAGGAAGGTTTTAAAGGATGGTTGACTTGGTGCTTGAGGAGGTCTTGGTCTTGGTCATTGGGTCTTGGATGTCTTACTTTGATCTAATTCTATAAGAAAAGAAGATTTGTCTAGGTTTTCCCCCTTGTGGGGTTTTGCTCTGGCTTGGAGTCTATATCTTGTGTTTTTTGTGCTCTTGTGATCGTCATGCATTTTATGTTTTGGTAATTGCTTGATGAAGAAGATATAATAAAATAATAAAATACCAACAAATACTCACAAGTAATTTATCAAGTAAGTGGAATCAATCCTAATCTGCTTCTACATTGGTTTCTCAACATGGTATCATAACTAAGGTGAAGGAAGAAAGTCTGAAGATCACATATTTGTTGGAATTCTTGTTGGAAGTATCTCCTGATGTAGTTATCTCTTTCTCCCTCTTCAATGGTGGCAAGATGCGTGAAGAAAGGTCTCAAGACTCTTAGGAGTCTTTTTGAAACTATCAAAAGTTGCATCATCAAGTTCATCTCCAAGATATCAAAAGAAGTCATGGATGGAGGTCTCTTTTCTGCTCTCACAGGTACTTTTGAAGATGACAATAAATGGGTAATTGGCAATGAAGATTCAAGATATATAACAAGGGAATGCAGTCACTTGCAAAGCTTATCAAAAGGAATCTCTTCTCATTCAGTTGAACTTGGAGACAAGAAAAGCTATTCAGTCAAAGCAATTGGATCTACTTCTTTGGAGCTGGAAACTGATGGAAGCATTCATCTCAACAATATAGTCTTTGTTCTAGGTTTGAAGAAAAAATTGCTTTTTATTTCTTGTCTAGAAGATGAAGGTGATAGGGTTGCTTTGGTTGATGGAAAATTTATAGTATGGGGTAAGGTTTCTAGTATTGAACATGCTAAGGCTTTTGGGATTCGTCAGGGGAAGTTGTATAGGCTTCTAACACCTCTTCCTAAAGCTTTAGTACATCTAGAAATTAACCGTTGTGAGCTATGGCATAGAAGGTATAGTCACCTTCATTATAAAATATTGCCATCTTTGAATCATATGGTGTTGGTATCCCTGAACTAAAGGAATAATATGAAGGAGTCTGTAAGTGATGTGCTCTTGGCAAGAATGTGAAGAAACCTTTTGCAAGCAGTGAAACTAGATTTAAGGAGATTTTGGATCTCATACTTTCCAATGTTTGTGGACCCATGGCAGAAAAGTCTTTTGGAGGTCATTAGTATTATGTGACATTGATTGATGATCACTCTAGGAAGACATGGATATATCTTCTCAAGTCCAAGGATGAAGTGTTTGAGAAATTTCAAGAGTTTAAGGTAGACATAGAAAATCTGACAGAAAGGAAGGTAAAAACCTGAAGATTTGATAATGGTGGAGAATACACTTCCAAGGAACTTGTGGCTTTTTGCAAGGAAGCCAAAATTAAGAGGGAGTTAATATTTCCCTACAACCCTCAACTAAATGTTGTGGTAGAAAAGAAGAATCGATCAATTGAAGAATTTATTAGAGCCATGCTACATGACCAAGACCTACCTAAATTCTAATGGGGAGTAGCAGCTGTAACAATTGTATCTATACAAAATCGAAGCCCATATAGAATTCTCAATGACATGACCTTAGAAGAAGCTTTCACTTGAAAGAAACCAAGTGTTGATGATCTTCAAATATTTGGGTGTCTCATATACATTCACATTCCCAAGGATAAAAGAAAGAAATAGGATCCTACAGGTATGAAAGGCATCTTTGTCGATTATAGTTCTTAATGAAAAGCTTATAGAATCTACATCAAGGAAGAACGAAGAATTGAAGTAAGAAAAGATGTTATATTTGACAAAAACATTGCATACTAGAAGTCCAAAGACATTACTATTGATTTTGATGAAGAAGAAGAACCCATCTTTGAAGAACTCTCAAGGCATGACAAACGTCAAGATCCTACTACTAACCTTGAAGAATTTGAAGGACCAAGCGAACCTCTGCAACAAATCATCTTTCCAGAGACTCATCATGGCACGAACAACTTCCAATATCATACGATTCTTTGTTTCCACCACACCATTCTGCTCAGGAGTGTATGGTGTTGTGGTCTCCATCTTAATGCCAGCCTATTTGCAAAAGTCATGGAACTCATTGGATTCATACTCGGTCCCATTATCAGTCCTTAAGATCTTGATCCTCTTCTCGGTTTGATTCTTGATCAAGGCTTTGAAGTGATGGAACCAAGAGAACACTTCATCCTTCTTTTTCAAGAATTATATCCAAGTCTTGAGAGAATAGTCATTTGTAAAAGTGAGATAATACAAATATCCTCCCAAAGAGTTCACGGACATCATACCAGATATGTCGAAGTGAACCAACTGAAAAATGTCGGATGTCTTGCTATGGCTTGAGGGGAATGGTCCCCTTTTGAGCTTTCCTTCAGCACATCCCGAACATACACCTTCATGCTCTATTTTGAACTCAGGCATTCTTATCACCATTTGTCTCACATCGAGTAGAGCCTTATAATGAAGGTGGGCAAACCTCCGATGCCATAGTTCAGACTGAAGAGATGTGTCACAAGACATGACTCCCAACGGACTTCCTCCAACTTGATATAAAGAGTCAACTCGAAACCCAAGAGTGAAAGCTTCTTTAAAATTATTTTTCCACGCACGTGCCTTGCCATCGATGAAGGCCACCTTGTAGCCTTTGTATTCCATAGCCAAAATGGACACCAGGTTCTTCTTGAGATCAAGTACATATAAGACTTCTTGCAAATGAATTGTGTTACCCTGATTTAATTGAAGAGTAACATTCCCTACACCCTTTATGGGATAGGTGGAATTGTCTCCAAGAATAATCTCCAAGTTTGTCTCCTTCTCTATCAGATTAGAGAGAGCTTCCTTGTAATCGTTGAAATGCCTTGAGGCACCACTATCAATAAGCCAATTTCCCAACAAGTCTGGAGGAGAGGTAGTGGAGAGGGCCGATATCAAAAAATATTTATCTTGCTTATTGTTAACAACTTTTGATTCATACCTGGAGTTCCTTGCTTTCTTGGAGGGTTGACCACTTCCTTGATTTCCGACATTCCTCTTTCCTTTGCCATTGAACCTACCATTCCTTTGATTGTGGTTGGAATTGCCTCGGGAGTGATTTTGATCATTGTCATGTGATAAGTCCTTTCTATTTGGGCACTCCCTCGTATATTGGCCAAATTTATTGGAAACGAAGCATCTTCCCTTCCTTCCACCCTTCGGTCCGAACTTTCCTTTGAAGTGTCCTTTAGACCATAATTATTTCTCCTTTTGGCATGAGAGGAGAAAGCAATGGGATTACCTTTGCTTGAAGGAATTTCTTGCTCTACCATCCTTGTCTCTTCTTGAATGCATCTCGCCATCAATTCCTCAAATCCCGGAATTCAATCATTGTTGAGAAGAGTGGTTCTAAATACATGCCATTTGGATGGGAGCCCTTCAAGAGTAGTGATAGTTAGTTCCCTGTCATCAATGACTTCTCCAATCGATAGGAGATCATTCTTGATCTCAGTGTTCCTTAAGAAGTAGGATTGAATATCCTCATCCTTGCCCTTCTTAATATCCTTCAACTTATTTTTTAGGAACAAAACTTGATTTGCATCACTAACTTTAAAAAAGCTTACCAATCTATCGTAGATCTCCTTGGAGGTGTTCAACTCGGAAACGTAGGCCACCAAACACTTGTCAATAGAGTCTTAGATGATCTTCTTTGCTTTGAATTCACCCTTAGTGTACTTGTTCCTTGTAGTAGCCGATGCATTTGATGGAGGCTCTGTAATTCTACCTCTCACATAGTCCAACACTTCCCGCTCTTCCAATGTCAGATCAAGAGACATCTTCCATACATGATAGTCAGACTTCTTGTTACACTAAAAAATGTCACCTTGACTACTTACAGTTAGTATGGCTCAAATCAACAGTCATGCTACCCTCTTAGGCAAGTCTCATGCCTCTGTTATCCATCTCAAACTCAAAGAAGAGAGAAAGTCTTGTAAAAATCATGTTTATCTCTGGGGTCGCAGGTTCTCTCTAGTCTTACCTGCGGGGACGCGGACCATGTTCACAAAATCTGCGTCCATGGACGCTCTGTATGTTAAGGGACAGGTGCGTCCCTCTGTAAAAGACAAAATGCGCGAGTTTTATCTTGAAAAAGTTACTTGTGGTTACTTCTAGAACATTCTAGAGGTCGGTTTGATGAAATGGATGCGCCTCCAGTTGGTTCATGTATCTCTATTAAGGGGGAACTTATCCCATCAATAAGGGAGCTATCCCACCCAAAGAGGGGGATGATCCCATTGATAGTGGACCTGAATAACCTCTTTACAGCACTATAAATAAAGGCATTGAGCCAGAAGGAGAGGAGGTTGGAGCTATACATTTTCTTTGGGTAAATGCTGCAGGATTTAGGTCTTCCATTAGAGCCTTTGTGAGGAGAGATTGTCTTCACTTGATTCTACTTGGGAGAGGGTGAGCTTTGTCAAAGTAGAGGAAAACCCTTGATGGACCCTGGGAGGAACTTGCACAACACCAAGGCCAGGTTGTAAGAGTTTCTTTGTTTCGTTATTAATACAAACTGGTTTATTTTTCTCAATAGCTTGTGTTAATGAGTTATTTCATGTGTTCCTTGGTCTGCATGTTGAATATATGTTTTATTATATGAAATGCAAGTGCTTGGTAATTGTTTGATTGTTTGTGGTTGCAGGAATTGACTTGAAGGAGGAGCTCATCCGGATCGTCAAGAACGGACTTCAACAACAGCGTTTTGGAATAAGGTAAGCCTAAACACTTGTAGTTTTCATGTTGTAAAAGGTGTATTTAGAGAAAGATCACTCCATTTTGTCTTGTTTGTCATTAGAATGTCTTAGACTTCTAGGAAGGTCAGTCGTGTCCGCACCCTTGACAAATTCCGTGTGACAAATTGGCGACTCCGCTGGGGAATCCATTAATGAGAGAGTCTTTTCCTTTATATGAACTTTGCTTTGAGAAAATCATTTTTATTTTCTGGTTTTTGACTGTGAGAATTAGTATTTGGGTGGCTTAGCTTTAGATTTAGTTGGCTTTAGTTTTTCTTCCTTTTTCCAGAAGGACGCAGTCTCTGTGTGCTGCACAGTGCGTCCTTGGACGCGCTGTTGTCGACTGCACAGTGCGGGGCCGCACCTGTGACAACGGGTGGCCTGCGTCTTCCTGTAAAAGTTAAGAAAATTCCATTTTTGCTTTAAATTACTTTTAGATTTTGTTTTTCCTTAGTGTTTTCTGCCCAGATCCTTTAGTACCCTGTCAAGAATTCTCACCTGAACTAGTTTTGTGAGCTTTGAGTGTTTTAGTGGTTTTCAACGAAGTTTAGACCTAGGGTTTGATTTTTGGAAAGGCTTTGTAGTGACTTTGATAGTAGAAAGTTGTCCAGCCTTAGATATCTCTGGTTAGTCAACCTTCTTAGAAGTTGAGCCTGTCGTAAAGTCTCCTTGTTTGAGCAACTTGTCATTTGAGTTGTTTTGGGTCAAATTTCGAATTACTTGTTTATAAAGTATTGATTTCCATTTTACAAAAAGAACAAAAAGATTAGAGTTTTGTTTTGGCTAGTTTTTGATTCTGCAATAAGCTAGTCCTTGATTTGATTGTGATCAAGTAAAACACCTTAGAAATAATCATTGTTAGTTTTGGCCTCGTTAAGATTGCTTAGAGTAAATTTGCCTTTAGTTTGCTTATGAGTGCATTTTCATAGATTTTAAGAGTTGTTAAGATTGATTTTTGGTTATATTAGATTTATTTGCTTTATTAAAAGAAAAATACAAAAACATCTTCTTAAAAAGTCTTGTTTCAAGTAGCTTTTTGTTTTCAAAAGAAGAAAAGAGTTTTTTCGTGCATGTAAAGAGAAGTTATGTTTTTATGCTTGGAAAAGAAAAACGAATTGTTTCTTTGATTGTCTTCAATTAAGAAGTTGCTTTTATAAAGATTGCATTCTCTCAACTTTTTAGTTAAGCAATTCATCGAAAAAGTAAAGTAGTGGATAAATCATTTTAGGTGCATTTTGTAGTGGTTTCGAGTCGAGTCAACACACCACTAGTTTCACTTCCATCACCTTTTGACTTAAGAAACAACCTTAAAAGTAACGCTTAAATTAAAATCAATCTAGTAATCTTTATTTTTCTAGGGCTCTGAAGCACCAACATAGCTTAGGCTAGGGTCTTGGAGTAGGTGAGTACTTAACTCTCCAAGACTACAAAACCAAACAGATAGTCTATCTTGAGTAGAACAAATCCAATTGTTTCAGTTACATTCTGGGAAAGCTCCTCTTAAAGGAGAAACACGAGCTCGTGTCCGAACCAGTGAGGGGATCATTCCTCCCTCGTTGGGAACGACGCCAGGCAGTACGTATTACAAACGGTAAACCTCGGATTAACCATTGTCGAGGAGCCAGGGGTCACTTATCGGTAAACCTTGGATTGTTGTCAAGGAGCCGGTAAGGGGATTGGAGCTTGCTACTCTGCCCTTGCGTGCTGTCGGAGTTTAGACTGTTCCCCCAGGTGTAATTGTTGTGATTGGTAACCTTAGTGGCCATAATATCTAGGATTCTACCCAAGGTGACGGTGGAGGGAAGGTCCCACTGTACCTGGAGCAGACGTCGGTTATACTCACTTGGATTTTCTGGGGGGTTCGCTTCACTTCGAGACGGTTAAAGTGGAGGAACTTGGTCCAGTCTATTCATTAAGCAGGTTGCCGGGGTAACTGTTCCACCCACTATTTCTGTACTGAATCCTGCGAGGTTGGGCCTAATCACCAACTAGCGCTTTTGGTCCGGAAGACTACTG
Source organism: Pinus tabuliformis (assembly GCA_031772625.1). Taxonomy (NCBI): domain Eukaryota; kingdom Viridiplantae; phylum Streptophyta; class Pinopsida; order Pinales; family Pinaceae; genus Pinus; species Pinus tabuliformis. The sequence goes on along the minus strand of CM062818.1, from coordinate 321,932,310 downwards.
TTTGTGTGTGGTTTGACGCTCTAGATTATTTAGGCGTGTGCTTCAAATTTGATTGGTTCTTTAGAAGACTTTAGGTGGTTTGATTTGAAATTTTTTACTTTGATTTCGTGTGTTGTAGTTAAAATCTTTAATTGTGGCGGAATTACCGAGAAGGTCCCGTCGCATTGCGGGCCAGTCTCCTGAAGTTGTTTCTGTGGCCGAATTGTTGAGAAGATCCCGTGAACTTAGGGGTTCACCTCCTCGAGACGACCCCAGTAATTTAGAGGGTTTAAAGGTCCTTGTAACTCCTAGTGGCAGTAGAGTAGGTTCACCTGAAGAAGGAGAATCTTCTTTGGTAGTCCATCCAGATTACCAAAGATTAGAAACAGGTTACAATCCCGAAGCTGTTACAGTTTCCGAGCTTGCTGGTAGTTTTTCATCTGCCAGTGAAACAGGCGAAGAACCTGAAATTTCAGAACCTGTTACTCCAACTCCTAGTGTTCCTGATTCACCAAGAATAGAAAGAATTATCACCGAAAATCTTCCTGTTGGATTAATTGCTATAGAAGAACTTGTTCCAGAGGAAGAAATAGGCGTTTCTGATTCTGAAGATCTAATTACCCTTGATCTAAGGGAGCGTGAATCCATCTTTTACAGTCCTCCTAGAAGTGAATCTTGGTACCTTGCATTAACCAATTTTTTAGACAACTCAGTAGGTTTTTCTACACCTCGTACTCCGGTTCCACCTAGAGGAATTCATTCTCCTGTAAATATGTCTGGTCAGTCATCTGTGTTTTCACAAAGTCCTGAATCATTTTTACATGGCGGTCCTTCTGTTCCTACTGGGTATCAATCACTTTCTGGTACCTTTGCGGGAGCATCTCCTCAACCCATTGATCATGGGTTATTAGTTGGAAACAGTGGTAATGTACCATTGAGTATAGGTGAAGTTTATATGATGTCAGGTTCAACTCCCATTAACCAACCTCAAGGTGGCCAATTACCGCCTGGGGGGCAACCTTCGTTAATGCCTGGGGGGCAACCTCAAGGTACTTCATTCGTGACTGGGGGGCAACCTCAAGGGTATCAACCCCAAGGGTATCAACCCCAGCCTCAATATGTACCCCAAAGTCAACCTCAGTATCAGTATCAACCTCAAGGATGGCAACCTCAAGGATGGCAACCCCAAGGGTATCAACCCCAAGGGTATCAACCTCAAGGATACCAACCTCAAGGTCAAGGTCAACCCCAGTATTCGTATTTACCTCAAGGTTATCAACCTACGGGTCAATACCCTGGTCAAGGTTATCAACCACCTCAAGGGCAATCATATGGGACTACACCTTACAGTTATCAACCCTATCCTCAATACGGCTATGGATCTCAGTATCCTCAACCTGTTACGAGTCAATACCCTGGAATGTTAACATGGGATCCGTCACAGGGTCAACAGATGTCGCAACCAAGTATACAGTCGGTACCTCAAGCAGGACAACCTGCAGTTCCTGGTCCACCCCAGCAACCGCAACCTGTCCAGTCAAGTGTTCAGACCCCTGTAACTTCCGTAGTTACTCAGCCGCCAATTGCACCGAGTACTCCACCTCACACGGCTGCAGCAACTACCGCTTCATCTACCATGCTTACTTCTGGAGTATCGGCAGCTCCGGTTTCTACTGTCCCTGTAACCGCTCCTCAGACATCTGTACCGTTGTCTGGACCCACGGTTCAAACCACAGTCCAGATGCCTGCAGGCCAACCTGGTACAAGTACGGTTGTTACTACTCAACCTCAATTTGTTCAACCTCCGTACCAGGGACAGTATCAACCTGGGCAAGCTGCCCAACAACCGGTTTACCAGTATCAACCGTATCCTGGGTACACTTATCAACCACCTCAGCAACCCCAGTACGGTCCGGTTAATCCTGGTTTTCCAGGAGGATATAATATCCCAAATGCGACTCCTGTTCCTAGTTATCCTGGATATCCTCCTCCTGGGGCTGGTATTGTGACTCAGAGTTTTAGAGATCCTAACCGGCAGTTACCGTTTATTGCGACTTTAGATTTACCCGACTTGACGCGCCTAACGAACGATCCAATTCAATATCTTCCGTTCTGGCCGCCAATGCCAAATAAGTTGCCCAGCGATATACCCAAGTTCGAAGGTAAGTCTGGAGAGGATCCGTCTAATCACGTGATGACTTACCACCTCTGGTGTGCATCAAATTCCATCTCAGATGATTCTATCCGCTTACGTCTTTTCCAGCGTACACTCATTGGTCTCGCAGCCAAGTGGTACATTGAGTTGCCACGGGCTTCTTTTTACAACTTTAGCCAGTTAGCTACTTCATTCTTAACTCATTTTCAGTTACCAGTCAGATACGATAATGGTACAGAATTATTAACTTCGCTAAAACAATCGACATCCACGTACATTTCTGATCACATCCATGAGTGGAGACGTCGAAGAAGATTAGTGAAAGTTTTTATCCCGGACCAAATCTTAGCTGAATGGTTTGTCAAATCATTATTACCAAGAATTACTGAAGATGTAGCTAAGGCCGGAGTAGTTACTGAGGAGCAAGTCATTGCTCAGGCACAATACCTTGACTTAGTTTACACTCAGTCGGGTACGTTACACGAGAAAATTCCGGATCTTCCAAAGTCAAACCAAATCGCTGCTGCTCCTTCGGGATCTCATGCCGCTGATGGTATGATCGGTATCGTGACTACGAAGAGTAAGAAGAAGTCTTCCAAGACCTCCAATACTCCAATTATCACTTTGCCTGATTCTCCGACAGGAGAGTCTTCTCCTCCTGAACTTACCGCCGACATTCACGCTGTAGAGTCATCTACGGCCAAATCCAAAAACGGTGGAAAGAAGAAAGGAAAGAAGAAGGCTAAAGCAGACAAGGCTCCAAAGGAGAAAACGGAAAAGTCGGAAACCAATGACGAAAAGCGCAAACCTCGTTATCCTTGTCTCATTTGTGAAGAAGATCATTTTACGAGAGACTGCCCTCATCGGGCCGAGGTAGTGAAAATAGTTAAAGGTTCTCCCACTCCTGCTGTGTTAAAGAATCCATTCCCCGAGCAGGAAAATAAGATGATAGGTTCTTCTTCGAATGCCAGTGAAGAACCCATTTTGATGATGTCTCATGTCAGGATTGCGACTCGATCGCAAGATTATGGTAGTAAGGCTCCTGTTGATGGTAAGGAAGCAGAATCTTCTCACTCTAACCCATCAACCTCAGCTCCTGGTTCCGATCCACTACAGATCGAAAAACCTAACCCAGACTTAGTGATTAAGCCGCCCGCCAAGGGTGTACTTCGAAGGTCTGCTTTCAATCCACATGCGAGAGCAGCCCAGAATTACAACATTGTTGAAGACTTAGCTGTTTCACCTTCAGCAATGTCGGCACTCGAAGTGCTGCAATCATGTCCAGCGCAACGAAAATTGCTTTTGTCGGCTATTGGAGCTGTCGATGTTCAGGACCCGAACCTAATGATCTTTGATCTAGAAAGTAGTACACCGCGTCTCCCCCATCAAATGGCTTTCCAAATTCCAGTGATAGTCAAAAACAGGCCTATTCATCGGACTGTGATTGATGAGGGAGCTTCTACGTGTATTATGTCGATTCAATGTTGGAGATCGCTTGGTTCTCCTTCGTTGAACCAATCCCCCACCATCCTTAAGGCCTTTGATGGCCGTGGGTTCCGTCCGTTTGGTATTCTACAAGAATTGCCTATAGGGGTCGAAGGTAAAACCGTTAGTCTGGATGTGGAAGTGGTTGATGCCCCTCTAGACTACAACCTTCTTTTGGGTCGAAGTTGGTCATATGCTATGACAGCGGTCGTTTCATCGGTCTTCAGAGTCATTAAGTTTCCACATAACGGTAAGATCGTGACTATTGATCAGCTGACATACTTTTCATCCGACCCAACCTCTTTAGAAACTATCCAGCATGTTGGTAAAACGACAATCCCTTATAGGGACATTGGTGTAGGTTTAGTTAAGGATTCCGGTTTACTGGGAACTTTTCCTCTCCCTCCACTCAATGCAGACCCTTCGTTTGCAACAATTCATATGATCACGTCAGAAAACATTATTTATGATGATCCTTGGTATGTTCCCTCTGACTCTGAGCTAGACTCACTCGGTGATGTTATGCCGTTGAGTCCGTATGAGATTGCTTATGAAGCTCTTATGTCTTTTACCGACTTTCATTCAACCGACCAAATGAATGTGGTCAGTGAAGAGTCACTTTTCACCTCACCCTTAGAACGGATAACGTTTCCCGAAGAAGTGTCATCTGACGAACAACTTCGCGAAATCCTAAGTGTAGATGATCTACCATGGGAAGATCTCCATCACAGATCTTCGTTTTTACCTAAGGATGATGCATTTGAAAATGATTTTTCATCTATCTTTACCGCTGAATATGTCAAAGACGCTCAGGATCCAACGAAACATTCTGATTCAGAGCTGAATTTAGGGAATATTTCTCGTACTATTCCCATTGATATTTCAGTGAAGCCCGGAATCGAGGAGAACATTCATATAGGTGCCGCATGTACTGAAGAAGAAATCCAAACTTACAAGGCCCTATTCCAAGAATTCCGCGACGTGTTTGCCTGGTCTTACGAGGAAATGCCGGGAATTGATCCTGCCATTGTTGTTCATGAAATCAAAACCTACCCGGATGCTAAACCCATTCGGCAACGGTTGCGTCAGATTCACCCTCGAAAAGCAGCTGCAATCAAAGCAGAAGTCGAAAAGCTGTTGAAAGCAGGTTTCATTTATCCGATCCCGTTAACGGATTGGGTATCGAATATTGTTCCCGTCAATAAAAAACAAGGAACAATAAGAATCTGTATCGATTATAGGGATATCAATCGAGCTTGTCCAAAAGACAACTATCCTACGCCTTATATCGATCAAATTATTGATGATTGTGCCGGAAGTGAGATGTTTTCCTTCATGGATGGTTTCTCCGGTTATAATCAAATCAATATTCTACCTGCCGATCAACCAAAAACGGCATTCATTTGTCCATGGGGGACATTTGCTTATTGCAAATTACCTTTTGGACTTAAGAATGCCGGCGCTACTTTTCAACGGGCGATGTCTTATGCATTTCATGACATCAAGCACATTGTGCAACCCTATCTCGATGATTTGCCTGCTCATTCTTTACACCGAGCTGATCACCTTGTCCATTTACGAGCAATCTTTATGAGGTGTAGGCATTATCGAATTCGGTTGAATCCCCACAAGTGTGTTTTCTGTATAGAAACAGGTCGATTGCTGGGATTTGTTGTTTCCAAAACCGGCATTCGCGTCGATCCCTCGAAAGTCGAGGCTATCATCCAATTGCCTCCTCCTTCGAGTTTGCGCCAACTCCAAAGTTTGCAAGGGAAAGCGAACTTTTTACGCCGATTCATCCCTAACTACGCCGAGGTCACTAAAGGTTTTACACGGTTGTTGAAACAGAACGTACAATTCTTTTGGGACGAGATTGCTCAACAATCTTTTGATGCATTAAAACACGCGTTGACCCATGCACCGTTATTGCATCCTCCCAACTACAACCAGGACTACTTCTTATACCTCGCAGCTTCGCATTCCACCATTGGAATGGTGTTAGTTCAAGAAGATGAATTCAAGGCAGAGCATGTGATATATTACCTTAGCAGAACCTTAAATCCAACTGAGTTAAAATATTCACATGTGGAGAAATTGGCCCTGGCAGCCGTTCAAGCTGTCCAGCGTTTTCGTCACTACATTCTTCTCCGCAAAACTACTGTTATTTCGGATTGCAACCCTATGATTTATATCTTGACAAAACAACTGCTAGGGGGCAAGTACTCTAAATGGATCGTCATCCTGCAAGAGTTCGACTTGGAGTTTGAGAAGTCCAAGTCTAAGAAATCTTTAGTCTTCGCGGAATTGATGTGTGATTTCCCGAGTGCTGACACAGAGACTGTGGCAGAGGAGTCCATTGCGGACGAATCTTTGTTTCTTATTAGCACTGTAGATCCGTGGTATGGGGATATAATCATCTATCTCCAAACCCAAACCTTTCGGCCTGAAGCTTCCAAGGAAAACCGTCGAAAAATTCGGTTTCAATCCCAGCAATACAGAATTATTGGAGATACACTTTATCGCCTGGGGGCAGACTTAGTTTTTCGACGTTGTTTAACTCACGATGAGGCTGAGAGAGTTTTGAATGATTGTCACTCTGGAGCATGTGGCGGTCATATGTCTGGGTATGCCACAGCTCAGAAGGTGTTGCGCGCTGGCTATTTCTGGCCGTCTATGTTTAAAGATTGTATCCTTGCCGTCAGAAAATGCCACAACTGTCAAGTGTTTGATCGCAAGATGCGCGCTCCACCTGCTCCTCTCCACCCTATAATTGCCGCTGGTCCATTCGCCAAATGGGGCATTGACTTTATTACTTGTAACCCTCACTCGGCCGGGGGGCATGCGTATATCATCCTTGCGGTTGATTATTTTACTAAGTGGGCCGAGGCGATGCCTACATTCGACGCAAGCGGCAAGACAGCTGCACTTTTCGTATTCAATCATATCATAACTAGGTTTGGTGTCCCACAAGCAATCATTACGGACCATGGAAGCCATTTTCGAAATGTCATGATGACTGAGCTTACAAGCCAGCTTGGTTTGCGCCACGATAGCTCTACACCTTATTATCCGCAAGCCAACGGTTTGGTTGAGTCAATCAACAAAGTTCTAGTCGTCATGATTCGACGGATCATTGGTATCCATCGAACGAATTGGCATAACATGTTATTTTCGGCGCTATGGGCATATCGAACTTCAGTGAAAAATTCAACAGGTTTCACCCCTTTTCAGCTAGTTTATGGCTTAGAAGCTGTGTTACCTATTGAGTGCGAAATCCCATCACTTCAAATGGCTGTCGAATTACTTCCAGCTACTTCCGAAGAGGAGAAACGGTTGTTATACTTGGCTAAATTAGATGAGACTCGACGTGACGCTACTTTAGCTATCGAGACTCACGCGAAACGAATGAAAGCTCAGTACGATAAAAATGTAACCCCTCGAAGTTTTTCGGAAGGAGACCTAGTACTATTATATGATCAAGCTAACGATAAGCTAGGTGCTGGAAAATTCGTTCCCATGTGGCATGGGCCCTACATTGTAAAGCGAAAGCTAGCAAAAGGGGCTTATGAGTTAGTTGATTTTGATGGGGACTCTTTGGGCAAACCCAGAAATGGACTTTACCTAAAGAGGTATTATGCTTAAAATGATGGATGGAGAAATTTTTAGATAGGTTAGATTTCCTTTCTAGCTAGCAAGTGTGTTAGTTTAGTCAGTGTGCTTAGCTTAGCAAGTGTGGTTTTTCGTCATTATTTTGGCTCATCTTGGTTTTACTCTTGATATTGTAGATGTCGACGCCTCTCCAAACATACATTGGATTTGCTGATGGTGCTTGTCGTAGTACACGGAATATCTCTTCCGCAGCTTGGGTTATCTATTCGCCCTCTGACGAGTTAGTTTCTATGCATGGGGTAAGCCTCGGTCAAACAACGAATAACATTGCAGAATACAGTGCAGTGGTTGAATTATTATCCGAATCTATTTCATTTGGAATTCGACGTTTGATAGTGAGGTTAGATTCTGAACTTGTTGTATTACAGCTTAATAGAGTTTATGCCATTAGAAATCCTGTGTTATTAAGGTTGTTTTTGAGAGTGCGTCTCTTGGAACGTGAATTTGATTACATTGAATATCAACATATTCCAAGGTCTTTGAATACATTAGCAGATGCAATTGCTTCTCGAGTGTTGGACAGACATTTATAATAATCATGCAAGTAAATTTAAAGACATTTCATCATACATGTTAAACAAGATAAGCCGGTAATAGTGATATATAGATATAGATAGAAGTGTGTCCAAAAATATATACATCGTCTTCGATCATAGGTTTAACACACCTTATGATCGGCAAAATGATAGTACAAAAAGTCAAAAATGTCACATGTGACTACAAAAGTGACTAGTCAATCACTGGTGGTGCTCTCTGTACGACACCACTGCGCGGGCTACCTTACGCAAAAATCTCCTAAACGGTCCAGGGACCGCGACTACGAAGCGCTGAAGCCTCATAGGAATATCATCCATAGTAGTCTCAGGTATATCTGCCGTGAGACGCTCTAGATCATGCTCCAAATCAGCTAGTACTTCTGCTGTCGCATCCTGTAGGGCCGGTGCCGGTGCAGCTGGATGTCGTCTGTCGTAAGGCCGGAGATTGGCTGGACGCTGTGGTCCAACATCTGCATTTTTAAAATTTTACTGTTACTTTGAGACGATATATATGAAAAATAAAAAATACATAATTAGAAAACTTGTGAAAATGAAAGTACCTCTGTCATCCCATTGTTCTCCCTGTGGAAGAACCATGTCCGGATCACCTCTGAAATCCATTCCGGCATATGGAAAGTCTTGTATCACAAAAAGCTGGCCCTCTAGCCAGTCGAAGTAACTGTCTGAGAATCGAACCACTGCAGCACCCTCGTCAGGATGCCGGGCCATCACCGCAACCCATCGAACAAGCTTTGGCTCCCGAGGACCCAAGTCATCAACAGTGAGTTGCTGAGGGATCAGCATAGGAACTCTCTCCAAGGCAAAGCTCACGACTAGAGGCCCATATCCAAAAGTTTTTAGTCGTCCGTTCTTTGCCTTGGTTAGTTGGCTCTTCATATGAGCCGACACAGCTTCGCACCAGTTGAAGATGGTGCCTTGGTAACAGTCAACTGCCATCCGCATTTGGGATCCGGAGGCAATGTGCAAGGCGGCCGCGCCACAAATCCTGGTGACCGTAAATGCAATAACTCTAAGTTCCGCCAGAGCGATGTGCTTTATCTCCACGCCTTTTTTATGGCGAGTCCCTGGTCTGCACCACTCCTCGCGGAGATCATCAAGGGATTGGCCACCCGGCCTGGTCCCCGCAAGGTTGAGTTGCTCACCTCTGTTTGGCAAGCCAGTGAGAAAGTATACATCCGAGGGCTCTATCTCGAGCTGGTGCCCTCCAATGTAAAAACATTGATCTTGAACGTTCCATCGCTCAACCAGCCATTCCAAAAATCTTACCTGGCCCCTCATGCCCGGTATGGTCCAATATTTGTACAATCCACATGTTCTTAAGGCATCCAGAGAGGGTTGGTGGTTAATCGCAGCTTCATCGTCCTCTACGTGCTCTCTCTCTCTCCAGTCTAACATGTTTTAGGTCCTGCACATCAAAAGAGTCAATTAGAAATTAACTTGAGAAATTTGGTGGTTTTTTGAGAGAGTTAGGGTTTTGAAATGCGCCCTTTGCGGAAGACGCACCCCGGCTTTGTAGCACAGGGCGTCCGGACGCAGCTCGCCTGAAGGTGGACTGCGTCCCCCGACCTTTTTCCCGTGTGAGAAAAAGTCGGGGGACGCGGGTCACCCGAAGGGCACCTGCGTCCGCCGAGGGGCGCATTTTGAACCCAAAACCCCCCCAAAAAATGAAACAGAGACCAAAAACAAAAAACTAAACGGATAAAAATGAAGAGTGGGATGTGTAAAATACCTCGGTGAAGCGGCGTTCGATTCCGACGGTCAGATTTTCCGCAGCAACCACGGGAAGTTTCTTGTCAAAAGCTCCTTTTTCAACCTCAACAGTGAAACGGTAAAAATGACATGGTAAAAGGTCTTTTTATAGGTTTTTTGGATGAATTAGTTCATTTTTTACCATGAAAAGATGTTTTCGAATGTATTTTTGCCTATTTTAAACAGGTATGAGTAATGTGTCGCTTTTGTGCAGGACGAAGGGATTTCGAGGGAAATTGTAATTTTTCACAAACAAAATTTCAGAGTCATCTTTTAAGCCCTTTTCTGACTCCTAAAACATGAAAAGATCGCCGAGTGTTTCTTTTTCACTCGTTAAAACGGAATTAAAAGACGGTCCCCTTTTAGCTCTTTTCTGACCGCAAAATCAGGAAAAGATTGCCGGGTTTTTGTCGTTTCAAACTCGATAAGGAAATAAAACGACGTGTCTTTGATCGCTTTTTACTTTTCAGGTCAACGACACTATTATGAAAGTACTCCTTGGTCGCAAGATCAAGCGGTTCCCCCAGGTATTATTTTATACTTTTTCGGGCTTGAGGGACACAAATATACGAAAAAGTTCAACGTGGAGTTTCCTTAAGTTTTTCAGACTCTCTAAAAATGAAAAACGCCGAGTTTCTCCTATACTGGGCTCGTTAAACTTTTACAGTAAAGGACCTGTTCAATTACAAACAGGAACGAACCACTCCTTCCTAGGGTTCGAATTTAAACTAGGTTGGACTCGTCCGAAGGATGAGCTTATAATCAAGCATATGTTATCCTCCTCAAGCTTGTTAAAAATAAAGAGGTACTTGCCAGAAATGGTGGGGGAAAAGAGAGAAGAATGAACCTATTTGTCACCTTTTGTCTCAAAGAAACTTTATTACCACTCTTGAACACGACACTTTTCATTTCACCTGGGTTGGGAAATCTTTTACCTCACAGTTGACCAAATCACTTTGAAAATCTTTAACCGGGTTCAGGGATCAACTTTGAGTTATTCGTCACCAAACCATCTGTTGTGTCGTTATGTGTTCAAGAGGTCTGCAAGCAAAACTTTCATCTGCAAAATACTTGTCATCCATTTGACCATCCCTGAGTCAGTCCTTACAGCAACATTTCTTCAACTTGAACAATGATTTCGTGTTGCGGGCTTGCCTGCAACGGGTCGCTTTCTATCGACATCGACACATTATCTAGAAAGATGACTTAGGAATCGACAGTACCTTGAAGTCTGCATGCATCAATGGCAGGTTTCTCGCCTTTGACGTCAGTTTACATCATTGACTTTCGATCAGAAGATTCCGTGAAGTGTTCGACATCAAAACATCTATTCACATTTCACGGGTTGTGCTTGGTACTTTGAGGACCATTGACATTACTGGTGGTTTCTCTCACGCTTGTTAACAGTTTACATCATTGACTGGTAATCAAGTGGTTTCTACCATGTTCGACATCGAATCATTTAATCACATGGCTAGAATCGTACCAATTCGGGAAGTAGAAGTGAAGACCCTGGATCTAGTTTCTACCATCCAGGCTGCGAGGAGTTTTGTATTCATTGTCTATGTAGACTTATCATAAACAGATGGCTGCGTCCATACTGTGTCTACAAAAGTCTATAAAAATAATGTACTGCAAGATCATTCCTGTATCAGAATAGTTAGTCCATTAGTTAAAGTTTTGAATCTGAGTATGGGAATGCCTACCTCAGTGATGATATAATCTTATCCATGTATTTTGTGTTGAAAATTGCAGGTTCCAACCAGGCCATCCACAAGGCAATCCTTGAAATGATAAAGCGCTTCACCCTTCCTAGAATTACAAAACCCTATTCTATTCCAGGCTTCGCACTTTAGGGGGCAATCTGTTACACTAAAAAATGTCACCTTGACTACTTACAGTTAGTATGGCTCAAATCAACAGTCATGCTACCCTCTTAGGCAAGTCTCATGCCTCTGTTATCCATCTCAAACTCAAAGAAGAGAGAAAGTCTTGTAAAAATCATGTTTATCTCTGGGGTCGCAGGTTCTCTCTAGTCTTACCTGCGGGGACGCGGACCTTGTTCACAAAATCTGCGTCCATGGACGCTCTGTATGTTAAGGGACAGGTGCGTCCCTCTGTAAAAGACAAAATGCGCGAGTTTTATCTTGAAAAAGTTACTTGTGGTTACTTCTAGAACATTCTAGAGGTCGGTTTGATGAAATGGATGCGCCTCCAGTTGGTTCATGTATCTCTATTAAGGGGGAACTTATCCCATCAATAAGGGAGCTATCCCACCCAAAGAGGGGGATGATCCCATTGATAGTGGACCTGAATAACCTCTTTACAACACTATAAATAAAGGCATTGAGCCAGAAGGAGAGGAGGTTGGAGCTATACATTTTCTTTGGGTAAATGCTGCAGGATTTAGGTCTTCCATTAGAGCCTTTGTGAGGAGAGATTGTCTTCACTTGATTCTACTTGGGAGAGGGTGAGCTTTGTCAAAGTAGAGGAAAACCCTTGATGGACCCTGGGAGGAACTTGCACAACACCGAGGCCAGGTTGTAAGAGTTTCTTTGTTTCGTTATTAATACAAACTGGTTTATTTTTCTCAATAGCTTGTGTTAATGAGTTATTTCATGTGTTCCTTGGTCTGCATGTTGAATATATGTTTTATTATATGAAATGCAAGTGCTTGGTAATTGTTTGATTGTTTGTGGTTGCAGGAATTGACTTGAAGGAGGAGCTCATCCGGATCGTCAAGAACGGACTTCAACAACAGCGTTTTGGAATAAGGTAAGCCTAAACACTTGTAGTTTTCATGTTGTAAAAGGTGTATTTAGAGAAAGATCACTCCATTTTGTCTTGTTTGTCATTAGAATGTCTTAGACTTCTAGGAAGGTCAGTCGTGTCCGCACCCTTGACAAATTCCGTGTAACACTTCTCAGTGAGCTTGTATTTGGTGGGGAAGTGTGATGAGGAACGCATGAATCCTTTTGACTTTTTCCAACTGTCTTCATTGATTGCTCGTGCTCTTGCTTGGGCTTTGTCTTCACCTCAGCTCTGATACCATGTTAAATTATGGTATGTTCTATGCTTAGAGAAATTTATTTCAATTCTTCTTATTAGCCAAATGTTAATTCTCAGTATAGAAATCATATTAACATAAATGTAAAATGATAATAGAACATAAATGAAATCAACAGAAGACAAGCCAAGACAAGAGACACAAGATGTGGCGCTAGCCAGGGACAAACCCCAATGCGGGGAAACCCTTTGATCAATTCTTCTATACACTTCAATAATTCATCAGAGAGAGAGAGAGAGAGAGTACAATATCACAAATATGTGATTTACAACAATAGTAAAGAAACCCTTGAACAACAATAACAAGGCTGATCAATCAGCTCCAAAATGTCCTCAAGACAACCTAGGAGAACGCAGTCTCCAACAGCATTAATGGCAGTCCAAAACAGTGAAAGTAATATGGTCAAAACAACAGTGAATGTTATAGCAAACTGCAGCCAATCCTAACCAGAAAACGATGTCATAAATGTGCCCTCAAACAATGAACATAGACTTGTCCAGCACTTCAGCTAGCCTAGGAGAGGATGCCCATACAAAGTTGCAATGAATGGAGGTAATACGCTGGTCAACGCATGCCTAAATCACCCCAAACAAGATGTCGCACCTTCCTGCGTCCTTGCTGCCCTAACTGCATCCTCTCACAATGATGCCCTAGTTGTGTCCTCTTTCCCACATGAGATCTGCATCCTCCTTCCTTCGTATACCCAAGAGACAAGGAGAGAGGAGAGATGTGTGGATGAGATGAGTGCTCTAATGCCTCAAGGTCTCCTCTATTTATATCCCACGTTGAGGTTTAGCTGGGGGTGAGCACCACTATTTTACATGTTGGCCAATCTTGACAAATTGTCAAGAAATACAAATAAATTCTTATCTCCATGAATACATGTCGGAATCGGATGATTGTTAGATCAATCCTACACCTCTCGATGAGAGGAATCCAAGAAAAATATCAGCTGCCATAAATATTGTGACCCACATGGAGTTTGGCCCTAGTTGCCAAATTTAACATTTTCGGTATAATTTTATCATATTTGTTGTGACAAATTGTCAAGTGGAATATCCATGGCAGTTTACGAATCAACATGGCTGACTTTTTCTTCTTCTTCTTGTATTTTATCATCTTTAATTGAAGAATCCAAGGAAACCACTACTAAACTCGACTTTTCAACTTCATATTGTTGGAACTCTGCTTATGGCTTAAGCTTTGCAACTATTGGATCACGATTATCCAAGCATGAGTCACTTTCATTTTGTTTATCATTGCAAGTTTGATAATATGCAAGGTTTTCATCATCATATTCTTGTACAAGAAGAAGAAGTTGTTACAATCTTTTGGCAACCTCCAATAATTTTTGTACTCTTTGGGAAACTAATAAGCTTTCCCTAAATTTGTTGGTTTCTCACTCCAAAAGAGGGTACAAAACACTGGATCACAAGAAAAAGCATAATCCACCATAATGTTTTTTAATCAGATGTAGGGGGTTCTTATCATATGTATTGATGAATCTGACATGATACTTAATTTCATCTTTTCTCTTCTTAATGTGAAAAAACTCCAAACTTTATCCCACACAAATTGTACGTATTGAACATCCATGGTCAATCATAATATTTCTGTAATGGAGTTTCCAACGGATGTTGTTAGGTGGAGATCCATCCTTGTGTTCTGGAATAGATTTTCAGGTTCAAATCATGAAAATTTCCTCTTGTTAGCCAAAATGATTCAATCCTACCTTAGATGGAGTTGCTAGATGAGTAAAATTAAAATATCGCAATTAAAAAAAAAAATTCACCATGTCATTAGAATAATTGAAGATTAATGTTGGTTCCCTACAACAATGCCAAATTGTTAGCACACAAATTTGCACCACAGTAAAATGCTGACTCCAATATTTGTAGCACAAAAGTGAAGTGATAACTAATAGGCAAATCATCCCAAAGGTCACTAGTTGATTTCCTTTCCCTTTGGATTAGTTCTTTCCAATCTTGGGATCCCTCGCTTTTCATGCAAAGAAAATCATCTAAAAATTTGAAAAGTAGCATAAGAAATCAACACATAATATGGATCCTTGGCATGCAATCAGACAATTAAGGATAAAAATGGTTGGTTAATTAGAAATAAATGTGACAATTTTAATTGGTAAACTATTAAATAAAGTCATCATTGATGTCAATAAATTGGCATTGTAGGTGAATTGTTGAAGCAAACCCTAACCCTAATTATTGAAGAAATTCTAAGTGTGAATACCTTTCATATAAAACCCTAACCTAGTCTTAATCGTTTCCTAATCCTTCCATGAAACCATAAACATAAATCCATACCTAAAAACCCTAATTCTTGTCCTAATTCCTTAACTAATCCCATTCCTAATCCTTTTACATATCCTAATGAAAACCCTAGCTATATTAAGAAACCATAACCATAATCCTTATTCCCTAATTTATTCCTCATCAAAATTCTTATTCCTATTAATACAATCCTATTTTAAAATTACCATATTCCTATCCTTATTAAAAAAACCCCTAACCCTATTTTCCTATAATAGAAATACCTTAATACTCTTCATAAGAAACTATATAATATATTAGTTCATACCCTTCACCTTATAAACATTACGCATCACAAACTATACATATCATGATAACTCTTATTAAAAACTTACTGGTAGGCTTTGTGTTCTCAAATTGTAATGTTTTTCTCCTCCTCTAAAAGTATAAAAAGAATAAAGGATTCATTCCAACGGACAAGGTTCTCGGTGAAGAAATATAGGTGCATAACATAGAAGTTCACATCTCGTGAACTAATAAGAGAATGTGGTAAATTTGTTGAAGTTTTTCGGTGGAATTCTTTCTTGAAGACAAGTTGAAACAAGGAATTGCTAAATAGATAGGCCACAGGGAAATCTTTCCTTGGATAGAAACCTGAAAAGACTGGGTTTAATGTATAGAAAGGCTGCAAGGAGGAACTAAAATATGAACTTGTGGTGGCATAAATTTGCACCTATGGATCTGAGAGGATATTTTTTTGGAGCTCATACCAGAGGCTCGGACCTGTGCTTAGCATGTGGACATACCTTGATCTAGGTAGAGAAGGAACCTCAAACCCGTAGATATAGAATTCTTGAAAAAGGAGTCTTGAACCTGTGGCATATTTTGGACAAATTGTGGCATATTTTTAGAATGTGTGGAATAACGATTGCTTATCTGTAACCAATCATCCCAAACAGAGTTGAAGACTTGTGCTTGATCCTTCAAGGCTTGTTAGAGTCCATGTTGAGGCATTGTCTAATGAGTGCTTTGAAGCATCTTTAATAAAGTGGCTTGTAAAAACGCCAACAGACCTTGAAGAGAACCTATTAACTTGATTAAATACTATTGAATATCAGTTGTTGAGGCTTGGAGCACACTTGAAGAAATCTTAAAGAATTGTTTGGAGAGGAATTTTGGTGCATATATGAAGTAGTTGTGTTGAAACACTATTAAACACAGTCCTGAAGCATTTGAATGCATTCTTGATATCTTGTAAAGTAAGTCTTTTTGTAAATTTTAGTTTATTTAAGAAGGCATCAAGGGCCCTTACTTCTTAGGGGTCACTCACTATTCATATGGTGAGGGATCACCCGGTCCTGAGAAGAGGGTTCGTTCATAGCTGTCCTTCCTAAGATTCATTAATCAAGTGGTATTAGGGCATATCTAGGTCTTCAGGTGGGTTAGTCAATAAGTTGGGTAACAAGGGAAGACCTAATTGATAGCCCGGTGAAATGGTGGTAGTTATATATGAGCATGTGGTAGTTTAGGTTTAGTCAGTTCCTTGCACTAGGAATTGCAAGACCCAGATCCAGATCCAGACCCATAGCCAGCAGGACCAGCTTAAGAAGCAGAGATTTGACCAATTTGGAGCTTGGTGGGATTGGAGTCCTTAGGGTTGGAGCCCTAAAACAACCTAAGAACAAGGATCAGAGTCCTTAGGGTCGAAGCCCTAAAATTGATTTTACAAGTTGGAGCTTCTAACCATTGAAAAAAGGGGTTGGTGTCTTTATCTATTTTTAATAAAATTCTTTTTATTTAATTTCTAGTCTTTAATTCTGAAAAATTTTAACTAGCATTTACAATAACAATTGAATGAAATATTGATTCACCCCCCTCTCAGTATTTCAACAATTGGTATCAGAGCCAAATTCTTCATAATCTACCCAACTACTGAAAGAAGGATTCTTAGTCACAATGACCAGTAAGGATACATGAAAATCCCTCAATTTGATGGAACAAATTTTTCTTTTTGGAAAGCTAGGTTGAAATTCTATTCAATGTCTCTTGGACCAGAAGTATGGTAGTTGATGAGCCCCAGAAATGGGCAATTACATGGGCTCATTCAACTTCTTAATTCGACTTAATCCACCATTCTCATTATTTTATTGCATTTTTTTTATTATATTTATGCTAATAGAGTGAATTGGGTTAGTCATTATGCCAACAAGTCTAATGTGTGCTTTATGCAGTTTTTTGGTCAATTTTGAGACAAAATCAAAGGTTTAATGAGCACTTGGCAGCCAAATTCGTGGAAGAATAAGGGAGAGGATTTGTAGGAAGGTGTCCCCTTCATTTATGAACCCTTACCTCGAATTCTCCATCAAAAACTCGGACACAAGGGACAACCAAGCAAGTCAAGTAGGATTGCTGTTAACTGCAAGTTTTGGCAGCCGAGTCCCTAAAGTTTAGGAGGGTTTTTGGGGTCCTCAATTTGTATAAATAAGAAGACTTAGGGCCTCATTTCAGTTAGTCATTTTTTAGTCAGATTGTAGTTAGATGTTAGTTTGATTTTAGTCAGTAGGTTAGCTCTGCATTTCAGCACATTTTCGAGCTTTTTCTTGTAGACAGTTTTTGGGATGTAACTATTATTTCTTGATCAATAAAGATGAATCCAACTTTGCACTAGGTCTAATCTTTCTCAGGAGGCTGTAGCTCTTGGGGTTGGGCCCAACCCAAGTGCCCAATACCTCCTTTGTGTACTTTTATGTGTCTTTGCTGCATTCCTAGAATAATTTTTGTTACTTAGATTAACATATTGCTTTGTTATTTAGGTTGCTTTTGATGATTGAAATAGATTTTCATGTTCAGGTTGATTTGATAGGTTGGTAATATAAAAGATCTTCGAAAAAGGCCATCAAGCAACCCTTGATCTTACCTCTCCCTCCTCGGGACCATGAGCTAAGACCAAGGTGTCCTTGCTGCCACAAAAACACTGTTCTTGCTTCTTCATGCAATTGCTAGTGTTATATTCTCAGTTGTAAAAGTTAATACCAGTTGTGATTACATGTGTAGATCTGTTCTTGCTTAGATTTCATAGTTATCTTACATGATTTCCTACCAATAAAGTCCTGTTCATCATGATTGCTGGTTTTCTAGGTCAAATTAGGTCAAGATAGCTAGATCTTTGGTTTGCATAGTCTTTGTTTGATTAGTTTTGAGAAATAGTGTGTAGAGAATCTATGATACTTCCCTATCTATCCTTCCTCCATCAGCCCACCTGCTCCAATCTTTAATTCTAGATTCCTTACCTTCATTCGCCACCCTTTTCCAACTTGATCTAATTTCCACATCTTTGTGCAACCTTGCTCCTTCCATCCTTGAACCAACTCCTATCATCTTAATCACTCCTTAGCCTCATTCACTAGGTCCTAGATCCCTTGACATCCTTATCCAACCTCCATTTCCACTTTCCCACCATTTTTCCTCCATTAACCCTCCAAAATCCTCTTTCGGATCTTCCTGTAGAACATCCTATAGAACCCCTACAGACTTCCTGTAGAAGATCACGTGAGAAGTTTCTCAAGATCTGATCACTGTGAAACTCTTTGGAAGGGTGCTAGGGACCCCTTAGGCTCTCTTCTCACCTTCTCAACCTCCTACAAGCGCCCACTCCATTTCCTTTCTCCAATCAACCTCTGCACAGTAAAAAACAGTTAAAGCACATGCATAATAATTCTGCCAAATTACTCAAAAATACAAAAAGATGTTTTTTCCATATTTTCCTTAAGAACTAGCTTAGTCACATGCATTTTAACTTTCCAAGAGTCAATGGCATCCATTTCCGCAGTTTTCATCTCTTTTCTTGCACTAGTAGGGTTAGTCGGTAAAACTAGGGTTTGCATTTCCTTTCAGCTTTCATCTTCTTTCTACAAGTAGAATAGCCCTTTTGAGATTAGTTTTCTTCCATCATGATTAAAAGCTTCTTCTGAGAACTCACAGAAGTTGGCTTGAGCTCCTAGCGAATTTGTGCCAGCTGAATCAAGTGACAACCTGCAGTAAGAGCTAGTACTTGTGCATACAACACCGTCGCTTCCAAGTTTGTTACGAACTACTGAGTTGATAAAAGTAAAGAAGAGAGTCCCAGGAGTTGCAGCATCATTGCTGCAATACTGGAGCTCACCATCTTTTTGGCATCGTTGCCGGGGAAGCATTGGAGTATTGGTGATTGCTGCTTTTCTTCTATTTTCTACTACAACCTTCTGCTAAGTAGTTTATTTCAGCGAACATAGAGTAGATTGTTTCATTTCCTTTCTGCAATTTCATTTCCGCAAAATTAGATTAGCATTTCAATTCCACAATTTCATTTCTGCAAGCGTAACCTAGCATTTCATTCCTGCAATTTGATTTCAGCAACATAGATTAGTCATTTCTTGCTTTCATTTCAATTCCGCATTTTCATTTCAGCAAGATAGATTCTAGTTAGTTGCAGTTCAATTTATTTCAGTTTTGTAGGTACAAGCCAAAAAAAAAAATCAACGAAAAAGATTTCCTTTCATGCCTTGTAGGAGTAGAGATAAGTCAGAAATAATTTTGCACAACACCCCCACTGCTTCACACAACCAACCTTCTCTCTTCTTCGATGGCTGTGATTAAGAAGAACCCCTAGGTGGACAACAAGACATATTTTGAAGAACCTCTAGGGGAGAAGAAGAAGAAAATATTCCTCTAGAGCAAATGGCTACAAACATAAATGTTGAGAGCAGTACCTTATCCAAAAACGAATTTGCAAATCAGATGGAAGATTTCAAGAGCGAGGTGAGGAAGTTTCTTGCCATGCAACTGGATACCTTGCGGATCCAAAGGAAGCAAAAGGAAGCCGAGAGGGATTTGGACGTCTTTTGTCCTAGGTGCACTAGAAAGCATCCTAGGAATGAATGTCCATTGCACTCCATAGAAATGTGTTTTGTCTGTGAAAGAGACCATCCAACGAATCAGTGCCCTTCCTTGCCTGGTCTTAAAGCTGCATATCAGAGGGCCAAAGAAGCCACTGAACCACTCTATTATATGAACCAAAGGAGGCCACATGGACCCATACCTTACCAGCAGGGAATACAAGGGACATCCCAGACATATTACAACCCCTATCAAGCCACTTCCATGCCTTCTTGGGGTCCCCCTTCTCATCCTTCCTGGTCCACACCTCCTCCTTGGTCGTATCCATCTCAATATCATGCTCAACCAGCTACTCATCCATTTCACCCCTATGCTCATCCACAACCTCAGTGGAATGCACCTCATCAAGGGTGGAGGCCCCAGTACAACTCTCCTACTGCTCCTTTGCCTCCACCACCTGCCCAACCACAACCCCATCCACATCCATCTCAAATATACACCCCCACTCAACTACTTGTACCACCATTTCCAAACCTGCACATTGGAGTAGCTCAACTCAATTACAATGTTGAGGCACAACATGTCCAAACAACTCCTCTTGAGCTCAATGATATTCACCATAGCTCAGGAAGAGTATTGCAAAACATAGATTATATTGACAGCATTGAAGGACCACATCCAGCAAAAGAAGATTCAAAAGAGGAGATCAAAGCACCATGGGCTGCACTTAATGAAGAGAAAACGTCAGAATCAGAGATCGAGAGAGCTCCCTCATGGTTACCATCAAATCCTCTATGTAGTCAAGAGAAAAATCAGAAAAAAGAGGAAGACGTGAAGGTCATGATAGAAGGTGACATGAAGAATGATCCAGATCAGCAAAGGACCAAGGATATCAGAGCTATATTGAGATATGGTTCCAGACGGTCACTAAGTTGCAGCAGTACTCTCTTCCTTAGCTATGTTTGATCCCTTCAAGGTCAAATCATTTGGTCTCCGAAATCTGGATACTTGTCAAAGCATGCATTTCAATCCTCCACGTCATTTTGTCTATCATCTCGATGTGCACATGGCTCCATTGGAAGTATTCTTATACTTGAAAATGATTTTGTTTTTCAAGTAGGGTAGGGTAGAAAAAAAGAAAAGTGAAAAAATCAAAATAAGGGGAAAATAAAAATCTAAGGTGAAAAACTCCTCGGAGGCGCCTCAGATTGGCTCATTGATTGAAAACCTCCATGAGGCGGTCAATGGGTTGGAAAGAAGAGAAAAGAAAAAAGAATAAGATCCTTGGGTGAAAACCTCCCTTGGAGGCGCCCAGGGCAGGAAATTAGGGTGAAAACTTCCATGAGGCACCCTAGTTGTTTTCAAAAAAAAAAGAGAAAAAAAACAAAGAGAAAAAGAAAAATAGACCTAATTTATGGTGAATAAATTGCAGGTTGCAGGAAGGACATTGCAGGTTAGGAGGATCGCACAAGAAAAAGACAGAGGAAGTTTTGTGTCTTCTACAGGAAGATCCTGTAGAACCTACAAACAAGTTAAAAGCGATCTCAAAAGAGGACCCGAAGGTTGAGAATCTGTCCATGAGGCCTGTAAACATCCCTGTTTCCATCCCTCACCCTTGTCCATCATGTTTTCCACCTCATTATGCTTCTTTTCTGAAAACTGTGTTTTCTACAGGAAATTCTTGTAGAAATTACAGAAAGCTAGAAATGGATTTTAAAGAGCAGTTTAGCAAACATGGAAGCTTCATAAAGGGTTCATATTTCCTCCTGCCGACTTCAAACCCCTCTTCCATCATTTCCATGCCTGCATTATACCCCAAGCTCATTTTTTCCTACTATCCAAAAAACTGCAGAATGCTCAAATACATAGAGCATAAATTTGTTTTTCCCTAACTTGAAAACTGTGCATCCGTTTAAAAAATTGTTACATGGGGAGTTGTATAGGGATGATGGCAACATGCCCAAGCAATTTCAACCAATTCTGGTGCACGGTTTCCAAGAAATTAGCCTCCATCACCTTCAGTTATTTTTGCATTTTCTCCATATCCATGCATCCATTTCAAAACCTGTTTCATGGGAAGATGCATATAGGTGATAGTAACCTACCCAAGCAGTTTCAACCAATTCCAGTGCACGGTTTCTAAGAAATTGACCTCTGTCATCTTCAACCATTTTCATTTTTTCTCGATATCCGTGCATCCATTGACCACAATTTTGCTATGGGATGTGCATACTGATGATAGAAGCATGCTCAAAACGTTTCAGGTCAATCCGATCTATCGTTTGGGAGCTATGGAGAAAACAAGTTGTTGTCCCGTAAAAATTCAGCATCAATGGCATGAGGGTGCAAATCTGAAGGATGAAACAAACTTTTGCAGCTTAGATCCAGCCAGAGGATACCTGCACAAGAAAAATAGCCACACATCAGACAACAAAAGGCATATAGCATAAGGGATCCAGGCATGCAGCAGCAAAAAGAACCAAGCAGCACGTCGACTTACAGATAAGTGTCTAAACCAGTGCCTCTATTTGCATCTGTATGATTCGAAAGTGCTTAAACGAATTAAATGGTTGGATTAAGCCAAAAAGCTAGCCAGTTAACCCAACACCCTCATCTAGTTCAATTACACGCATCCGAAGATCACCCAATGTACGTGTATAGTCAACTCACGTGAAATTTAAAAAAACAAGTAGTGACAGATGTTCTGAACTCCGACGCACATGATGTCAAGTGATTAACAGGTAGAAAACATGAAGATGCATAATAGCACTACAGTCTGCATGTGGCCATGTACACCTGGCCAACTCATCTCCTCACCACGAATCATGCCAGCAGTTAAAAAAACAGTTCAGTTTATGCATTCGCCACTCTTTGTTCACTGTGCTTTCATGACGTCCCCAACTGGAGTACACGTCCACCACTTCCAGAGTAGCTAACCAATGGTCCTCTGTAAGATTTCTGCCTGTTTTTTAAATCTCCAGCCTATCGGCATTCTACAAGAAGCCCAGTTTCGTTCTACAGGAAACGAGAGCTGTCTACAGGAAGGCTTCTACAGGAAAGGCAGAACAACTTTACGGAGTAGGAAAACCTGGGATTTTCATTGAATTTGGAGTTCCAAATGAGATAGGCTCGAAAAATTCTCTGTGCATGATTTGTTGGTGCAAAATGGTGAATTGAACACGACATTATAATGAAAAAGAGAGTGAAAGTCTACCTGTGTATTGAAAAAACCGTGCAAAATTGCCAGCATATTTCACTGAATTTACCCAGTTCTTTCTCTGCATTCCAAAATCTCCTCATTAGTTTTAAAAAATTCTCCTGTAAGGAAGATACATGCTGCAGTAGAGGCCACCCTGTGTGCATAAAAAAATTAAATTTACATATCTATCTATGTGTTGAGAAGAGAATTTGTGCCCTTGTGCTCTGCCTGTAAAAATAAAATTCTTCCTTTCATAAGCAAATAGTCGAGTTCTGGGTGACAACAGTCTTAAAACAAGGGAATTGTTGCTAGTTGATATTGGGCACACGAGAAATTCCTTCTTGGGTTCAGAAAAAACCGAATTCAGCTATCCTCTATTTTAGGGATTGACTGTGTTTTTTTCCCAACTGAGCATTTTCTTTCCTGGTTAAAACACAAACTCAACACCATGCCAATTTAATAAATTGAGAAGAACATTGATGAGGGAGCACAGGACATTCAAGCAGAGGGAAAAACAGAGGAAGAATAGAAGGAAAAAGAGGAATTTGACAAGACCGCTGAGCATGAGACAGAAAAGGAGACAACAACAAAAACAGAGAAGGCAAAAAAGGAAAAAGGTTGGGAAGAAAAAGGCGAAGAAAGCCCAAATGAAGGCTGCCATAGCCAAAGCAGGCACACAAAAACAAAAGGAAAAGGCACACCCTAAGATCTTAGCAACACACACAGAAACAATTGACACAGGGATTTCTACAGGAAGCAAGGAAAAAGAACAACAAGAGGAGAAATCACCTGAGATATGGGCAAGGGAGGCAGCAGCTATGCTTGCTGCCTTAAGCACACCTCCAAAACAAAAAGGGAAGTGAAAGAGGCAAACCTCCATGTACTTTAAAGCAAGGAGGAGCACACAAATCAAAGTGGGCAGACCCCAGCCATAGTCAAAGGAGCCAATTATCATTGAGGACACCATAGCTAAACAAAAGGAGGAGTCTCCTTCAAAGATATCCATCACCTATGAACGAGGAAGCCCAAAAACCTCCACCTGGAGAGAGAGAATTAGGATGATGGACTCAAAGACAGCTCTACAGGAAGCTGAGACGGTTCTACAGGAAACTCTAGCTAAGTTAAAAGAGACCGAGAAATTGGAGGAAAAGGCAGCCAAACCATCACAGGAAGAAGAAAAAGCTGAGGAAATATTGGAACCAAGCCCTCAGCCTAGCTTGGGCTCATACTACAACCTGTTAGAAGCGGGAAGATAATTCGTCATAAATTTGTGGTACCACTCTTCTTTGTAATAGAACAAGAAAGGGTGAGGACTCACACTTGGATGAGGATTGCCAAGTCCAAGGGTGTGGTAGACATAGGTCACCTGGAAGAACAACTCAAGGAATCAAGAAAGGAATTGGCCATGGTAAGGCATGTGGAAAGCAGTTGGAGGGCCAAACTACAGGAAGATAATGAGTTGTTGAAACGATAGCTACAACTACAGGGACACTATAAGGAAGACAGGGCCTCCATTTTGGATGAACAACAGCAGCAAGAGGGACCTCCATTAGGCAAGGAAGCATCTGATGGACAACATGAAGAGGACAAGTTATAGGCTGAGGTTGAGGTGCTAACAAAATAGCGACAGAATAGGAGCATAGGCAGTGGGAGGAAGTAGAGAGAAAAGCAGGGTTTCATGACCGAGAAGAGGACATCACCTCAGAAGCCTGGGATGTGGGAGAGGAAGTCAAAGCAATCAAAGATGAAGAGATAGATTTTTGCTCAGAGGATAAGCAACACTTTCAATAGGGGGTGATGATGAGCTCCAGAAATGGGTAATTATATGGGCTCATTCAGCCTCCTAATTCGACTTAATCCACCATTCTCATTATTTTATTGCATGTTTTTTATTATATTTATGATAATAGAGTGAATTGGGTTAGTCAATATGCCAACAAGTCTAATGTGTGCTTTATGCAGTTTTTTGGTCAATTTTGAGACAAAATCAAAGGTTTAATGAGCACTTGGTAGCCAAATTCATGGAAGAACAAGGGAGAGGATTTGTAGGAAGGTGTCCCCTTCATTTATGAACCCTTACCTCGAATTCTCCATCAAAAACTCGGAGCACAAGGGGCAGCCAAGTAAGTCAAGTAGGACTGTTGTTAACTGCAAGTTTTGGCAGCCGAGTCCCTAAAGTTTAGGAGGGCTGTTGGGGTTCTCAATTTGTATAAATAAGAAGGCTTAGGGCCTCATTTCAGTTAGTCATTTTTTAGTCAAATTTTAGTCAGATTGTAGTCAGATGTTAGTTCGATTTTAGTCAGTAGGTTAGCTCTACATTTCAGCACATTTTCAAGCTTTTTCTTGTAGACAGTTTTTGGGATGTAACTATTATTTCTTGATCAATAAAGATGAATCCAGCTTTGCACCAACTCTAATATTTCTTAGGAGGCTATAGCTCTTTGGGTTGGGCCCAACCCAAGTGTCCAATACCTCCTTTGTGTACTTTTATGTGTCTTTGCTGCATTCCTAGAATAATTTCTGTTGGGGTCCCCAATTTGTATAAATAAGAAGGCTTAGGGCCTCATTTCAGTTAGTCATTTTTTAGTCAATTTTTAGTCGATTTTAGTAAATAGGTTAGCATCGCATTTCAGCACATTTTTGAGCTTTTTCTTGTAGACAATTTTTGGGATGTAACTATTATTTCTTGATCAATAAAGATGAATCCAGCTTTGCACCAGCTCTAATCTTTCTTAGGAGGCTGTAGCTCTTTGGGTTGGGCCCAACCCAAGTGCCCAATACCTCCTTTGTGTACTTTTATGTGACTTTGCTGCATTCCTAGAATAATTTCTGTTACTTAGATTAACATATTGCTTTGTTATTTAGGTTGCTTTTGATGATTGAAATAGCTTTTCATGTTCAAGTTGATTTGATAGGTTGGTAAAAGAAAAGATCTTCGAAAAAGGCCATCAAGGAACCCTTGATCTCACCTCTCCCTCCTCGGGACCATGAGCTGAGACCAAGATGTCCTTGCTGCCACAAAAACGTTGTTCTTGCTTCTTCATGCAATTGCTAGTGTTAGATTCTCAGTTGTAAAAGTTGATACCAGTTGTGATTACATGAGTATATCTGTTCTTGCTAAGTTTTCATAGTTATCTTACATGATTTCCTACCAATAAAGTTCTGTTCATCATGATTGCTGGGTTTCTAGGTCAAATTAGGTCAAGATAGCTAGATCTTTGGTTTGCATAGTCTTTGTTTGATTAGTTTTGAGAAATAGTGTGCAAAGCATCTGTGATACTTCCCTGTCTATCCTTCTTCCATCATCCCACCTACTCCAACCTCTAATTCCAGCTTCCTTACCTTCATTCGCCACCCTTTTCCAACTTGACCTAATTTCCACATCTTTGTGCAACCTTGCTCCTTCCATCCTTGAACCAACTATTATCACCTTAATCACTCTTTAGCCTCATTCACCAGGTTCTAGACCCCTTGACATCCTTATCCAACCTCCATTTCCACTTTCCCACCGTTTTTCCTCCATCAACCCTCCAAAATCCTCTTTCGGATCTTCTTGTAGAACATCTTGTAAAACGCCTGCAGACTTCCTGTAGAAGATCACGTGAGCAGTTTCTCGAGATCTGATCACTGTGGAACTCTCTGGAAGGGTGCTAGGGACCCCTTAGGCTCTCTTCTCACCTTCCCAACCTCCTACAAGCGCACGCTCCATTTCCTTTCTCCAATCAACCTCTGCACAGTAAAAAACAGTTAAAGCACATGCATAATAATTCTGCCAAATTACTGAAAAATACAAAAAGATGTTTTTTTTTAATATTTTCCTTAAGAAGTAGCTTAGTCACATGCATTTTACCTTTCCAAGAGTCAATGGCATCCATTTCCGCAACTTTCATCTCTTTTCTTGCACCAATAGGGTTAGTAAGTAAAACTAGTGTTTGCTAGGGTTTGCATTTCCTTTCAGATTTCATCTTCTTTCTGCAAGTAGAATAGCCCTTTTGAGATTAGCTTTCTTCCATCACGATTAAAAGCTTCTTCTGAGAACTCATAGAAGTTGGCTTGAGCTCCTAGCGAACTTGTGCCAGCTGAATCAAGTGACAGCTTGTAGTAAGAGCTAGTAATTGTGCATACAACACGACGCTTCCAAGTTTGTTACGAACTACCGAGTTGATAAAAGTAAATAAGGGAGTCCCAAGAGTTGCAACATCATTTCTGCAATACTAGAGCCCACCAGTAGTTAGTTCTAGATGGGTATAAAGTTCCACCTACTCCACTAGTAGATCAGGATGGAAGAACAAATTATATAGAAAATGCCAAAGCACTAAATTCCATAACAAGTGGGATTTATGATTCAAAATTTACAAAAGTTATGGACTGTGAATCCACCAAGGAAACGTGGGACAAGCTTATTGCTATCTATGATGGAGACACCAAGGTCAAGAAGGTAGAAGTCCAAACTCATAGAAGACAATTTGAGATCCTCAAAATGAATGACGAATAAGACATTGCAACCTTTTTTTTCGAGTGGATGAAGTTGTCAACTCCCCCAAGGGTCTAGGTGAAATCATTGAAGAAAGTACAGTTGTCCAAAAGGTTTTAAGATCACTTCTAGAACGTTTTGATTCCAAACTCAGTGCCCTAGAAGAAATAAAGGACTTGGATACCCTAACAATGGATGAACTTCATGGGATTCTCATTGCATATGAAATGACAAAAGGAATCTCAAACCCTAAGGAAGTTGCATTGAAGACTTCAAAAACATCGAAAAAAGTGAAAAATTGTAATTATAGTAGTGATGATTACGATATTGAAACAAAACTAGCACAATTTGTGAAGAAACTAAGGAAAGGGTCCAAACTCAAAGGTAAGTATCCTGTCATTTGTTTCAAGTGTGGAAAAATAGGACATTATGCTGCAAAGTGTCCTTACAAGCATGATAGCAATGATGAAGGCAAAGACAAAAGGAGGATATTCAAGAAGAAAGGGTCAGATAAAAATAATTTCTTCTCCAAACAAGATGACTCTTATGAAGAAGAATTCATAATTAAAAAGAAAAAATCAACTCAAAATACCTTTCAACTCAAAAGGGACAATGATGAGTCTGATGAAGAAGATGACTATGCTGGAAGCAATGAAGTATTATTCATGGAATTTACAAATGATGATGAATCTGAAAGAGAAGAAGAAGGAAATATGGATGAATTACTAATTAGTGCTATTGAAAAAGATGAAGAATTAAGGAAAAAGGTAATTTCTCTCAAAACATAAAAGGAAGAAGGAAAAAGGAGGGAAGAGTGAACAACAAACTAAAAGAAAGAGAAGAAATTTGTGAGAAACTTGAAGCTGGAATTGTCTCTCTAAAGAAAGAGTTGAATCAGGTTAATAAGAGCTTGCAAAGTTCTCAAACTCTTGATATCATCCTTAATACTCAAAGACCTCAACATGATAAGACTGGAATTGGTTTCAAAGATGAGTCATCAAGTTCAAAGAAGAATGCTAATAAAGAAATTCAAAGAAGTTATGTTGACATCCTTTGCAATCATCCAAAAGAAGAGAAGCCATTCCACCTAGAAAAAAGATCCACCTACAACAATCCAAGGAATGAAAGAAAGCTATCTCCAGGAAAGAATATTATTTCAAGTCAAGGCTATCCAAACAGGGATCAAGCTATCTTTCTTGGTAATTATTTCTAATGTAAAACTTTTGGTCATCAAGCTAAGCATTGCAAGGCTTATAAGGATAATAGCTCAAAGAGATATAAGATCAATAAGCTGCTTGGTTCAAAAGAACAAGGACAAATCAAGACCTATAATTCATTTGATCTTTTGGCTAAGTGTGATCTAGAATGTTCAAAATGCAATGATTTAGGTCATGATGCACAAAAAATTCCTCTTATATCAAAAAGGGAAAAGTTGAAAAAGAGGGAACCCACTACAGATAAATGTGGTCTAGCTTTATGTTCACAAAGTGATAAAAATCAATGGTTTGTAGATGGTGGATGTTCAAGATACATGATAGGTGACCAAAAGAAGTTGATCTCATTAAATAAAAATGATGGAAATGTATCCTTTGGAAGTGGATCTGCTAAGATTGTTGGAAAAGGGATAGTGGCTCTTGTTAATGGAAAGGGAAAGGCACAAAACACACTACTAGTAGAAGGGCTCAAACACAATCTTATGAGTGTTAGCCAAATTTGTGACCAAGTACATAATGTTAACTTCAGTATTAAAGACTGCGAGATAAGAATATCCCTTCAGGAGAACTTGTGGGAAAAAGAGATGCTAACTGACTTACGACAATGTTAAATGCGTTTAGATGCTCTGTCACCGAGTCTCCATCTTTCATCCTCAGGTTATACAGCTTTTTCTGCGGGAACAGTTTATTCACCAGAGACTTAGTTGGTACAAAGTCCCTAACTTGTCCCACAAAGCCTTCGCTGTAGCTTCCCCTAATACATTTAGCAGTACTAAATCTGAGACACACAATCATATTGTGCTCTTTGCCTTCCGATCCAACTTCTTCCATTCTTCATCAGACACTCCCGTTGGTTTAGTACCTGGATCTACTGTGATCCAATGATCTTTATCCACCAACAGATCCTCCATATTGAGTTTCCACAACTCAAAACTTTGACCATTAAATTTCTCAATCTCTATCTTTCCATTGCTCACCATCTTCTTTCACCAATAGAATTGATCTCGCAGATCTCCCACTAAACAGGGTCTACCACAGGCCTGAGTGAAACCCCTCAGTAATAGAGGCATCCCCTTGAAGCCAAAACGACTTTGATACCAAATGTAGGTTTTAACCCCGTACAAAAATTACCTGCATACGAATTCTAAAACACATAAAATAAACAATGCAAGAACATAACACATAAAACACATATACACAGAGATTTTCCCCTGGATCCCAAAACCGGGACTACCAGCTGGATTTTTCATTATGTTCCTTTCAATGTTACAATACATATTTATACATGTCGAAGCATCCAATACCATGGATAGAAAAACCATCGCGTCCAAAACCATGGACCGAAAATCATCATGTCCAAAAACATGCGCGAAAATCATGCACAAAACCATAGGTGGGTTTTCCCAACCTAACATAAGGTCCAAAACCAAAATTCCCCAAACCCCATAGGGTGGGGTTACGGGTACACCTCAAACCCCCTGTGACCTCCTGCTATGCAACAAACGGGGGGCTCCACCCCCCTTCCAACCCCCTAGTTAACTACGTGGGCTAGTCGTGGAAAGAATATAACACAACGCAACATGGGATTCGAGTAAATAATCTCTACAAGATGGAGGTAGATGACTGTGATGCATTGAGTTCCAAATCAGAGTTTGCGCAGAGCCAAGATGTCGGCGAGCTACGACATAGAAGATTGGGCCACTTGCATCATGGGGCCTTGAAGATCATGCAGCAAATTTCTACCGGACTTCCCAAGGGAAAACTGGAGCAAATGGATACATGCAAAGGTTGTACCTTGGGTAAGTATGTGAAAACTTCCTTTCAGGATCGAGACAGTAGAGCTGGAGAAATCTTGGAGTGAGTTCATACAAATTTTTGTGGACCATTCTCTACAACCTCCACCACTAAACAAAGGTACTATGTTATTTTTATTGATGATTTTTCTCATAGATGTTGGATCTACTTTATGCAGAAGAAGGATCAAACCTTCTCAAGGTTTTGTGAGTTTAAAGCCTTGGTAGAGAAAGAACCTGGAAAGAAAATAAGGGCCTTGCATAGCGAGAATGGTGGAGAGTATGTCTCCCAACAGTTTAAGGACTTCTGCGCAGTAGAAAGAATTAAACGGGAGTTGACGGCACCCCATAACCCACAGTAGAATGGGGTGGCCGAAAGGAAGAAAAGATCGATTGTGGGAGCAACTCGTGTGATGTTGCATGACCAAAGCCTACCACTTCATTTGTGGGCTGAGGCATGCAATACAACAGTATACTTGTAGAACAGAAGCTTGCATCATATACTGGGAATGAAGACACCAATGGGGGCCTTTTCCGGGAAGAGACCAGATGTGAGTCACTTCAAGATCTTTGGATCATTGGTTTATTTCCGTGTGACCAAAGATGCCCGGAAGAAGCTAGATCCAATAGGTGAGTTGGGGATACTTGTGGGGTACACTGATACAGCCCACAACTATCGGGTGTTCTTGCCTACCAGTGAGAGGACAGTGGTACGCAGAGATCTGAAGTTCGATGAGCAGAAATCTAGTATCACTTGAGAGGGAGCTCAAGTTGCATGTAGAGGAGGAACTTTTAGTTCCTAAGGAGGAGGAGCCTCAGACTAATGTGGAGCAGCTGCATGTAGAGGATCCGAGAGTGGAGACATACACTCATGTTGAGTCTTCCACAGATGGGTGAAAACGCTCAAGGGAAGCTAACAGGTTGATGCTAGATGTGAGAGAGAATGTGGGACAACTATCTTCTCAGCACAGACAGAGGAGGTCAGCCGAGCAGTACACTGTTTACATCGCCCTGGTTGGGGAGTGTGTAGAGACCGAACCTTCTTCATTCGAGGAAGCAGTGCATCAACTAGTTTGGGTTGATGCAATGGTGAAGGAGTACAACTCCATCGTTCGGAATTGTGTTTGGGATGTTGTCCCAAGACCGGAGGACAAGTCAGTGGTGAGTTCTTGATGGATTTACAAGGCAAAGCAATTAGCTGATGGCAATGTTGAGAAACATAAGGCAAGGTTTGTTGCCGGTGGTTTCTCACAGGTAGAGGGGATTGACTATGATGAGAATTTTGCTCCTATAGCAAGGTACTCATCTATCAGATTGATGTTGGCATTATCGGCTCAGATGGGTTGGAAGATCCATCAAATGGATGTAAAGGTTGCGTTCCTCAATGGGAAGACCGAGGAAGAGGTGTACATTGAGTAGCCGAAAGGTTTTGAGACCTTCGATCATGAGTCACATGTGTGCCGACTCAAGAGGGCTTTGTACGAGCTGAAGTAAGCACCTTGTGCTTGGTACACCAGGATTGTCAGCTATTTCATCGGGTTGGGCTTCACCAAGAGTGAAGCGAATGCGAACCTTTACCACATCATGGTAGAAGGTAAGCCATTGATCATTATTCTTTATGTTGATGATCTGATATTGACAAGTGATGATCAGTTGATCAAGTCTTGCAAGGAGGGCAAGAGAGTTCGAGATGAAAGACATGGGTCTTATGCATTACTTTCTAGGAATGGAAGTGTGGTAGAAGGATGGGGAAGTGTTTGCTTCTCAAGGAAAGTATGCCAATGAGATACTCAGGTGATTCCACATGGAGAAGTGCAAGCCCATGCAGACTCCTCTAGCTAGTAACTGGAGGAAGGAGGATGCTACTTTAGGTGAGGTAGTAGCTGCTACTATTTATCGGTAGCTTGTGGGTTCATTGATGTATCTAGTGAACACACGACCAGATTTGTGCTTTGCAGTGAACCAACTGAGTCAAGCTATGGTTCAACCTACTAATTTGTTTTGGAAGGCAATGAAGCATGTGCTGAGATACCTCAGAGGCACATCTCAGTATGGATTGTGGTACAGATAGACAGAGGGGGTGAAGCTTTAGGGCTTCACAAATGCAGATTGGGCAGGGAGTCCATCAGACTGGAAGAGAACTTCAGGAGGAATCTTCAACCTTGGTTTAGTTGTAGTTTCCTGGTACAACAAGAAACAGAGGTTAGTTACACCTAGCTCAGCAGAGACTGAATACATGGCTTCCAGTTAGGCAGCATGTGAGGCCATTTGGATGCAGAAGATTCTAGTTGGATTGTTTGGTCAGAGGATGGATCCAAATGTGATCTAATGTGATAATTAGAGTTGTATCAAACTCTTTGAGAATCTAATATTTCATGATAGGTCCAAGCACATCGATATCTGGTATCATCATCTTCGAAACTGTGTGGTGAAGAGGACCATGTTGTTGCTGTATGTTTCGACTGAGGAACAGGATGTAGATATTTTGACTAAGGCATTGTCAAAATGCAAGTTCAAGTTCCATAGAGACAAGATTGGGGTGATAGATAATCCCTTTCTTGTTGAGAGGGAGTGTTGAAAATAGCAACAAGAATGCTAAAATAGAAGTGCTAAAAATAACACTGCTATAAATAGAATTTCAGGATACATTCCAATTTTAGTTAGTCTCTGAACTAAAATTGAGAATTAAAATTCGAATTTGATTTTAGCAGTTGTTTGTAAAATAATTAATTAATTCATCTTGAGTTAATTAGTTGTAGAAAATCAAATGGAAGACATGCAATAGTTTCCCCTTTGATTGAGGAAGTTATCCCTTGATTAAGGAGATCAAGATAAGTTGTACTTTGAGTTGTAATTAGTTAGCTTAGTTAACTGAGTTAAGTCCAGTTAGATTAGGTCCAACAGTTTTTGGAACTGATTGTGAGTTCAGTTAGTTAATGCATGCATGCATGTAACTGCTACACTTCAGATAATTGAATATTCTCTCATAAATAACTCATGCATGTCAGTTTAGTCAGAGACCCAGTTGAGATCAGATGATGGGACAGTGTACTATCAGTTGCAGGAATATTCCATTGAGGATATCTCTTGCATGCAGAAGGAATTCATTCCTTGGAGATTGCGCAGTTACTTTTGAGTTTGGTGAGTTGTGTGAGAGGTGATTTTTCACACAAGTGGCAGCCAAAGGACCCAGGAGAAACTGCACAAGGAAATAGGAGGTTGGAGGACCGAGGGAAAGCATGTGTTGTGTCTATTTAGTCTATGAGCAGTATCGATGGATTGTACTGAGAGCTCAATAGCTTGTGAGCTAAAGCTTTGTGTAATCTGGGCATATTTCCACTTGTATGATATTACAGAGATCGGGGTTTTTAGCTAAGGCTTTCCCCAGAGTATTCTTCTGCGTTCATGTGTGATTGATTTCTCATTCTCTGTTATATGTGTTCTATTTGATCTTGCTCAAAATTGATTAAGCTTCCGCAAGTTTGTTTGTAGAAGTAGATCAAGTATTTTTCTTTAGTCACATTGCATTATCAGGTGATCTACAGTGAAATTTCTACAAATCAAATGGTTTATCAACATCTCCCAATGAAACATTATAGGAAATTAAAATATCATCAACAACAAGTGGGTGATTTCAAGTGCATTTGCAATAACTGCATCATGCAATTCAATTCTACATTTTTCATCTTCCAACATATGATTGAGACCTTCAGCTACTAACAAGAAAAATAAAGGAGACAGGGGGAAACCTTGTCTCAGACCTCTTTGAGCATGAAAAAAATGCTAGGAAGACCTATTTATCTAAATTTTAAAGGAAACCAAGTGAATTTTGCTCATGACCCAGTTAATAAAATTAATACCAAACCCCAAATGAGTTAACAGGAGTTTAATATACATCCAAGGCTTTTCAAAGATCAATTTTAATCACAACTCCTTTTAATATGAGAACCTTGATATTGTGAATACCTACTTGTGCCACCTCTATGCCTTCATGAATCTATTTCCCGCCTAGGAAACCAAATTTTTATTTGGAAATAGAATTTGATAAGATAGGATTTATTCTTCTAGAAATGACCTTTGATATGACCTTGTAAATACAATTACAAAGAGAAATATGACAAAAGTCCTAAAAGGAAATATGTTTCTCCACTTTGGGAATGAGGCCTATAAAAGCAGTGTTGAAAGTTTCCAAAACCCTACATTCCCTTCTTGATTCATTTACAACTCCCAACAGATCTTTGTTGATCAACTCAAGATACCCCTAAAAAACTCTATCCCCCACCCATCAGGACTTGAGCTTTTATCCTTCTAAAAGCTAGCAAGTACTACCTTCAACTCCTCTTCATAAACCTCCTCCATAAAAGGCTCTATTATCTTCATCTTCCACAAACCTCGAAGTCAAATTGATGTATTAATTTTGTAGGCACTTAAATTTATAGACATGCACTTTCTTGATATATAATATTGTTAAGAGTTCCCATCACCTCCATTATATGTTTACTTGATAAAGTTTTAAAGAATTTATATGTTTTTTATTTTTAATTTAGTTAATTTTATTGTGCGAAGTGTAGAGGAATAATTCATTGTGATTCCTATGCACACTTTCTCCGCACTCTGGCACTCCTAGCAATGAAAGCTTCTACTATCATACATGATGCTAATTTGTAATTATGCACCTCAATGTTCCTATTGTCGGGCTAATTCTTACTTTGGTTTAGAAATTTTCATGTAGTTTTTCTCATGCTAAGTGGGTTTTACCATCCTTGGAATCCATAGATTCGAAAGTCATTCAATCATCACGCTAATACCACTGATCTAATTTTTGGAGGGAGCGGAATGAAATACATATTGCTAACTCAAAATACAGAGATACACAATGGAGGTGTGCAAAATAAGTGTTTCATGCAATGGAGTTGTGCCAAAGAAGTATATTGAGGGGAAATGTGTATGAAGGTGCAAAAGTGAGGCATAAAGGCTCTCCCACACATACCCTTCTTCCACACATCTTTTATTTTCCACACTTAAAACCTTTGAACTTTGTGTAGAATTTCTTGTAGATTCAGAAGCTCATGCAATTTACTAAAGAAAAGGACAAGAATCTACTTCTACTTTCAACTGGCGGAAGCCAATCGATCAATGAAAACAATATGAAGAAGAACAAGACAAACCAATGGCACATAACACAATAAGTTTTCTTGGGGAAAGCCATAGCTCAAAACCATGCCTATCTGTATTGCATTAAATCATAAATATGAGTGAATATACAAATCTTGTTCTCACAAGAACAATTATGCACAAGTATGCTCAACTCTCTACCTCACAAGCCCGCTATTAGTCAACACTTAGCCAATTTCCACTGCCTACCGAGCCCCTATTACCTTGCACAATTCCTAGGATGAATAGCATGTGTTTAAATGGAATTCATGCTTCCAAAACTGTGCAATCCAAACATAGGTCCTTCTCTGATTGCATACATGATATTTACAACTCACTAAATCATACAACTGATAGTACATTGTCCCTACACTCTAGTCTCAACTGGGTCTTTCTGTGAACTGACATGCATGAGTTTCTCATGAGGGAATCTTTAGTTAATTGGAGTAGCACTTGTGGATGCACTAGTGCACCAACTGACTGTTAGTCCTCTATTAGTTCCACAAACAATTAGAACTAATTTAACTCATCATAACTCAGTAAATTGAGTTATCTAATTATAACTCAATTTAAACTCATACTGGACCTCTAAAATTTAGGGAGAACATATACATTACTACAAAAAGACTTCCAACTTGAAATTCATAAGCTAATTAAGTTAATTAAACTTAATTAAATATTTACAAGTTGCTATGAGAATAGAATTCATTTTTAATTCATAGTTTAATTCAAGGACAAATTAAACCTGAATTTCTTGTTTCCATTTCTCAACACTTTGGCCTCTGATAAGAAAACACATATTTTGTACCATTGAAATGAAAATAATAAAAAATAATTTGTATTTTCACAAACATATTTCAATATATAAAAAGATAAAAAGGTAATTCATTTGATCTAAAGGAACATCCATTGAATCACTATTTTGCAGTGTAACTACACAACATAGTGCTTCGACATAGAATGGATTTTGATGGAAATCCTGTCGATTTGTTCACAACTCTATTTTTGAACAACTCTCAATCTTCCCACTACTGATTCTTGATGAGCTTCATCATTGGGTAATTATATGGGCCTTAATTCACCTCCTAGCCTAGTCAAACCAACTATTCTCACAACTTATTGCATACTTTTGATTATATTTTGTTTATGAGATGAGTTAGAGTTGGATATTTCTTTGTGGTCTAATGTGCATTTAATGTAGGATTAAAAGATAAAAGCAAGGAATTTCAGCAAAGACCTTGGTAAAAAATCGAATGGGACAAGGGAGAGGAATTATAAGAGGTAAATCCTCCTCATTTACTACCCCTCCATTCGAATATTCCTCCATCAACTCAGAGTGCAAACAACCAAATCATGAGGACTAGAAGGAAGGCGAGCAAGTGAAAGACAAAGCAACAGTTTATCTCGTGTTTGGAAGCCGAGTCTCCCTAATTTTAAGTAAGCCGTTGGAGACTTCAGATGTATAAGTAGAGAGGCCTAGGACATCAGTAGGATTTAGATTTTTAATTATAAAAATCTACTCGATTTTTGAGCTGCAAGACTTGTGATAGTTTTTGATGTAATCCATTGTTTTGATAATAAGAATGAGTTTTGTTTTGAGCCAACACTGAGTTAGCTCAGAGGGCTGAAGATCTCGGGTTAGTGCCCAACCCTAGCAGCCAAGGCTCCTCTTTATTGTACATGTATGCTAGCATAGATTCATAGTTTAATTGTTCATTTTCTTAAGTAGTTGCATTTCCATTACAACAGTGTAGAATAGATTGGTTGTATGTTAGTTTGCTACCATTTGTACCTTATTTCAATTAGTAGGTTAGAAAGGAGAAAAATATCACCATAAGGTTGTCAGCAAGTGTCTCGGCCTTGCCTCCTCCCTCTAGGACCATGACTTGAGGAAGAGACCCTTCAACAACCACAAAAATACAGATTTCTAGTTCTTGCATGAGCTTTGGAGTTTGTTGTCTTGATTCAGTACTTGGTTCATTTCATTGTCATATTTTTCCATTACTCTATTTTTGCAATAAGATCTCACTCATGTTCTCATTTCCTTCAACACTTTCTTCATGCATAATATGGGCATTTGATTCATGCTTTTGTAGTTTATGAAGATGTATCTTGTTACATAGTTCCTGAAAGACACACATGTTTTAAGCACTGTAGGTACTTCAAGAGGAGGTCTAGACTTCATCACCAACATCCATCTTCCACCTCATCAACCTTAACCATCTCTTGTTCCACCATCACCCTCACTAGTTTTTTTGTCCTTTTTCATTGAAATTCCCCTAGACACATTGAGTGAATCTAGCCATCTCTTCTCTTGGATATTGACTCTTGAGTGTTCCAAGATCTTCTAACACCCTATCCCACTCATCACACACCTTTTCCCAGTATCCCAACACCTCCAACACCTCACAATTAGCTCTCGGTTGTATCCTGTAGGTTTCCTGTAATTCCTATAGGATCATCCTATAGGTTTCTAGTACATCCTGTAGGTTTTCTTGAAACGGCCTGTTTTGAGGCTGAATTGATGGGGAACCTCTAGGAAGTCACAAAAAGCCTCCTAGGACCCTTCCACACCATCCAGTCACTCCATAAACCTTCTAGCCATCCTCAACCACCTTCCATCCACTTGTCACATCCACAAGGACAATTAAATTGCATGTTTGATTTTACCCAAAAAACAAAAAAAGTGAAAACATATTTAGTTTAGTTTTCTTGCTCACACATTAGTATGGTTTGATTCTCTTTACTTCTATAACTTAGATAGTAGCATTAGGTTAGTGTTGATTTAACAATTCTGCTTAGCAGAGTTGTTTAAATGGTTAATTAGGATATGGTGTGATTTAGCATTACATGTTGTTTTCCTCATTACTACAGTAGATTAGCTCTCTTAGAATAGATTTTCTCTTCTTCCATCAAAGAATCAAGTTTCTTCTGACTCTATAGAATTATGGATTAGAACCCTTGTGGTATCTTGTTGGATGAACAATGACAACATGCAGGACCTTCAATTTTACTTGTGCATATAGCACTGTCACCTCCAAGTTTGTACGAACCTTGGGTTGATAAGTAAAGCTGGTAGCCCAGGAGTTGCAGCATCCTTGCTGCAATACTGGCGCTCATCACTTTTTGGCATCGTTGTGGGGGAGGTGTCTGAGTAGAATGTGATTACTACTTTCTTTTCTTCTACTTCTTATCTTCAATTTTCTACCATTAGTTTATTTCTACAAAAGTAATCTAGTAGCTTCCTTTATTTCATCTTTCATTATCTGCTTTCCTTTCTATTTTGCAAGTAGAATTTCAATTCAGCAAGTAGCTTCTTCATTATGTCAGTGATTTTTCATTCAATCAGAAATTTCATTTCTACAAAGTACTTTCCAGCTTAAAAAATCTTACAAAAACCAACCCCAAAACATTTCCTTTCATGCCTTGTAGGAATAGGGACAATTTAGGGAAATTCTTGCCAAATACCCCCACTGCATCCAATAGCCAACCTTCTCTCTTCTAGCTGTGAACT
Organism: Pinus tabuliformis; assembly: GCA_031772625.1. NCBI lineage: Eukaryota > Viridiplantae > Streptophyta > Pinopsida > Pinales > Pinaceae > Pinus > Pinus tabuliformis. The sequence continues at coordinate 321,893,159 of CM062818.1, read as the reverse complement.
GGAGGAACCTTTAGGTGAGAAACTTGACATATTTAAAGAACCTACAGGGGAAGAAGAAGAAGAAGAAGAAGAACCCATTCCTACTGAACCAATGGCTGAAAACCGAAATGAAAGAGGGAATAGAGAGAGAGTTGAGGGTGCCTTTCCCACTAGGGAATCCAATAAGGACACTAAGATGAAGAATATAAGCCCCTCTGCCCTACCTCATTTCCATGGCCTGATCACAGAGGACCTCGACACTTTACTATTTTAGTTTGATGTTATATGCCAAACCTATGACTATACAGATGATGAGAAAATTGAAACTATTTCCATCTTCCCTCAAGGATGCAACATTGCGCTAGTTCATGGGTTTACCTGGAGATAACATCACAACTTGGGCTTAGATGCAACAAGATTTTAACAACAAATATCAGGACTACTGTAGGTCAAAGGATACTAAAAAATAAATTTTCAGGATGACCATGGGCCAAGATGAATCCTTAGAAGACTACGAAGAAATATTCCAGCTCAGTTATAAAAGGGTCAGGTGCACACTTGACACTGAGTCACTAAAGTTGGTCGTGCTCAGAGGAGTAAGGGAAGATCTTCTAGATACCTTACATTTGTTAGTAGGAGGAGATATCTACCAATTACCCTATGAGGATATCAAGACTGCCTTTAGAAACCATTCTAGGGCAACCAGGAAAAAGGGTAGGGGTAGTCAACCTATGGCCAGTACATCATCTTCCAACTCATCCATCAAGGGTGAAATTGGAAATATGCTGGAAGATTTCAAAAGTGAGATGTTGCAAACCATTGCCTTGCAATTAGACACCATGAACATCAAAAGGAAGCAAGAGGAAGTAGAGAGAGCCTTGGCCATCTTTTGCCCTAGATGCACCAGGAGGCATCCTAGGAACGAATGTCCATTGAAATGTATTGAGATTTGCTTGGTCTGTGAAGAAAACCACTCCACAAATAAGTGCCCTTCTTTACCCGAACTCAAAGCAATATATCAAGGAGCTAAAGGGGTCACTGAGAAGCTTTGCTACATCAACCAAAGGAGACCTCCTGGGTCTAGACCATACCAGCAGGGCATGCAATGGTCATCCTATGCATATTACAGCCCCAACCAAACCACCACTATACCTTCATGGGTACCCCCTACTCATCCTTCCTGGTCTACACCCCCTCCTTGGTCCTATGCATCTCAGTATCATTCCTAGCTAGCCAACTAGTCATTTCAACCTTATGCTCCGCCACAACCTCAATGGAATAAACCACTCCAGGGGTGGAGGCCCCAATACAAAAATGCTCCAACTCTATTGCCTCCACTACCTAACCAACCACAACTCCTACACTCTATTCCACCCAAGCAACCCTAGATGCCTACTCAGCCAAATCCAAATCTGAACAATAGGTAGGCTTAACAAGTATACAACGGAGAGACATCATATCCAACTTATGCTGTAGAAATACAAGAGATCAACCTAGGATCTGGGAGAATTCTCCCAGATAACCAACATCCCCCTCCACATAGGGAGGTTGAGGAAGAAAGAGAGGAAAGAAACCTTAAAGTAAATCCACCCTCTCCTAAGAGATTAGCCCAACCAGTCCAGCCTACCCCGGAAGAAACTGAACTTCTGGGAGAATTGAAAAATCTTTGTGTAAAGATCCCCCTTCTCTAGGAAATAAAATATGTTCCCATTTACAATAAGTTGATTAAGGAGAAATGCTTCAAGCATCCAGGAAGAAGGAAAAGAGATGCCCCTACCATTAATGTCATTGGGCAGCTGTCCGACTTAATCCTGGTGCAGGTACTATGTCTGAAATATTTAGACCTTGGAAGCCCTGTAGTAGATGTGCACATCAATGGCATCATCATCCCACACACTCTGATCTATCTTGGGGTTGCCATTAATGTGATGACCAAGGACACCATGCTCAAACTCAACCTCCAAGGGTCATTGAGGAAGACCACAACAGTTTTGCAACTTGCAGACCGTTCCACAGTCACCCCTGAGGGAATTGTGGAGGATGTGATGGTCTCCATTAACTCCTAGGAGTACCTTGTAGATTTTCTAGTTCTTCAGCCTAAGGCTAAACTTACTAGTTATCCTAACATCCTTGGGAGGCCATGGTTGGCCACAGTTGATGCTTACTTTAGTTGCAGAGCTAGGAATATGACCATCAAGAACATGCATATGTCCAAACAGTTAGTCCTATACCCGCCTGCTCAACCTTCTCTAGAGCATGATTTACCTTTATGGTTGGAGGAGGAGGAAGAAGATGAGGTTTATTCCTCCCAACTTTATGCTTTGGAAGCAACCATAGTAGGAGGACAACAAGATGAGGATGACTTAATTGAACACCTACTCCAAAGTCAAACTCTTGGTTCGTTATCATTAGAAGAAGAAGTAAGGTAAACCCAGAGAAATCATCCAGTTGACTTATGCTTTTCCTATTCCAACCCACTCTGTGTCAAAACCATAGAATTAGGCCCAGAGAAAACTTTGAAAATTGATCCATCTCTTTCTGCTCTCGAAGAGGAAAAGCTATGCAACATGCTAATAGAAAACCTAGAAGCCTTCGCTTGGAGTTACAAGGAAATGAAGGGAGTACACCCCTCAATGTGTACTCAACACATATATATCAAAGAAGGTTGCAAGCTAGTCCGACAACCACAAAGGAGGATGAATCTAGCACTTAAAGATATAGTCAAAGAAGAACTGCAAAAAATGCTAGATGCAAGATTCATTTACCCTATCTCCAATAGTGAGTGGGTCTCTCCTTTAGAGTTAGTTCCCAAGAAAAATGGTAAGTGGAGGATTTGTGTCGATTACAGGGAGTTGAACAAAGCCACAAAGAAGGATCATTTTCCCGTACCCTTCATTGACCAAGTGCTAGATGACCTGGCAGGGAAAAAGTTTTTTTCTTTCCTAGATGGATTCAATGGGTACAACCAAATCCAAATCTGCCCAGAAGACTAGGATAAGACCACATTCACCTGTCCTTGGGGTACTTTTTCCTATAGGGTCCTTCCTTTTGGCCTATGCAATGCTCCTACCACTTTCCAAAGAGCAGTCTTGAGTATTTTTTCCGAATTAGTACATGATGCGGTGGAAATTTATATGGATGATTTTACACCTTATGGCTGTGATTTTCAAGAAGCCCTGACTAACCTAGGAAAAGTATTACACAAATGCATTGAAATGAACCTATCTCTCAGTTCAAAAAATGTGAATTCTTAATGAATGAAGGGACCGTGCTAGGTCATTCAATATCTTAGCAAGGACTGCGGGTGGACCCGAACAAAATAACAATCATCCAAAGGGTCTCACCTCCGCAAAAGCAGAGAGATGTCAGGAATTTCTTGGGGCTAGCTGGATACTATTGAAGGTTCATAAAGGACTTCGGCAAGTTTTCTCTCCTTTATTTGGGTTGTTGGCCAAAGATTCTGAGTTTATATGGTCAAAAAGTTATCAAGAGGCCTTAGACATTCTAAAGGGTAAGTTAACCATTGCACCAATTCTCCGAGGCCCAAACTGGGCTCTCCCTTTTCATATTCATGCCGATGCCTCACACAAAGGCATAGGAGCATCCTTAGGTCAGGTAGAGGAGAAACTGCCCTATGCCATCTGTTTTATTAGTAAGAACTTGTCAAGGACTGAGCTAAATTATACAGTGACCGAAAAGGAACTCCTGGCTATTGTGCATTCATTAAACAAATTTAGGCATTACATTATAGGATATCAAACATTTGTGCATACTGACCATGCTGCAATCAAATATTTAATGAAAAAACCAGATGTGAATGCTCGAATTATAAGGTGGTTGCTTTTATTACAACAATTTGATCTAACCATTGTTGACAAGCCTGGTAAAGAAAATGTTGTTGCAGATTTTTTATCTAGGGTGAATCTGCCTGCAGGTGAAAAAGGAATGGTGGATGGGCAATTACGAGATGAGCACTTGTTTGCTACTTCATTTTTCTCTCCAGGGTTTGCTGATATAACAAACTATTTGGTATCAGCACAGTTCCCACCAAACTTGCCCTCCAAAGAAAAGAGCAAGATAGTCAAGAAAAGCACCCCCTTCACTTGGATTGGGGGCAATCTTTTCAAAATTGGCCCATATCAAATCTTGAGAAGGTGTGTAAGGGAAGAGGAAGCTTTTGACATCCTTCTGACCTGTCATGATGGGCCTTGTGGAGGTCACTTTGCAACAAAGAGGACAACATTCAAAGTGTTACAAGCAGGCTATTATTGGTCCACTCTTCATCAGGATGTGAAAAATTACATTAGTCAATGTGATCAGTGCCAGAGGATAAGAAATCCTACTCCAAGAGATGAAATGCCCCTACAGCTTCAAGTGACTTTCAAGCCATTTGACAAGTGGGGCATGGACTTCATTGGGCCTATCAACCCTCCTTCAAAGAAAAAACAATACATTATTGTGTGCATTGATTATTTGACTAAGTGGGTTGAAACCAAGGAAATTAAGGCAGCAACAAAATAGAAGGTGGTTGAGTTCCTAAGGGAGAATGTATTCTACAAATTTGGGTACCCTAGAGAGCTAGTCATAGACCAAGGCAGCTAGTTTACCTCCAACATGATTGAAGAACTGCTCAACCATCACAAAATCAAGCATAAGACCTCCACTCCCTATCATCCACAAGCTAATGGGCAAGTGGAGGTGACCAACAGGGCACTGGAGGGCATCTTAACCAAGGTAGTGAGCAGCAGCAGGAAGGATTGGGCAGAGAGACTAGTTGAGGCCACCTGGGCCTATAATACCACATGGAAGACCACCACTGGATTTACACCCTATGAGCTGGTCTATGGGAAAAAGGATTTGTTGTCCATTTCATTTGAATATAACACATTGAGGATGGCAGTCCAACTAGATTTGGATCTCAGTCATGCACAGAAAGAAATATTGTTCCAATTGAATGGCTTGGATGAATTCAGAATGTAGGCCCTCCTACATACAGAGATAGTTCAGCTTTAGAGGAAGATCTGGCATGATAAACATATTAAGGAGAAGAAATTTCAAGAGGGCGATTGGGCATTGTTATATGATTCTAGGTATAAAGATTTCAAAGGAAATATAAGGACAAGATGGCTCAGACCTTATGTGGTGGAGAGATGCCATGATAATGGTTCAGTGCAAATCAGAACTATAAATGAAGAACCATTCCATTTCTTGTCAATCGACACCGATTGAAAATGTAAAAGAGGTTTTTATCAAAGTAAGAGTTCATTGACAATATCAATAAAACCGTGAGGATGGTAGAGCAAGTTCCAGCTCCTCCCTCATCAGGTCATTGAAAAAGAAAAAAGAATAAGGACTTAGGTAAAAACCTCCATGAGGTGCCTGAGTCCCATATTTGGATTGAAAACCTCATGAGGCGGCCCAAGGATGAAAAAAAAAAGAATAAGAAGATCCTTGGGTGAAAACCTTCCTTGAGGCAGCCAGGGAAAACATCTAGGGTGACAACCTCTCTGAGGCAGCAACCTAGGTGTTTTTCAACCAAAAAAAGAAAAAGAAAAAAGAGAAAAAGATATAAATGTTATTTGCAGGTGGGCGAGAAAGACAGTCAAGGAGAAAAAAAAGGATCCAAAGGGAACCATACCTCACACATATCCATCTGCTCCACTCCTTACCGTGCATCCCTCCATCATTTCTATCATTTTTCCACTCCATTGCTTCAATTTATGCAAAGACTATGTTTTCTATAGGATCCCTTGAAAACCTATAGGATGACCCTGTAGGAATTATAATGGCCCAGAAAACCTATAGGAAGAAATCCGAGGGCACATGGTAGGTTTGTTAGGTCCCTAAAATTCATCCTAGACAAGATCTGACAACTCACCTCGTCCATTATCACCATCCATGCACTCACCATTCAAAAAAAAAAGAGATCAGTTTCTGCGAGTTAAGAAAAAAGAAAAAAAAAAGGAAAACAGAGGAGAGTAAGAGCATTGCCTAAATGTCCCTTGCTCCACACACACTCCTACTCCTTCTGTCCATTCATTGCACCATCCTCATAGCCCCAACCAGTGACATGATTAAGGAATTATGAGGGAGAAGCAGCGACAGGACATCTTGTAGCAACCTATCCCATAGAAGGTAAATCATCAGCTACAAGTCTTCACTAGGATGATCCAGGAGCTCCACAACAGCAACAACATCAGATCTTGAGTCACAGATACCTGCAAAAGCTAAGAAACCATCAGCAGACAATAAGAGGAGGAAGAAGAATGACCATGCAACAAATAAACAACGCAACACCTCTGATCTTAGATACTGCAGCATGGCATTAGAACCACAGGAAAGCATCCTGCTCACTCACTCATATACATCATTTAATAAAAAATTGTAGAGGTTACAAGATAGTTGGCTTATAAGTAAAGGTTTCCAGTTAACTTGGCCACCTTCGTTCAGTCAGCACATGCAAAACCGGGTGTCCTCTCACACATGGTTGTAGTCAACTCAAAGATAGAGGAGTAGGACAAGAAGTGGTTAACTACGGATCTACAAGGTGGGAGCTAATTATGAGGAGTGAGAAATGATGAGGTGGTAGTGGGGACCAACGGTCCAAAAATGGCAATGTACCTCTGCTGCCAGCACACCACCTCACCCCAAAACACCATAAAGGGAAATAAAACATCGTTTGCATGCATTCATGCTTTCCACCTCCTTGAAACTCCCTCACTCAAGTCGCTCTCATAAACCTGACCACCCACCAGAATAAAGGATCCTTCATTCTGCACGAGAATTTCTACAAGAGCATGCACATGAATTCCTATAGGAAGAGTCTACAGGATACAATCTACAAAATATAGAGAGGTAGTCTATAGGATAGGCATAGAAGAGTTCAAGAGGGGATATCATGGGAATTGTCCACTGCCACCATTCTAAAGAGGTAGGCTATACAAATCTGTCCCCATTTACAAGAAAATGAACTAGAAATTCTCTAAAATCTAGCGAATTTAGCAACTGTGGGAGGTGAATTACATACACAGTAAACTCTATTTTCCTCCTGAATTTAAAAATTTTGTGTCAACTCTCTCATTTTCTCCTCAAGCCCTCACAAGCAAGATGACAGGAGGGTTTAATAGGAGAGAACCCACAAACACAATGAGGATACAACAACACCCCCAAGTGCTTGAAATCTTTACAAGACACAAATGGATGGGGTTTTTTGAAAAATTCACAAGGTATGATGATGAGGTGGCTCAAGGATTTGCTCATTCCCTCACTCCACACAACAGAATCCATGCCATTGTGTTAGTTAGAGGCCTCACTATAGATCTCACCCTAGAGCTCATCAGTAGGGTCACCACACTTCCCCTAGGAATTCCATGGATAAAAGAAGAGAAAGGAGATAGTTAGGTGGCAAAAAGGAAATTCTTTTTAGAAGGTGAAGAACCCACAAAGGACAAAAATGGAGTAAGGAGGGACAGTTTACCATACCCATGGAGTGAGGTAGGGTACCAACTCATTCAATATATATCATGTGAGGGTAGATATAGTGTTGTTTATGGCTACCATTTTAGGATCCTTGAAGAATTAATATTTGGGGTAGAAACACCAGTTCACCAAAGACTCAACATACCCTATTTCTTGATGCAATCACTCATAAACTCCAGAAACAAAGTAAAGGAAGGGAATTCCCAACAATTGGCTCACCATGGGTTGATCAGGATCCTCATTGAGGATTCCCTCCAAAACCTCAGAATCCCTATAACATGGTCAGTCTTCAGAGACTTGCCAGCAGAGGATGACATCAAAACCCTCACTTATGATGTTAGTCCTTCTGTCAGTGAGGAGGAGGCAAAATAGGAAGAAGAAGATACAGATCTAGATAGGGATGAGATGGATGAAGAAGAAACTGATACAGAGGAACATGATGAAGCAAAAGAAGAAGAGGGAGAAGAGAAGGAGGATGATGATGGAACAGAGGAGGAAACTAAGGAAGAAACTGATGGAGATGAGGAAGAACAACAAGAGGAAGAAGATAAGAAAAATAGAGAGGAAGAAGGCATTGAAACAGAAAGGGAAGAACACAAAGAGGAGTCACCTAGGGTGTCTCCAGAGGCTACTGAGAGGGAGGCAACAACTGCCCTCACTGCTCTCAGCACCCTAATCAAGCAAAAAGGGAAAAGAAGGAGGCAAGCCCCACTATATTTTAGAACAAGAAAGAGCACAAGAATCAAACAAGGGAAGCCACAAATATCAACAAAAATACCTATTGAGATTGAATATTCCCCTACACCAAGAGAGAAAATGCCTTCCCCTAAGTCACCAATCACCTATGTAAGGAGGCCTAGTAACAGCTCAACTTCCTTAAAAGGTAAGGCCATCCTACAGGGTCCACAGAAAAACCTACAGGAAGCAAAAAAAGTCCTATAGGATACTCTACAAAAACTACAGGAAGCACAGAAATTGGAAGGCAAGGTAGGGGAGCAACAAGAAACAAAAAAAGAAGACCCTGAAACAAAGGAACCAAGCCCCCAACCTAACCTAGACTCGTACTACTATTTTATTGAAGGAGGTAGGGCGATACCTCAAAAATTTGCCATCCCATTGTTTTTCGAACTTGAGAAGGAGAGGGCTAGAACCCACTGATGGATGCAAATCTCCAAGTCAAAAGGGGTGGAAGACATGGGGCACATGGATGAGAAGCTCAAAGAAATGGGAAAAGAGCTAAGTGGCTTAAGGGACAGAGAAGCAATAATGAGAGATCAACTTGAGAGGGAAAATGCATGGCTAAGGGGACAGTTGCAAGAAAGGAAGAACCAACTAGCATGTATGTCCAACCTCTCCTTAGAGGCCATCCAGCGTAGGATTCCAGCTAAATACTATGCTCTTTACCTCAAATAACAATGGATGCAGTTTCAGATTAAAACACTAGCACAAAGGGGCACCATGCAATTTCAAGACTACACGCAGTTTATTGATATTTGTGATCAAAGTACACTAGAGGATAGGGCCAAAATGGCTAAGTTTTACTTGCACAACATGGCCCTCACAAATATGAATGTTTGGGACCCTAATGCCAAGCTAGGAGATCTACAATTAATGCCTTTGGCATCATGGATGAACCATGAGGAGTCAAGGGTTGCAGAGATGAAAATAATATTGGCCAGAGAGAAAAATGAACCTATTTTCATCAGAGCTGAACAATAAAATACCATGGCCCTAATCAACACCCATAATTTGATTGAAAATGATCCTCAACTGGCACCTAGATATCTTGCTGCCTAAGAGCAAACAATTTCACATTTTGAGGATATGTTTAGGCTGCTAGGAGATGATAGTATAAATGCCTGCCTAAGGAGATGGAACACACTACCACACAACATGAAGATCAGGGAATATCACTCCCCTTAAAGGTTGAGAGAGGCACTCAACAGGACACCTATGTATAAGTAATCAATGCAAAGGTTGAAGGTCAATTGGATAGGCCTAAAACTTAGTCCACCACTACTCCTAGGGATGCTAGAAGGGAGAAACGAAGAAGAGGAAAATAGGCACTGGGAAGAAGTAGAAAAGAAATCAAGCTTCTATGAACAAGAAGAAGAGACCATAGCGGAGGCATGGGATGTCAAAGAGGCTACTAGAGCTGTGAAGGACATGGACAATGACTAAGTTTCTCAGAGGATGAACAACACTTTAAGTAGGGGGTGATGATGAGCCTCATCATTGGGTAATTATATGGGCCTTAATTCACCTCCTAACCTAGTCAAACCAACTATTATCACAACTTATTGCATACTTTTGATTATATTTTGTTTATGAGATGAGTTAGAGTTGGATATTTTTCTTTGTGGTCTAATGTGCATTTAATGCAGGATTAGAGGATAAAAGAAAGGAATTTTGGCAAGTACCTTGGTCAAAAGTCGAATGGGACAAGGGAGAGGAATTATAGGAGGTAAATCATCCTCATTTACTACCCCTCCATTCGAATATTCCTCCATCAGCTTGGAGTGCAAACAGTTAAATCATGAGGACTAGAAGGCAACTGAGCAAGTGAAAGAAAAAGCACTACTTTATTTCGAGTTTGGGAGCTGAGCATTCTTAATTTTAAGGAAGTCATTGGAGACTTTAGATGTATAAGTAGAGAGGCCTAGGACCTCAGTAGGATTCCGATTTTTAATTGTAAAACTCTACTTGATTTTCAAGCTATAAGACTTGTGACAGTTTTTGATGTAATCCATTGTTTTGATAATAAGAATGAGTTTTGTTTTGAGCCAACACTGAGTTAACTTAGAGGGATGAAGCTCTTGGGTTAGAGCCCAACCCTATCACCCAAGGCTCCTCTTTATTATACATGTGTGCTAGCATAGATTCATAGTTTAATTGTTCATTTGCTTACGTAACTGCATTTCCATTACATCAGTGTAGAGTAGATTGGTTGCATGTTAGTTTGATTACATTTGTGCCTTATTTCAATTAGCAGGTTAGCAAGGAGAAAAATATCACCATAAGGTTGTCAGCAAGTGTCTTGGCCTCACCTCCTCCCTCTGGGACCATGAATTGAGGAAGAGACCCTTCAACAACCCCAAAAATACAAATTTCAAGTTCTTGCATGAGCTTTGGAGTTTGTTGTCTTGATTCAGTACTTGGTTCATTTCATTGTCATCTTTTTCCATTATTCTATTTTTTCAATAAGATCTCACTCATGTTCTTATTTCCTTCAGCACTTTCTTCATGCATAATATGGGCAATTGATTCATGCTTTTCTAGTTTATGAAGATGTATCTTGTTGCATAGTTATTGAAAGACACACATGTTTTAAGCACTGCAGGTACATTAGGAGGAGGTCTAGACTTCATCACCAGCATCCATCTTCCACCTCATCAACCTTAACCATCTCTTGTTCCACCATCACCCTCACTAGTTTTTTTGTCCTTTTTCATTGAAATTCCCCTAGACACATTGAGTGAATCTAGCCATCTCTTCTCTTGGATATTGACTCTTGAGTGTTCCTAGACCTTCTAACACCCTATCCCACTCATCACACACCTTTTCCCAGTGTCCCAACACCTCCAACACCTCACAATTAGCTCTCGGTTGTATCTTGTAGGTTTCCTATAATTCCTACAGGATCATCCTGTAGGTTTCTAGTACATCCTATAGGTTTTCCTGAAACAGCCTGTTTTGAGGCCGAATTGATGGGGAACCTCTAGGAAGTCACAAAAAGCCTCCTAGGACCCTTCCACACCATCCAATCACTCCATAAACCTTCTAGCCATCCTCAACCACCTTCCATCCACCTGTCACATCCACAAGAACAATTAAATTGCATGCTTGATTTTACCAAAAAAAACCAAAAAAGTGAAAATAGATTTAGTTTAGTTTTCTTGCTCACACATTAGTATGGTTTGATGCTCTTTACTTATATAACTTAGGTAACAACATTAGTTTAGTGTTGATTTAGTAATTTTTCTTAGCATAGCTGTTTAAATGGTTAATTAGGATATGGTGTGATTTAGCATTACATGTTTTCCTCATTACTGCAGTAGAGTAGCTCTCTTAGAATAGATTTTCTCTTCTTCCATAAAAGAATCAATCTTCTTCTGACTCTATAGAAGTCTGGCTTCGAACCCCTGGGGTCTCTTGCTGGATGAACAGTGACAATAGGCAAGACCTTCACTTTTACTTGTGCATATAGCACTGTCACCTCCAAGTTTGTATGAACCTCGGGTTGATAAGTAAAGCTGGTAGCTGAGGAGTTGCAGCATCCTTGCTGCAATAATGGCGCTCATCACTCCTTAGCTATTCTGGGACTTCAACCCACTATGGTCTTCTAGCGCTGCTACAATGAAGACTAGCATAAGGCACAGAGGGTTGTCACCTATCAATGCAAGATGCCCATCTCCCACAATGAACATGGGATAGGAGGACTTCCCATCATATGTTGTAGAAGTCCTTCTCCACACACAAGTCTAAGGCTTCTCAACTGCTCCTTTGGCTAATTAAACCTTGAGCTCAACTACTACGACACTAGCAACCATCTAAGTCTATGAAGATGGTGCCCATCAGACTCCAACTTGGGCACTATCATGTTGTCATCCAAAAAACCATAAATGCCCAATCCACTATCCACCCTTGGACCACTCTGACACTGCCCTCCAATAGACCACAAGTTTCCAATACCTGTTGTAGGATCTTCTCCTAGTTAGGGCATCCAAACTTGTAGGAAACCCCTCCACTTGGCTACCAACAGACTCCTCAATTAATCCTCACTTAGGAAACCATCCACCTGCAAATTATATAACTCAAGAGGACATACATGCCTACAACCTTCTAATGCTGCTATTGATGTGACACCTAACTAAATGCTGATATAATTTACTCCTCAGATGTACGCAACTGTCCAACTCTAAGACCTCCCATCCACTAACATCCTCATCACCAAGGATACACCTAAAACAACCAATTGTTGTCACCCTACCTTGTATTCTATGCACCCACAAGTCTGGTTAGGGTACACTAACCAACCCTAAATCCTTTCTCAAACTCTAAGTTTTCCCTTCCAAACATGCCGCCCTTCCTCTATTTCCATACTAGCCTTGTTGTGCACCATTGAGCCCTTAAATCACTACAAAAACACTTTAGTAAACCCACGATAGCTCCAATAAGGGTTTATCCTCCAAACCATAGGGAAAACACCCATGTTTAGGCTACGACCTACTACAAAAGTATGTGGCATAGCTAGGAGAGCCTCCCTAGACACTACACATCCCCAAACACCCTACTTGCACCTCCCAATATATCTATTATCTTTTGACACAAACATAGTAATAATTAACAACCAAAATGTGCACGGAACACCACTGAAACTCACCTCTACTCTTGCGAGTTGGTTTGCAAGGGATTCACCGACTTTCACCGCCCTTCCAAGCCTCCACGCTAGTTGGAAATAACCTAAGACAAATGCGGCCTATTTTTTCAAGAAGTCCACACCCAAAACACGAGAGAGCCCTCTCTAAACAAGTGCCAAAATCATCCTTCTTGCCTCCCTATTGCCTGTCTCAGATCCGCACCAAAATTGCAAAGCTAACACATACGAGAATGCACTTAGTGTGTGTTTTAAAGGCCTCTCACATGGCCTTAATTTATAGTGTTATCAAGGGATCCAATACATGCCCTTGGTGGGAGTATACAACTTCCATTAGGCCTCTAATAGCTAGGTTGACTTGACTCCTTCATAGACAAGCCCACACACGAAATTCAAAAATTCATATCTCAACTTATGCAATTCAGATTTTGACAAATTTCATTGTGTCCAGTTTGTCTCGGTGTCCTCTATCATCTCCATTCATCACATTTAGAAATATCTCCATGGTTTTGACCCAAACATCGATGGGTGCAAAACCCCAAGCTTGGGTTTCAAGCCCACAAGGCCACTTGTGGAGCTCCTTCCTCCAAACCCTTGATCCTAAAGGTTTGGGTACCTCCCAAGCTACAAAAATCAACACCCCCTCTTGGCAAGGGAGGTACTTCCAAGACTAGGAAGTGACCATCATCATCTGGCGACATTAGCTCATCTAACATCCATCACTGCAGCATGCTCTATAGAACGAACCCAACAATCCTAGTAGTGCCTCTACCTCATCACATATGAAATTGAAGATCCAAAACCTCGATAAGGCTACTCCCTCTGAGGCTAGACTCTCTCTCAGCCTACACAATCTCCACTCACTCATTCATGCAAGCACTCATCCTCCTAGATCAAATACTACACATGAAAATCCCTCCAATCTTGAATATGCAACATGAAGATCCGATGAAGATTCTAGCTTTCCAAGATCCTGTCCATCACATGAAGCCCTCTTGATCATTCTAATCTTGTCCATGCCAAAGAAACCCTGAAGTTGTCCCAACCATCCATGAAAAGACATATGAAGCCCATGATCTACAAACCGCCACACAACATACTGAAGCGCACCAGGTTCACCACCAATCCAGCTAATCTCCCATCCCATCTTACCATGTATTCTATCGAGACCACATCTCCATGTCTTTAGCTGAACCCTCTACTCCATGATCTAGATACTCACAACTCCCTTTGAGTTGCTTCATTGTGCACACTCTGATTCACTGTCTCATAAAGTACCTCATACATGCTTTGATAACATGTTGTTTTTCCATGACCTTGGTGTCTAGGATAAAATATTAAATCATTGACACTACCAAACTAAAAATCACAACAAAACTACTTTGCACAATGGAATATAAACAACAGTAAATCTACTAGTGCACAAAATATAGGCAATTTTTACAATTTTCAACCCAACATTGTGATATTAATCAAACTGAATAATACAATAGTCTAGGGCTCTTGTACTAGGGATAATGGCCCTCATACATCCACTAGTACAAGAATACAAAATTGGGTCTTGGTGTCAATCCATCGAAAACCAATCTACCCTAAACAAGATAATCTGACCATCTGGCTGTGATATGCTCTCTCAACGCCTATTGGTCATACCCTATACCCACCCAGTCCTTCGGCTCTCGATTTTAGCACCTATATCTATTAATACTCCAAGTCCATCTGGCCACTGAACCTCAACTATCCAATCTTCTCACTAGTTGTGGCTTAGCCCATCAAGGGCACAACACATCGAGACTCTTGTCAATTTGTTCACAACTCTGTTTGTGAACAACTCTCAATCTGCCCACTACTGCTCCTCAGCTACTCAAGGACTTCAACCCACTGTGGTCTTCTTGCACTGCTCCAATGAAGACCAACATAGGGAAAGAAGAGCTTCCACCTATCATTATATGATGTCCATCTCCCACAATGAACATGGTCTAGGAGGATTGCCCATCATCTGTTGTAGAATTTCTTCTCCACATACAAGTCTAGGCCTTCTCAACTGCTCCTGTTGCTGATCAAACCTTGAGCTCAACTACTGGAACTCTAGCAACCATCCAATTCCATGAAGATGGTGCACACCAGGCTCCAACTTGGGCACTATCACGTTGTCCTCCAAAAAACCATAAATTCCCAATCCACTATCCACCCTTGGAACACTCTCACGCTTCCCTTCAACAGACCACGAGTGTCTAATATGTATTGTAGCATACGCTCCTAGTTAGGGCATCCAAACATCTAGGAAACCCCTCCTCTTGGCTGCCGATAGACTCCTCAAGTAGTCCTCACCCAAGACACCATCCACCTACAAATTATATCAACTCAAGAGGTTATACATGCCTGCAACCTTCTGCTGCTCCTTTTGAAATGACACCCAACTAGTTGCTGATATAAGTTACTCCTCAAATGTTCAAATATAGGACCTCCCATCCACTATAATCCTCATCACCAAGGAGAAACATGCAACAACTTGTTGTTGTCACTCTGCCTTGTATTATGTGCACCTACAATTATGGTTAGGGCACACTCACCAACGCTAAACCCTTGCTCCAACATTGTGTTTTCCCTTCCAAAAATGCTTCCCTTCCTTTGTTTCCCTACTAGTCTTTTTGTGCACCCTTGAAGGCCTCAAGTCACTGCACAAACACTTTCGTAAACCCATGACAACTCCAACGAAGGTCTATCCTCTAAACCATGGGGGAAAACCCCTTTTTGAGTTGTGACCTGCTACAAAAAGTTGCATCCTGGCTAGGAGAGCCTCGCTAAACCATACCCATCACCAAACACCCTACGCGTGCCTCCCAACAACAATATTACCCTACAACCTAAACATAGTACTAAATAACAACCAAAATGTGCATAAAACACCACTAAAACTCACCTTTTGTCACAATGACTTGGTTTCCAAGGGATCTGTTGCATTTTATTGCCCTTCCAAGCCTCCATGCTAGTTGGAATAGCCCTAATACAACCGTGGCCTATTTTTGCAAGAATTCTGCACCCAAAACACAAGAGAACCCTCTCCAAATAGGTGCAAAACTCGTCCTTCTTGCCTCCCTTCTCCATACCTTGGATCCACAACAAAATTGTAGAGTTAACACATATGAGAATGCACTTAGTGTGTGTTTTAAAGGCCTCTACCATTACCTTAATTTATATTGTTCTCAAGGGATCCAACGCATGCCCTTGGTGGGCTTATACAACTGTCATTAGGCCTCTAACTACTAGGTCAACTTGACTCCTTCATAGACAAGCGCACACACAACATTGAAAAATTCATATCTCAACTTATACAATTTGGATTTTGATGATTTTCATTATGTTAGGTTCGTATTGATGTCCTCTATCATCTCCATCCATCATATATAGAAATATCTCCATGGTTTTGGCTCAAACATCGATGGGTGAAAAACCCCAAGCTTGGGTTTCAAGCCCACAAGGCCACTTATGGAGCTCATTTCTCCAAAACCTCTATCCTCAGGACTTGGAGTACCTCCCAAGCTACAAAAATCAACACTAATTACTATGCACAAGAAAGTCATGTGACAAGCTAAAGTCTATGTGAAAATAAACAATGTACATAGGTAAGGCATCTTTCAACTTAAAGGAATAAATATCATTTGACCCCTTTTGAAATTGTAGAAGCATAGAGGAATTTAGTCTTACATCTAATTAATGCATTCAACACAAACATAGATATGAAAATAGTAAATTAAATTTGAATTGGCATTATTACTTAATTACAAAAAATTATATCATTCTGATCAATAACATAATGTAAGATTTTTTATAAAAGCTCAAAGAATATCCTCGAAAACTTATGCAGAACATTACCTCAAAACTATTCACAAAAATAGTGAACATTTTCAAAATTAGAACAAAGTAATTAGTCTTTGTTCTTAACAAGTCTTTAATAATAAGAAACAAAATTACAATAACAAGAAGTATATCCATATTCAAATGCCAATCATCATAGCTATGATTAAAATTCTCCACAAAATTGATAAACAAACTCAAAATTGTAACAAAGTAATCAATCTTTCTGCTTGTGAAATCCTGAACAGTAACTAACACAATTACAATACCAAGAAATGTATTCGTATTCAAATGTCAATCACCATAGCTATGACTAAAATAAATACTATAGATGGAACATATATCTGAGATCCAAAAACTATTGTTGAAAGTTCATTTTCATTGTGATCAATTACAGAACATTAGATATAATATAAGAGCTCAAAGCGTATGCTTGTAAACTTATCTTCAACTAATGTTTTTGGACAACGCTACAGAATTCAGAGCTATACAAGATCATATGCAAAACATTATCTCTGAATTCTTCACAAAATTGGTAAACAGTCTTAACATTAGAACAAAGTAATCATAAGTTCATTTTTCATTATGATCAATTACAAAACATTAGATAATATATAAAAGCTCAAAGTAAATCACCAAAAGTCATGTTCAATTAATGTTCTTACACAACGACACATAATTTAGACCTACACAACATATTACGCAAAACATTATCTAAGAATTGTTTACAAAATTGGTAAATAGACTCAAAAGTTGGAACACAGAGTAATCATAATTGGAAATAGAACTGAATACATAATTCACAATCGCTAAGTTACAATGATCAACATTTTTATCCCAAAGGTTTCTTATATTGGTAATGAGAATCTTCTGATACCTCAGCTCAACTCATCAACTCATTCACTGCCCATCTAACATCTTCTATGTTTAACAATCTGCCCCGACATTCTGGAAAATAGCAATAATTGTTCTATCATAAATTAAGTACATGTAATAAATGATAATTTAACTCTGAAACAAAGGTATCTGGAGAAAGGAAGGCATGTGCCAATGGAAGATGTTATGTAATTGAAATTACATTTATATATTAATGTTGGGCATGGAATCCCCCCAAGGCATATTTTGGGGCTCAAAGCCAAAGTTTTGAAGAATCTTGTTGTAAAGCTCCGCGAATTTCGGGCGCAGGGCACGAAAGTATGATAGATTCATAGGGTTGTCTGCCCTAGTTTTGTAATGTAATGTCAGCTGGATAGACCTACCCATGGTTCGCGGACCATGGGATTGTATAAATAGAGTGAGGCTCTAAGTGTAAAAGAGGGGTAACTAAGAATAGAAGCATGAGAAGTCTAAGTGATTGAGTTGCAATGTAAAGTGTGTCTTTGGGTCGTAGAGTAGAAGAAGGCTCTGCAGCTGAGTGCATAGAGGCCTAATAGTCCACAACTGAGTGTGTGGACCCCTGCAGTTGAGTGCGGAAGGCAAGTCGAGTTTGTAACCATGGAAAGAATCAATAAAGAGAAGTTTGGTTATAATTATGTGTATTTGTTCTTGGGTTAATGCATGATTGATATAATTTGCAATAAACTAGTTACTTACTTCATGCACCTGTATGAATGTTTTATGTTGTTAAGTATAACTTGAAGCACTCAAGTAGGCAAAGATAATTAACTAACATTGGAATATAAGCAAGGTCTTGGGTAATAACGTAGAGCGCGGTGCTCAAACCTTGGGTAGGGTTGCACGAAGGCAATATATCAGGCCGCAAGGAAAGGGGAAGTGCGCGAAGCAACCTGTGCACATGGACAAACTGCAAACCAGTCGAACTCATCAGACATCTCCAAGGTGTGGAAACCTGGTTCTAGCACCCTCCTATAATACTTCAGGTGAGACCTTAGTCCGTGCTCCATGCATTGTTGCCGAAAGGGCCAGTAGTGTTATAGACATTTTTGTGCCTTACAGCATTGAGCATGAAATGTCCATAAACTAAGGGATCCAAAGTCCCTAAACATGTTGTTCCTACCCCTAGAGGAACAAGGCAAACTAACCACAGCAATTCACAGAAGTTCTCCACCTGAAAACACTCAAAAACAAGCCAATTCTGGATCATGTCAACTGCTCCACTGAGCATCTGCGTTGAATGTCAATTGCTCCACTGTCTGCCTGCGTTGAATGTCAACTCCAACAAAGGCTACCTGCGCTGAGCGTAATTGGACAAGTGGCAGGCTCATTCCTCAATGTGTCAATGCCCAGGAAGCTTCCAAAATGACACTTGCATCAAGGAATTCGACTGGTGATGAGTAAGAGGTTCCAAATCTCCAAGTGGAAGCAAGAACCTCCAAGTGGACTTAAGAACTGAGAGAGGGAGAGGACACTAGTCAGATCTCAAGCTGACTCATCCTCTCTCCAAAATATCTATATATAGATCTCTCCTCAATGAGATCTGGAGGCTGGAATTTTGTTATTGCAAAGAATTGTTGTTGGTTTGTGACTGGGAATATTGGGTGCTTAATGCTTTGAAGGGAGCTGAAGAAGGAATTCCATTCTGCTGGGAAGGAGATGCTGGATTGGAGCCCTATGGGTTGTATCTCTTCCTGAACCCTGTTATCAATCAATAAAGCTATCTTGATTCTTTCCTATATGCTGGTGTATTTTATATGATTGCATTAGTGTATTTGATTTACTTCTAATCTAGAATCATTTATGAATATGTATATTTGCCTTTGTGTTGTGTTCTTCTCTTGTCGCAAGTAGCTGTTCTCTTGTCACAGGTAGCTGCTCTCTTGTGATCTCGTGGGAATCAAGTAGCTGTTCTCTTGATCAAGCGAGGAGGCAAGTAGCTGTGGACACACAAAGAGAAGAGGATCTAGTTCGAGGGACAACCGGAAGACAACGGTAAGTCTACCGATCTCCCCTCTTTCCCATTTCATAAAGGAAGAAATCATAATAGCTGTATTCGTTTGTTGCTAAGGCGCTGTCACACCTTAGGTGGATAGTGTTGTTGGGAAAAGTATCCAATACGGAATGACCCTATCCCACTCTAAGGGTGATAGTACCTCAGCAACAACCGAATGCAAAGCTATTCAAGATTACTTCTTTATGAGATGTAAGAGAGGGGAGAAAGAGATCCACTAACCGTTATCTTCCGCTAATGTTTGATCCAATCTTCTCTCCTTGTTGCTTGCTCCCAGCTCCTTGCTCTTTCACTGGCCCAGCTACACAAAGATCCTGCAAAAGCACAAGAAAGGGAAACTACAAGAAGCATACATCCATAATTGATTCAAGGATTAGAATAAATCAAATATACAAGCATCAATACGCCACAGAGACACATTCATATAGAAGAACCGCAAATGCTTTATTAATGCAAGAAGTAAAGTTCTGAGAGTGTTACAACCATAATAGGCCCAATCCAGCAACACCTCCCAGCAGAAAGAAATCTCCTCTTCACCTCCTTCAAAGCAATCACCCAATAGTTCTATACTCAAACCAACAACACTTCCTTACATTCACCAGATTCCAGCCTCCCTAGACCTCATGAGAGAGCTCTATATATAGGAGTTTTGGAGAAAGGATGAGTCAGCTTGAGTTTGGCATGAAGCTGACTAGTGTCCTCTCCCACTTCAGTTATACTTCAGTTCTTGAGTCCACTTGGAGTTTCTTGCTTCCACTTGGAGATCTAGATCCTCTTACTCATCACAAGGCGAATTCCCTGATCCAAGTGTCATTTTGGAAGCTTCCTGGGCATTTGAAACCTTGCAGAATGACTGTGCCACTTGGCCAATCTCGCCCAGCGCAGGTAGCCTTCATTAGAGTTGACATTCAGCGCAGGTACAGAGTGGAGCAGTTGACATTCAGCGCAGATGCTCAGTGGGGCAGTTGACATGATCCAGAATTAGCTTGTTTTTGAGTGTTTTCAGGTGGAGAACTGATATTTAGTGCTGTGGTTTGTTGACCTTGTTCCTCTAGGGGTAGGAACAACATGTTTAGGGACTTTGGATCCCTTAGATTATCGACATTTCATGCTTCATACTGTAAGGCACAAAAATGTCTATAACAGTTGCCCCCTAAAGTATGAGGTCGTTTATTGGGTGAAATGCTTTATCAGGAGGATCCGAAGTTCATTCAATCGCTGAGAGGTGCCCTGTAATAAAATACAATACAATACATTATTTTTCATTCTGCTTTCATGATCTAGCTGAGGCGGGCATTCCCATGCTCAGCTTTATAAATTCATTTTGGTACATAGAACAGACGATCGTCTGATGGTAGACTGATAATTCTCTGCTGAAATTATCATCCTTTGAGTAGGATGATCATCTGCTGCAATAATGTACATATCAAATGTCTTTATATTTTCTGAATATATATCGCAACCCAGATGGATGAAACTAGATCCGGGGTCTTCAAACTCGTTCGATCTTCACTCTAAGTACAAGTTGATCCATGTGAGAATTGCGCTGAAGTCGAACATGGAAAGACATCGCTTGATTACCGGTCAATAATGTAAACCGTTAACAAGCGCGAGAGGAATCACCAATAATGACAATGACCCTCAAGGTACTGCAGTACAATTCACGTGGTGTGAATAAAGGACTTGGCGTCGAACACCATGCAAAATCTTCTGGTCGAAGGTCATTGATGTATACCTGTCGCCGGAAGTGAGAAACTTGCCATTGAGGCATGCAAGCTTCAAAGTACTGAGGGGGGTGTTCCTAGATCAACTTCTTGGATAATGAGCTGAAGTCGACAAGAAGCGATCCGTCAAAGGAGGGCCTTAATGAATCCCACATCAGTGACACAGAACGGAGCTAATGATTTTAGTGGAGGTGAAAACAATCTGTGAAATATGATTCAGGGTGGCGATCATGGGTGGATGAAGGATAATGTATGGCAGTGGATGGGACACGGTTGACTCTTTCTGAACAACATCTCTTGAACATATAACGACACTGATGTGATGGATCGGTAGCATTACCCCAAATGTGGATGGTTTGGCGAGGACCATGGTGATGAGACCGGTGAATGAAAACAACCCAACCCGATGTGATACGGAGGACAAAGTGTCATGTTCAAGAGCGACTTGCTACCATTAAAGCTTTGAGGTTCTCCCAATTTTTCCCCAGTCATTTCTGACCAGTACCTCTTTATTTTTGTCAAGCTTGAGGAGGATAACATATGCTTGTTCTATAACCTGCCCTTCGGGCAAGCCCATCGCTATGTTTTAACGAGCCTAGCGATAGGGAAACTCGTTCTCGTCTAAAGACAAGTTTGTCGCTATTTAATCATTTTAACGAGTCTAACGACAAGGAAAACTCGGTCCTTTTCATTTTTAGAGAGTCTGAAAAGGTACAAAAAGTTAACTCCAAAATTCCTTTTTCGTCATCTAATCCCTTAAGTCCGAAAAAGTATAAAACAATACAGAAGGGATGAGTTTTCGATAACTTTAACGAGCCGAATAAAACAAGCGCTCGACCTTTTTGTGTAATAATCCCTCAGGTCCAAAAAGATTAAAATCTAGAGGAGGGATAGCTCTTCCGGTCACTTTAACGAGCTGGAAGGCCAAAACTCGGCAAACTTTTCATATTTTACGAGTCAGATGAAAAGAGCTCAAAGAAGACTCGTCTTTTGAGGAACGAGTGATAAACAGGGATAGCAGCAGATTCCAGGTACAGGTTGGAATTTTCCAATCAGGGCAGTGTCACAAGGATGGCTAGGTGAAATCACTCTTCGCAGCTGTTCCTCAAAATAGGTAAACAATCATATGGAGGTGAACGATTGGCCAAATGGAATGGAGGTGGCGGGTGCCAGGGTAAATTTTAAGAACCCCCCCTAAATTTATAAATATAATAAATGGGCGAATCTCCATGGTATATAGGAAAAATGGAAGGCGATTTTATCAATAATATAATATGTATATATAATTTTTTGGCGAATCTCTCACCAGGCATGGCGAATATTTTACTCAATTATAAAATCTTGTAAGATCTTGGCAAGTCTTTCACTAAATAATTAAACTTTGTAAAGTCCTAGTGAATCTTAGCATAGGCTACATGCTGGTTTAATTCCCCCATTTAAATAGGCTACATTCCAGGTGAATACCATAGGTCAATACCATGTGCCATTTTGGTGAATACCATGGGTCAATACCATGTGCCATTTTTATTTTTATTAATTCTAATATTAGGGTTAATAATGGTTTTTTGCATGGTATTAATAACAATCTAGTCCATGGTATTTGTCCCATAGTATTTTGGCCATAGGTTTCACCTAAATATAACCCATTTTTTGAGTGTTCGTAAATATAAGGTGACTTATGGAGTAAATATAAAAAATGTTTTATTTGTTTACCATACCTCTCGTTTATTTATATTTTTATTAATTTACCATACCTCTTTTACAAATATGGTATTTGGCCCATAGGATTCACTTAAATAAAACCTCTTTCTTGAGCCTTCATAAATAGAATGAGGGTCATGGACTAAATATAAAAAGAGGTTTTATTTATTTACGATACGTCTAGTTTATTTATATTTTTATTTATTTACCATACCGTTTGAGTAAGTATAAAAAGACGTTTTATTTATTTACCATACCTCCACTTTACTTATATTTTATTTGTTTACACCGTTACATGTATATAAGGTGACTTATGGAGTAAATATAAAAAATGTTTTATTTATTTACCATACCTCTCATTTATTTATATTTTTATTAATTTACCATACCTCTTTTATAAATATGGTATTTGGCCCATGGGATTCACTTAAATAAAACCTATTCTTGAATATGGGCGAATGGAAGGTTGGAAGTTCTAATTTCAAGGGCTAAATTTACCTTTTTTACCCTCTCCCTTAAAATAAGGTGGGCTATTTGAGGTGATTTGTAAAAATGTACTATGATACAAAATATTCGCCCACTAAAAATTTAAAAACCCTTAATTTCGCCAAAGGGCGAACATTCGCCCCTAAAATTATCCTTGGCGGGTGCAAACACGACCAAGGCTTTTTATGGCTAATAAATTTACGATCACAATGGTTATTTACCGGTACTGGGTTCATTTTTTAATGAGCTTGAATGTGCCAAAATACTGCTCAATGCTTATGTTTATTTTTTAACGAGCATGAATTCCACGTTAAAACTGCTCGGATCTCGCTTTTCTATTTTTTAACGAGCATAAATTCCGCGGTAAAACTGCTCGATATACCAGTCATAAGATAAGAAATGTCTCCTGTGAGATAGCTATTTTTTATGGAGCTTTATCTCACGAAGCTATGCTCCTCATATCCTTTCTTTATGCAAGTTTGGAAACGGCTAATCCTACGAGTTTAAAGGGTTAGACCTACAGGTTTAAAGGGAGGACCTAAAAATTTAAAAAATAAATAGTCGTCCCTTGCTTGCACTCCAAAAGGTTGCATGCCCCCAGGTGTAAGGTATAATTTCAAGGCTGCCCCTACTTATCCGATAAAACATTTGTTTTAAAGGGTGAGGCTTGCCTCTTTCTGGTTACCCAAAGATTGTTTTGTTAACACCATCAAACGAAAACATCTCCTCGGCACTGTCTACCGAAGTAGACAATGGTGAATGACCCTGTTCCGTCAAACACATAACCTTGACAAAAGAATCCTGTTCTAGAACAACCCCTCTTCCATCCATGGACGGGGTACGGACTAGTCATATTCTCCCGCGGAAATTCTACCTTATACCCAAGGTTTCCTCTGCCCAAAGCAGACCAGGATGCATGCCCCCTGGGTTCCAGTCCCATCTTTCTGAATCACTCACACTCATCGGGAAGGAGGACTGGGGGTGGAGACATTTCTTGGGTGAATAGACCATTGAGGGTTGGTATGAGACTATTTGCGATGCGTGATCCCGGAAATGAAAGTTGGTCTACGAGCTTGACCATTCTTCCTTCGTGTGGAAAACGCATTACTCTAAAGAGTGAGGAGACTATAGCTCCCATGCAATATATATAGTCTCGTCCAAGGAGTAGGTTATAATCCAAGGGTCCTTGAACGACCATCACGTTCATTTGAACGGTCTTCCCTTTCAATGTAACAGGCACATTGGGGAGGATCCCTAATGGTCGACTGGTTCCTTTATCAAAACCCGAGAGATTTCTTATCTCAGGAAAAAGCTCTGGGGAACCCAGCGCTTTCCAAGCAATAGAGGAAAGGATACTCACAGATGCCCCTTCATCAATGATAGTTCCAACCATTACCATCCTGTAAATTTGGACGATGATTCTGAATGGTATACTGGCCGGTAACCGGGGTCTGCCTAGTTGGTTCCAATCAAAGGACACAACCAGGTTGCTTGGTGGTGGGACCGAATACACGGCCGGATATGACCCTGACGATGTTCCTTCCTGCGATAAAGGAATGGGCGCATTGCCCTGATGCTCATCAGAATCTGTGTTGATGAAAAGAATCTGGATGGTGTCATCCTTATTCTCTTCAGTGAGGGTGTCATTTGAAGATGAATCTTCATTGACGGTGTCAT
This sequence comes from Pinus tabuliformis, assembly GCA_031772625.1. Taxonomy (NCBI): domain Eukaryota; kingdom Viridiplantae; phylum Streptophyta; class Pinopsida; order Pinales; family Pinaceae; genus Pinus; species Pinus tabuliformis. The sequence goes on along the minus strand of CM062818.1, from coordinate 321,867,970 downwards.
TTGAAGATGAAACCTCTGAAGGCGGAACCGGGTCAACTGCCGTATCGACCTTTAGACTTTCGTCTGGTCTGGATTCAGTAGGTTCATTTTCAATGACTGACACTTCAGCTGACCACTTGAGTGGGGCAGCTGTATTTTCAACCAACGAAGGACTTGGCACGAGTTTTTTGTATCCAGGAGGAAGTCTCAACGGTGAAACCGGGCGATCTTCCAAAACTCTCTTCGCTTCGTCTAAGAAGGGACAACGGTGGATGGCGTGATCGCCTTCACACAGTCTGCAGGGGGATCTTGCTCCCCCTCTTTGTCTTGAACCTTCACTTTCGCTGGTTGACGGTAAGCAATCAACATGGCTATCAAAGGTTGATGCTCCCGAATTGTGCAAACGAGGGGACCAGTCCCTTAGTATCCGGGGAATACAGGAACAATCTCTATGGAAGTGGTCTCCTCTACATATGACACATGGCGATTTAGGCCCGGTCTGTGCTGTGTGTGGATTTTTGTCAGATGTCTTTTGCTTACCCCCAGTCGCCTTAGGCTCCTTCTTCTTCTTCTCCTTCTTCTCCATGGGAGCTTGGCTTTTGCCGGCTCTACCTTGCGAAGATGAAGGATTAGAGGAAGAGTTATAGGAAGTAGAAGGCTAGTGGGCAGCTCTAGACTGATCTAACTGTTGACTCGACTGTTCAGGAACCATGGTGTTCTGAACTGCATTGGTTGAGAATAGCCAGATTGGCAGGCCAATTGTCAGTCCTGGAAGCGACAATGTGGCCATGTGGGGCGCACCAACTTCTCCCCAAGAGGAGAAAGGACTAGGATTTCCATCCTGTGGAATTCCTTGGTTGGGGCGTTCCATGTTCTCAACCTACAGATCAACGCGGGAATTGGAGGTGATTATGTTCCGTTTACAATAAATTTTATAACGACGCTTTAGACACAACTTGCTTTTTCACTTTTTAAGAGTCGAGAAAAAGCTAAAGATGACTCTAGTCTCCTTCGATGTTTTAACGAGCCCGAAGTGACAAATGCTCGGATGGACTTTTTCAGTTATAGAGTTTGAAAAAGGCCAAAAGAAACTGCTCTGGAGTTCTAGGCAGAGGGTGTGCCAAACTTTTCGCAAAACCACATAATACGTTTTACGGTACGAGTGGTCGATCTTCGTGAATGCTGTGTTCACTGCATTGCGATCAGTAGGGCGGCCGACACGGTTTCCTATTGGATAAAGGCTTTGTTCCTATAGGGGTCTCCCAATATATACGCGACGGTACGTGGGAGCACAAGTCCGTATTGATACTTATCGATTCACCGTGGAGGAATCACCCAACCACTCAACGCTAAGATATCACGTTTAACGACGCCGGAACACGTCTCTAGCTTAGACCTCTATGTGTTGGCGTTATGTTTCAATGCGTTGTTATGTAAATTCAATTTATTTTAAGGTTGATCTTGTTTAGCAGTTTGCCTTTATGGATCACCACGAGATGTATGACAACACTCCTAAATGCAGTCTAAGATGATAAGCAAGCTTTTCAATCTTTCAACTTTGAAAATCTTAATTACTGAGGGAAAAGAAAGATAACATCTTTTCACACAGATCATAGAGCACACACTAATGCACTTTTTCCTAAATCAACATGCAAACTGTCATAATGCACATGCACAATGCAAGTATTTCTTTTCCCCTTCTTAATGTTTGTGCGACACAAAAAGAAAGCTGTTGTATAACTTTGAATTCAATTTCAAGTGAAAGCAAACAAGCTTGTCCAAAATCAAAAGACACCTTAAGATTTACTTGTTTCGACACTAGAAATATATAAACTCAAACCATATGACGAAAGCAAAAGCTCAATAAGCTATAAACAGCAAACAAACTAACTCTTAAGATCAAAACGACACTTTATCACAGGTCTAAGAGGTCACAGCAAGACTAGTTCACTTTCGTTATGGGAAACTGTAAATGATGTAAGAAATACACAAAGAACAAATACAGTTTCTTTATACTACCGAGGCGGAATAGTGGCAAGGAAAGTTGGTTTCAGATAGGCACATTGACTGGTAACATGCAGCAAAAACAAGGGTGAAAACAGGGCAAGAAACAGCAGGAAACCCCAGTAGCACAAGGCAAGACTGGTCCAGCGCAGGTGGGACACTGTCTGTTTGACCTTCAGCATAGGTAGCCCCTTCGGGAACTGCGCTGAAATGCAGACAGCCTTCACAGCAGTTGCACTGAAGAACGAAACTTTCGTTTCTCTTGGTTTCCGAGTCACAGATTGCTCAAAAATTCACAGTTTTTGGCCAAATCAGAAGCTATCAGTCAAGTACACACTAAGGGATGACAAGGAGGATGAAAAGCTATCACTAAGAGCTTATTAGATTCCTTGTGGATCAGCTCTTCAAATCATAAACTTGCCCAGAAACTGAGCTAGAGTAGCTGCCCTCTACTTTGCATTTGAAAGATCCAAATGCAGTTCGATTCCGTACTCCCTTTGTTTATGAAATGAATAGCAAAAAACACAAACAACCAACAAGATACGATCCCCAACGGAGTCACCAATTTGTTGTTGGGAAAAGTATCCAATACGGAATGACCCTATCCCACTCTAAGGGTGATAGTACCTCAGCAACAACCGAATGCAAAGCTATTCAAGATTACTTCTCTATGAGATGTAAGAGAGGGGAGAAAGAGATCCACTAACCGTTGTCTTCCGCTAATGTTTGATCCAATCTTCTCTCCTTGCTGCTTGCTCCCAGCTCCTTGCTCTTTCACTGGCCCAGCTACACAAAGATCCTGCAAAAGCACAAGAAAGGGAAACTACAAGAAGCATACATCCATAATTGATTCAAGGATTAGAATAAATCAAATATACAAGCATCAATACGCCACAGAGACACATGCATATAGAAGAACCTCAAATGCTTTATTAATGGAAGAAGTAAAGTTCTGAGAGTGTTACAACCATAATAGGCCCAATCCAGCAACACCTCCCAGCAGAAAGAAATATCCTCTTCACCTCCTTCAAAGCAATCACCCAATAGTTCTATACTCAAACCAACAGCACTTCCTTACATTCACCAGATTCCAGCCTCCCTAGACCTCATGAGAGAGCTCTATATATAGGAGTTTTGGAGAAAGGATGAGTCAGCTTGAGTTTGGCATGAAGCTGACTAGTGTCCTCTCCCACTTCAGTTATACTTCAGTTCTTGAGTCCACTTGGAGTTTCTTGCTTCCACTTGGAGATCTAGATCCTCTTACTCATCACAAGGCGAATTCCCTGATCCAAGTGTCATTTTGGAAGCTTCCTGGGCATTTGACACCTTGCAGAATGACTGTGCCACTTGGCCAATCTCGCCCAGCGCAGGTAGCCTTCATTAGAGTTGACATTCAACGCAGGTACAGAGTGGAGCAGTTGACATTCAGCGCAGATGCTCAGTGGGGCAGTTGACATGATCCAGAATTAGCTTGTTTTTGAGTGTTTTCAGGTGGAGAACTGATATTTAGTGCTGTGGTTTGCTGACCTTGTTCCTCTAGGGGTAGGAACAACATGTTTAGGGACTTTGGATCCCTTAGATTATCGACATTTCATGCTTCATGCTGTAAGGCACAAAAATGTCTATAACAGATAGGATCGTCCTGCATAGGCATTTTTTCCCACAACAAATTGGCGACTCCGCTGGGGGCATCTACGATCCTCAGTTACCAGCTCAACTAGCTTTCCTTATTCAAGTGAAAGCCCTCAACAAAACTGTTCACCGAACAATTATTGACGAGGGGGCATCTACATGTATTATGTCAATGAGTTGCTGGAAAACTTTAGGATCTCCAACCTTGTCGCGATCTTCGACGACATTAAAAGCTTTCGACGGAAGGACTTATACCCCTTACGGTATCTTTAATAACTTGAAGGTTGAACTGGGAGGAAAAGCAGTAGAAATAGATGTTGAAGTCATCGATGGGAATCTTGACTACAACATCCTACTGGGTAGACCATGGATCTATGCCATGGCAGCTGTTGTGTCGACTTATTTTAGGAAGATCGCATTCCCGTTTGAAGGAGGGATTACGGTCGTCGACCAACAGAACTTCCTCCCTAATGGTTCACAAGTTACAGGAAGCATTCCCATGATCCATGAGAGCAACCATTCACTTCAAGATATCGGAGTAGGTCTACTGAAAGACCCCACAATGATGGGAACTTTCGCGCTTCCACCTCCTATATACATAGGAAATATAGCGTTAGTAGCAACCTGCAACATGATATCTTCCGTGAAGGTCGCAAAAGACGATGTCGACATGGATCATGCGATGGTTTTGCCCCCAAGCCCTATAGAAATATTGTAGCAATCAATGTTTCGGGCATGGGAGGCGAACCCAAATCAACGCTCGTCAAGCGTTTGGGTAGATAGGTCTAGAGAATATGGTACCCCATTAGATCCTTGGTCGAAAGTGCATGGGACTGACGAAGGAATCTTACAATCAATGTTGATTGAGGGGGCACCGTGGAATGATTACCACCATCGTTCCCTTCTTCCGGAATATGAAGAAGATACTCAACATGACCTTTACCACCCTTCAGTTTTTGAATTCCTATCAAATACTGTAAATACGGTGGATTCCGAGCGAAACTTATCCAATATTGAAGAGACTATAGCCATAAATATCTCGACTAAAACAAATGTTGTAGAGAATATTTATGTCGGCAAAGGTTGTTCCCCTTCAGAACTGGAAATATATAACGCTCTTTTTTGCGAATTTAGAGAAGTCTTTGCTTGGTCATATGATGAAATGCCAGGCATAGACTCGAGTATCGTTGAACATGAAATTAAAATGTATCCTGATGTCAAACCAGTAAGACAACGGCTTCGGCAGGTGCACCCCAAGAAAGCCGCTGCCATTAAAGCAGAAGTTGAAAAGCTCCTCCATGTTGATTTCATCTACCCAGTTCCTCTAACCAATTGGGTATCGAATATTGTCCCTGTTATGAAGAAACAAGGGACAATCAGAGTGTGTGTCGATTATAGGGATGTAAACCAAGCTTGTCCAAAGGACAACTACCCTACACCCTTCATCGACCAGATAATTGATGAATGCGCCGGATGTGAAATCTTTTCATTTATGGATGGATTTTCCGGGTATAATCAAATAAATATCCGCCCACAGGACCAGTCAAAGACTGCATTTATTTGTCCGTGGGGCACATTCGCTTATCGAAAATTACCCTTTGGTTTAAAGAACGCAGGGGCGACGTTTCAGAGGGAAATGAATTATGCCTTCCATGACATCAAGAACATCGTTCAACCTTATCTCGATGAGCTTCCGGCTCATTCGCGAAAGCGGACTGATCATCCGCAACATTTAAGAGCGATATTTCTACGTTGCCGACACTACAAGATAAGACTCAATCCGCACAAATGTGTGTTTTGCGTCGGTTCTGGTCGTTTACTTGGCTTTGTAGTCTCTAAGGATGGGATTCGTCTCGACCCTTGCAAGGTTCAGGCAATCATTAATTTGCCTCCACCTTCAAATTTGCTTCAGATTCAGAAACTCCAAGGGAAAGCAAACTTTCTGAGGAGGTTCATTCCAAATTACGCAGAACTTGCTAAAGGTTACACTCGTCTTTTGAAAAAGGATGTACCTTTTGTCTGGGATCAGGTAGCGCAAGCTTCCTTTGATGCTCTCAAAGATTCTCTAGTAAAAGCATCATTAATGTATGCCCCAGACTATCAAAGAGATTTTAACCTGTATCTGGCTGCAGCGGATACGACCATTGTGATGGTTTTAGTTCAAGAAGTCGATGGAATTGAACATCCTATATATTATTTAAGTAAAAACCTAAATGATACAGAAAGTAAATATTCTTATGTTGAAAAACTAGCGCTTGCAGCTGTTCAAGCGATTCAAAGATTTCAACATTATGTCCTCTTTTGGAAAACTACCATTTTGTCAGATTGCAACCCCATGACTTATATACTGTCGCGACAGTTGCTGGGGAGCAAATATTCAAAATGGATAGCGATCCTTCAAGAGTTTGATCTGGAATTTGTAAAATCCAAATCAAAGAAAGCTCTAGTTTTCGCAGAATTATTATGCGACCTCCCATCGTCGTCCAACGATGAAACATCCGAAGAATCAATCGTGGACGAGAATTTGTTTCTGATATCTACAAGTGATGAGTGGTATGGAGATATCATAGTTTATCTCCAAACCCAAAAGTTCAGGCCTAACACCTCTCACTCTGAACAGAAACGTATACGATACCAAGCCAAAGACTACATGATCGTCGGTGATACGCTTTACCGGCGTGGTATCGATACAGTTCTGAGAAGGTGCCTTACCCATGAGGAGGCCGAAAAAGCCCTGAATGAGTGTCATTCAGGCGCGTGTGGAGGGCATCAATCTGGATATGCAACAGCACAAAAAATCTTACGAGCAGGATACTTCTGGCCAACCATGTTCAAAGATTGCATAATCGCAGTCAGAAGTTGCCATACTTGTCAAATTTTTGATAGCAAAACCAGAAGACCGCCTACACCTTTACAGCCAATAGTTGCTGTTGGGCCTTTCGCCAAATGGGGCATCGATTTCATGCAATGTAACCCCACCTCGATCGGGGGGCATGGGTATATTATAGTCGCTGTTGACTATTTTACCAAATGGGCCGAGGCGATGCCTACATTGGATAACACTGGTGAAACAGCTGCCCTTTTCTTTTTCAATCATGTAGTCGCCAGGTTCGGCGTACCACAGGCTATAGTTACAGATCATGGATCGCATTTTCGCAATCACATGATGGTCGAATTATCTGCCAAGCTAGGGCTATCTCACGACAGCTCTACCCCGTATTATCCGCAAGCCAACGGACAAGTTGAAGCAATCAACAAGGTCCTGAAGCGTATGTTGCAAAGGATGATCGGGGTTCATAAAAGAAGGTGGCACCTAATCCTGTACTCAGCCTTGTGGGCTTACCGAACGTCGGTAAAGAACGCGACCGGATTCACACCTTTCCAACTGGTGTATGGCCTGGAAGCAGTCTTGCCAATCCAGTGCGAAATTTCGTCGCTTAAACTCGCAATTGATCTCCTCCCCGGAACTTCAGAAGAAGAGGCTCGTTTCTTGGAATTAATCCAATTGGATGAAACCCGTCGTGACGCCGCTTTGGCTAACGAAGCCCATAAGAAACGGGTCAAGGCGCAGTTCGACAAAAATGTCAAACCCCGTGTCTTCTCAGAAGGTGACTTGGTCTTGCTTTATGACCAAGAATCCGATAAATTGGGAGCAGGAAAATTTAATTCCTTATGGATGGGCCCCTATATTGTTAAACGAGTGTTAGCAAAAGGAGCCTACGAGTTAATGGATTATGACGGAATTCCACTGGCGCAACCCCGCAACGGGTTGTACCTCAAGCGTTACTATGCTTAAATAGTAACCTGCATGCTTTTGTTGTATTTTGTTTTCGCTAAAGTATTTGTTCTGGTCGAGTGATCCACCTCTTTCATTTGTTGCAGATGTCAAACCTTCTAGAGACATGTGTTGGATATGCCGATGGAGCGAGTCGTAATTCGCGAAACCTATCCTCCGCAGCCTGGGCCATTTTTGATCCAAGCGGTGAGTTAGTAAGTTTCAGAGGTGTGTGTATTGGGCAATCAACGAATAACATCGCTGAGTATAGCGCGTTGATAGAACTACTCTCTGATGCCATCACCCATGGTATACGCCGACTAATTGTCAGGCTAGACTCGCAACTCGTAATACTACAACTCAATGGTATATATTCCGTTCGCAATCCAGCTATTTATCGCATGTTCCTAAGGGTTAAGATTTTGGAAAGACAATTTGATTCAATTCAATACCAGCATATTTCCAGAAACTTAAACACATTAACCGACTCATTAGCAAATTATGTGTTAGATAGACATTTGCGACATTTATAAAAAGAGACACATCATCAATGATTGTACATATGGATCATATAACTCAACCAGAATAAAACTCGAAAATCAAAATATATATATAAGCTGTTTATCGTTCATACATAATGTTCTGTAACCAAGACAAAATCGGTCATATGACCCAAAAACTCAAAAATGCTAGGGGGCATCCTAGCCTAGTGGTGCTCATGATAGCACGTCACGGCCTGTGCAATCATGCGCAAGAGACGAGTCCATCGTCTAGGCACACCAGTAGTATTACGCTGCAACTGTAAAGGTAACTCATCAATCCTCACATCGGGAATGCCGAGAGTAAGAATCTCAACCTGCTCCTGCACAGTTGTAAGAGTCTCTGCCACATCAAGGTCGCGGAGAATAACCCTCCCAGCAGTCTCCCCTGCTGGGGCAGCAACTGGCGCTTTCGGGCGAGCTGCTGGACGAACAGGACCAACATCTGCATGCACACATGAGTTTGATCAAAGTCTTGATAGAATAAAGCACAACGACATTATAAATAAGAACAGTAAACAGTAATATGGTCGAAGATTTTACCAATAGCGGCCCACTGTTCGCCATCCGGTAGCACCAAACCCGGATCACCTCGGAAATCCATGCCAACATATGGGTACTCGGAATAGACCATCTCCTGGCGCTCGAACCACCTGAAGAAGGTATCAGTGAAAGTAATCTGAGATTGACCGACATGTCTAGACATGTGATCAACCCATCTCTGCATGCGTGGCTCGGTAGGAGAAGGCAAGTCGAGTGCGATATACTGAGGCTGCATCAGTGGTATTTTCTCCAAGGCAAAGGCAGTCAGAATAGAACCATACCCAAAGTTCTTCAGCTTCCCGTCCTTTACCTTGGTCAATTGACTTTTCATCTGAACAAGTACTGCATCACACCAGTTGAATACTTTCAGTTGGAGACACTCCAAGGCGTGCTGCACATAAGATCTGTTGGCAACATGTAGAGATGCGCTACCGGCCATCCTACCAATAGTATACAGAATGGACCTAAGAGACCTGTCAGTGATCTCACGGATAACAACCTTGCCGTCTCTGCTCAGCTGGGAACCTTCCCTGCAATACTGACGGACATAATCTCTCACGGAGTCATTCCCCCGGGCCGAACCTGACAAAGAAATGGGGGCACCCCGCCTTGACAACCCAGTCAAGAAGTAAATGTCTACTATGGTCAAGGGGATGCATTTTCCCCTAATATGGAATACTTGGTTAATAGGGTCCCAAGCATCAAGCATATACTGCAGTAAAGATATCTGTGCTCTCATACCAGAGATACGGAAGAACTTCAGTAGGCCACAGTTCCGCAGCGCATTCACCGTGACAGGGTCATGGAGGGCAATCATGTCCTCCTCTTCATGTTCTCGTTCTCGCCATGTAAGGGACATTTTGCTCAAAGATCCCTGCAAAACAAACAAGAAGAAGAGTAAGTTCCTGGATTTGATGAAAAACTGGCAAAATTTCATCCAAAAAACTGTGCATAGAACTGCTTTTCTGAGATCAACGCAGTTGGCAAGTGTCCTACCTGCGTTGAAAGTCAAACTGCCTTAAGGCAGCTTGACATTCAACGCAGGTTTCGAATGGACTGCCTGCGCTGATGATAGAGCGCCCTAGCAAAACCCCAGGGGCTCATGGGGACAGGAAAACAGGCACATAATTGAAAAAGGAAACCATGAAAAGAAAGAGCTAGGGTTTAGCTCCTACCTGGTCCAGACGGCGCTGAAAATCGTTTGCAGAATCTCCCGGAATCCGCTGGTGAAAATCAAGGGGGAAGAGGCACCTCCAGAGCTCCAACAAACCAAGTTCAAATGAAATGGTAAAATGAGAGGTAAAAACACCTTTTAATGGCTTTTTACGAAGTTCAAAGCGAAATATTAGGGTTATAATCTCATTTTCATGCAAATGTTATTCATTTCTAACTAAGTTTGATGCAGCAATTGAGAATGCAGTACTATCCTTGAAAAGAGAAAAGCTAGTTATGGTAAAAATCAAAATTTGACTATATATCGAGCAGTTTTAGCATAAAGTTCATGCTCGTTAAAAAATAAACGCAAGATCCGAGCAGTTTTAATGTGATCTTCATGCTCGTTAAAAAATAAATATAAGCAGTGAGCAGAGTTTCCTCCAGTGTTTAAGCTCATTTTTAACTAAAAAATGAACCTATCCCGGTAAATAACCACTGTGATCGTAAATTTATCAGCCGTTAAAGCCTTGGTCGTGTTTGCACCTGCCACCTCCACTTTTCATTTGGCCGATCGTTCACCTCCATATGATTGTTTACCCATTTTGAGGAACAGCTGCGAAGAGTGATTTCACCTAGCCATCCTTGTGACACTGCCGTGATTGGAAAATTCCAACCTGTACCTGGAATCAGTTGCTATCCCTGTTTATCACTCGTTCCTCAAAAGACGAGTCTCCTTTAAGCTCTTTTCAATTGACTCATAAAATATGAAAAGATTGCCGAGTTTTGGCCTTCCAGCTCGTTAAAGGACAGGAAGAGCTATCCCTCCTCTAGAGTTTAATCTTTTTGGACCTGAGGGATTATTGCACAAAAAGGTCGAGCGCTTGTTTTATTCGGCTTGTTAAAATTATCGAAAACTCATCCCTTCTGTATTGTTTTATACTTTTTCTGACTTAAGGGATTAGATGACGAAAAAGGAATTTTGGAGTTAACTTTATGTACCTTTTCAGACTCTCTAAAAATGAAAAGGACCGAGTTATCCTTGTCGTTAGACTCGTTAAAATTGTTAAATAGCGACAAACTTGGCTTTAGACGAGAACGCGTTTCACTATCGCTAGGCTCGTTAAAACATAGCGATGGGCTTGCCCAAAGGGCAGGTTATAGAACAAGCATATGTTATCCTCCTCAAGCTTGACAAAAATAAAGAGGTACTGATCAGCAATGACTGGGGAAAAATTGGGAAAAAAATCAAGAAAACTTTGATGGTAGCAGGTCGCTCTTGAACATGACACTTTTCCTCCGTACCACAATTGGGTTGGGTTGTTTCATTCACCGGTCACATCACCATGGTCTCGCCATACCATCCATATTTGGGGTAATGCTACCGATCCATCGCATCAGTGTCGCCATATGTTCAAGAGAAGTCGTTCAGAAAGAATCAACCGGGTCCCATCCACTGCCATACATTATCCTTCATCCATTCATGACCGCCACCCTGAATCATATGTCACAGATCGTTTTCACCTCCATTAAAATCATTAGCTCCGTTCCGTGTCACTGATGTGGGATTCATCAAGGCCCTCCTTTGACGGATCGCTTCTTGTCGACATCAGCTCATTATCCAAGAAGTTGATCTAGGAACAACCCCTTCAGTACTTTGAAGCTTGCATGCCTCAATTACAAGTTTCTCACTTCCGGCGACAGGTATACATCAATGACCTTCGACCAGAAGATTTTGCGTGGTGTTCGACGCCAAGTCCTTTATTCACACAACGTGAATTGTACTGCAGTACCTTGAGGGTCATTATCATTATCGGTGATTCCTCTCGCGCTTGTTAACGATTTACATCATTGGCCGGTAATCAAGCGATGTCTTTCCATGTTCGACTTCAGCGCAATTCTCACATGGATCGACTTGTACTTAGAGTGAAGATCGAACGAGTTTGAAGACCCCGGATCTAGTTTCATCCATCCGGGCTGCGATATATATTCAGGAAAGATAAAGACATTTGACATGTACATCATTGCAGCAGATGATCATCCTACTCAAAGGATGATAATTTCACCAAAATTATCAGTGTACCATCAGACGATCGTCTGTTCTATGTACAAAAATGAATTTATAAAGATGAGCATGGGAATGCCCACCTTAGCTAGATCATGAAAGCAGTATGAATCATAATGTATTGTATTGTATTTTATTACAGGTCTCCTCCCAGCAGATGGATGAACTTCGGACCCTCCTGGATAAAGCATTTCACCCGATAAACGGCCTCATACTTTAGGGGGCAACTGTTATATACATTTTTGTGCCTTACAGCATTGAGCATGAAATGTCCATAAACTAAGGGATCCAAAGTCCCTAAACATGTTGTTCCTACCCCTAGAGGAACAAGGCAAACTAATCACAGTAATTCACAGAAGTTCTCCACCTGAAAACACTAAAAAACAAGCCAATTCTGGATCATGTCAACTGCTCCACTGCGCATCTGCGCTGAATGTCAACTGCTCCACTGTCTGCCTGCGTTGAATGTCAACTCCAACAAAGGCTACCTGCGCTGAGCGTAATTGGACAAGTGGCAGGCTCATTCCTCAATGTGTCAATGCCCAGGAAGCTTCCAAAATGACACTTGCATCAAGGAATTCGACAGGTGATGAGTAAGAGGTTCCAAATCTCCAAGTGGAAGCAAGAACCTCCAAGTGGACTTAAGAATTGAGAGAGGGAGAGGACACTAGTCAGATCTCAAGCTGACTCATCCTCTCTCCAAAACATCTATATATAGATCTCTCCTCAATGAGATCTGGAGGCTGGAATTTTGTTATTGCAAAGAATTGCTGTTGGTTTGTGACTGGGAATATTGGGTGCTTAATGCTTTGAAGGGAGCTGAAGAAGGAATTCCATTCTGCTGGGAAGGAGATGCTGGATTGGAGCCCTATGGGTTGTATCTCTTCCTGAACCCTGTTATCAATCAATAAAGCTATCTTGATTCTTTCCTATATGCTGGTGTATTTTATATGATTGCATTAGTGTATTTGATTTACTTCTAATCCTGAATCATTTATGAATATGTATATTTGCCTTTGTGTTGTGTTCTTCTCTTGTCGCAAGTAGCTGTTCTCTTGTCACAGGTAGCTGCTCTCTTGTGATCTCGTGGGAATCAAGTAGCTGTTCTCTTGATCAAGCGAGGAGGCAAGTAGCTGTGGACACACAAAGAGAAGAGGATCTAGTTCGAGGGACAACTGGAAGACAACGGTAAGTCTACCGATCTCCCCTCTTTCCCATTTCATAAAGGAAGAAATCATAATAGCTGTATTCGTTTGTTGCTAAGACGCTGTCACACCTTAGGTGGATAGGATCGTCCTGCATAGGCATTTTTCCCCACAACAAGTAGTACCAAGATTTGTTTGGTGAATTAACTCTAAATCTGGGTCAGGCCCCAACAAGCCAACAAATAGTTCCGATGCTGGGACCGAGATCTGCATAGAGATGTCTGATGTTGTATCATTGAAATCCGACAAAAAAAGGAATTGAAGAGTGGTTGGACAGAAAGATTCACGAGTTCGCGGCACAGGAAAATGGGAATCTGCGATTATCGAAGGAAGAGTGGTTATATTACTACTTATATACGGAAATCCATGAAATTTTCTTTGCATCCTTCCCTACTGAGTTGTACGAGTGGATCGCGAGGCTAGCAGATAGCCAGGGAAGGTGTAAACTCAACAAACCTATTGTGTGGACTCCAGAGTTGGTGCGCACATTGGAAACATTAGAAGATAGGATCGTGCACGCCATCGATTACTGGCTGGATCAGATCATAGGAGGGTTCATCACTGAATTTGCGGTAGATACTTCAATCAGCTATAGCGAGGCAAAACGACGCTTCCTCAAGGGACCGCGAGGTAAGTACATTAAATCTTTGAACACTTGGACTAAAATGCTACTGTGTGAAAAGCGAGTTATGCGAATAAATTGATGTTTGGGGCTATGTAGAGTGGGAGGATCTACAGAGACGAAGGTAGCATAGAACTAGAAACTATCCCCTTGATTTCACCTCCGCGAGGAGGCGAAGAAGAGCCAGCGAAGGTTTCACCAAGAAGTGTGATCAATCTAATAAAGTAGAGAATGCCACACATACCACCCCCACCCACACCACAACCAGTTTCACCATCTTCACCCTCGACTTCGCCCATACCACCTTCGCCACCACCACGAAGCAGTATGGCCAGTGCAATAAAGCTACCAATGTTCAAAGGATTAGGGAATGAAGATCCGGACCAATTTTGGTTCGTGGTAAAAGCGGTATGGGAAGTACAGAGTGTCATGGATGACAATATAAGGAAGGCAACATTGGTTAGTGCTCTGCAAGATCACGCGCTGACTTGGTATATTAAGCATTCCAATGACAATCCGAATGTGGGGATAGTGGATATCGAGACTGCACTAAACAAATAATTTAGCCGGCCAAAGTCGAAGGCATAGTCGATCATTGGATTCAAGGAAATATCAATGCTACCAAGGAAACCACGTGGGAGTTGGATCAAAGACTGAAGTTCACAATTCGCGAAGCGAACATGACCTTAACAGATGGGCAACACCACGAATGGTTTGTAGCCTCGTTAACACCGCATCTACGGAAAACGTTGTCGCAACAAAGGCTAACCAATTAGGCTGAGGCTTTGGAGGTTGCAATGAGATTACACGAGGCTCTGATACAAGATCCTAACCTGGGAGTCTAGTAGATTCACGCACAGTTGAAGAAGTTGTGCCTTGAGATGTAGAGTTTGAAACAAGACAGGACGGCTCATCCAGAAGTGCACGATGAGGTATGGTGTGTAAAGTGCAATGGCCAGGGGCACGACAAGGACCACTGCCCGATGTTCGTGAATTAACTCACGGGAGGAGGACCAATGCCATTGCGACTGGAGGCACAAGTAGGAACAAGTGCGACACTTGCATTGTGGTGCGTAATTTTCCAGATAGGAGGGAAGCATGCTACAAATAACTGCCATCTATTACAGAAGTATACACAGAATTCCTAGCAGTTGTTCTGTAATTTCTGCAGGTCAGTAGGCCATGATGAGTGCACTTGTAAAAGCTATGAATTGATGATGGATCAAACTCCCACCTATAGAGTTCAGGCCGAAACACGACCCCTCGATCAAAATGTAGGAATGGCATGCATTGGATTTCAGGGGCGAGGATGAGGTCGAGGTGGAATGGGATCAAGAAGAGGTTGAGGACAACTGATATGTTACAATTGCAGAAGGGCGGGGCATTATGCTCGCGATTGTACAAATCTAATGAGACCATCCTTGTTATATTGTACACAGTTTGATCATGAGATGGAGGACTGTCCCATGCTGATAGCGAGGTTGCATGATAAAGGAGCACTCCAACCTCCCCCAACTTAGAACCTGCAAATGATGAGGTCTGAGCCCTGTCAGGAAGATCCAATGTAAATATTGTGCTCCGGAGTGGTATCACGATAGGGGATGACAAAGGCAAGTAGCCCGAAGAAAGTACCTAGGTTCGCAAGGCTCCAACAAAGGAACCATAATTTGATTTGGAGCGCGCTAACGAGACATTCATGGAAGCTAAGAGGAGCTTCGTGGATGCCTCCACTTCAGGAAGTAAAGACAGACTGGAGCTGGAAATGTACCCATCTATGTTCACTACATTCTTGGAGACATTCATGAAGCTACTGCAAGACAACAAGGTTGTAAAGGGGCTGTAAGAACTCATAACTAGATGTGCTGGGATCGCGCCAGGAGAGCCGCGCGTAGTTCGGAAGCTCGAGAAGCACATGACATGAACAGGAAGGGAGATGCGATTGACCGTGCAAATCGGGGAATATGAAATGAATCAAGTGATTTTAGATCTAGGATCAGACGCGAACTTCCTTCTAAAGCAGACATGGGAGCGCATGGGCATGCATGTGCTGCAATGGTCTCCTATCCAACTATGAATGGCGAACCAGCAAAGATCCTACCTATGGGAAGATTGCAGGGAATCACAGTAGATATCGAAGGTGCGAGCGCGCTAGCAGATTTCAAAGTGATAGAGATTGTTGATGATAGCAATCCCTATCCCGCGCTACTAGGAATAGATTGGGCCACTGACATGAATGGAGTGATAAATGTAAAGAAGTGCAAGATGACTTTTGAGAAAATGTCACTGCGCGCAGTGGTACCTTTAGATCCTGCGGAAGGATCATGCTACACAGAGCCAATGCGCGACTACAACAACAACGATGATCTAGACTGTATCTACAAGATAACTGCGTGCAAGCAAGACTGGGTAAATCCAACCTTGGATGGTCGAATCTCGTGGGAGCACGAAAGCTCATGTACGTCAGATTCTGACGAAGAGATAGAATGATGGTAGAACCGGTTACATGAGGTAACCACGGTCAACTGTAACATGATGACAAGGTTGTTGCACTGCGTAGCAATAAAGGTAAGGGATATGCCTACGTACGATGGGTTAGGTGAAGTGGAGGAGTTCTTGAAATTTTTTTGAAAAAGAAGTGCCAAAACAATAACTTTTCGATGCTCTAAAATGGGTACTGTGCGCTACGCCCGCAAGGTGGTTGGGTACGCACCAGCAAAGTTTTGAGCACTGGCGCGTTTGCAGAAGGATGATGTGCCTACGATTTGGGAAGCCTGAGATGCATATAAAAGCCAAGTATGATGGATTAAATGGCCCGCGTGCCCAACTTTCTAGATGGATACAGGCATATGGTGCACAACCTGCACGAAGGAACACCGTCCTCGCAGTAGGAAACATGATCGGTAAGCAGGAGTGGGCAAGACAAGGGCACAAACGACCCCTCCATTTGGGACCGGGAAGTATGTTTAGACCAAGCACACAGAATCATCTTCATGTAGAAGCTTTTGAAAAAGTACGCGAAGCACTAAACACGGTCCACCATGGGAAGTGGGCTAACTGGGATATGCGTACCAACGGTTCTATGGGCATATAGGACCGTGTGCAAAACCCTGACTGCGCAGGCACTGCCCAGGTTAGAGTATGAAGCAACTGAAGTAAGCCCGATAATACTTGGAGAACTTAGGCCACGCATGATCACACCAATAGATGTGACAGTTCACGAAACCTTGGACACAGAACTCCAATAGTAAAATTTTAGGCTCCAAGAACTTGAAAAAGAAAGGGTGCGATTAAGGAGGAAAAGTGCTTTGATAGAAGTGGAAGTCAAGAAGCTGGAAGATGAGATAAGGAATGAGTTTCTCGATAAGAAGACCATGGTGATAAAATAGGGTGCACACGATCATGCTGACAAGCTTGAGGACTATCGCCGCAAATTGAGTAGTCTGATGCCTTGGCTTGGACCACATATTACTAAGAGAATTAACCAGGGTGATGCGCTGCAGAGGATAAGGTGCGCGACACGGCCAGTAACAGAAAAAGGTAGGTATTTCCCAGAAAGAATGTTGGATGATGGGAGGAAACCGCACATAGGTGGCACAACCACCGACTAGGTGAGGAAGGAATAGTCTTAGTGCTCTAGGCAGTTGAAAGGGAGTGCTGGACTATAAACTATTCTGCTCGGGAGCTGTGCGACATTGGAGATGCGCGCAGAAGCAAAGATTCACAAGATCTGTGACCGCGCATAGGGGCTGCACTGTCGCATGGGTTGGCCAGAAAGTGATCGTTGAAGTCACTATTCATGATGGGATGCTCAACTTGAGGGAAAATGGAGCAGGCGACAGGCATTTAAGATGCGATTTATGGGCAAGATTTGGGAAAATCTGCCGCCAAGGGAGCATTAATGAACCAGATTTGGGGGGAGCTGTCGAATTCAAATTCAAAAAGCACTATAAATTACAAAGGGTTGCCCAGCAAACAACACCTAGTCATTTGCGAATTGAGCTATTGAGAAGAGCCCTTATTATTGAGTGCTGAGTGTTGATTGAGCCCTTGAGATCGTGAGTGATAGATTTCTGCATAGATACAATGACAACAACTAAGGATGTTATGGAGATAACAAGAATAACCCCAGAGGAGGCCGAGCAGGCCTTGACTATGGGAGATGTTTCGAAAGGCGACAGTATTGTGGTAGAAATCCTGAAATCACTGCACACGCCAAGACCCAAGGATAGACAAGCAATGGTCCCCATACATGTGTCCCCGCGGAACACTCTATGTAGCAAACTGTCAATGGAGGAGAAGGGGAAAGCCATCACCATAGAGCCGGATGAAGAACAAGAATATCTGGAGGATCTTATCATTACGGAGGATGAGGATGAAGGCATGGAGGAGGATACTCAGCCTACGTACCATGTGACAAAATTTCCCGCCTATGTCCCCCCATGAAAAGGGAAGGCGAAAGTGCCCAAGGACCTAGACGAAACCAAGAGCTCACTCCAGACCCTACTCCTCCCAGACAACATTATGTTTGAAGGCACGCACCTGGGACGCGTGTTGAGCCTAAAATTTGAAGATTGGTACCTCGCTGACCACGAGAAGTTCCCTCACCTTGAGACCAGGAACCTTATGAAGCCCAAGCAGATCACTACGGCTAGGGTTACAGAACTAGAGTCGCGAAAGTGGTTGCGCAGAGTGGAAAAGGCTAGGCTACTAAATCTGCTCTAGGTACTGCACTTCCACCATGTACCAATAACCATTTTTGTCATCAGGAAGTTGCTCTGCCTGGTGCATGATGGTTGTTTGTGGTTGGAGGAGCCCATCCCCATCACGATAGACCTGATTCACCGCATCTCCCAGCTTCCATGCAAAGTAGAGGACCTCGCGGACATATCAGAAGGGAAGGGCAGTGACTTGGCTATCTCGGAGGACATGAAGAAAAGGTACAAGCTAAAAAAGAAGAAGAGGGGCTATGCCATCTCCAACATCAAGGAAAAAGCAGTGCGCGTGGCGACCCAGATCCTGGTAGGAAAGGTCATGCACAAGTGTCACACGGACGAAGTACCCACGCCGGTGGTAGCACTGGCTGAGTAGTGCGCAGAGGGGGTCCAGTTTAACTGGTCCGAATTCCTCTACAAGGAGGTTTTAGAAAATTGCTGTGAATCTCAAGAATAGGGAAAAATGTTCCACTATGCATGGCTTTTGTTATCCATAGTGCTCGTGGCTAGGGAATTGCCGGAGGATAGCCAATTCCCTATAATTGACAGGGATTTACTAGGGGCCGCGAAGTACTCTTCGCTCTGGGCCATGAAGGATGCTAAGAGGATACGCGAGAGAAAAATCTTATGGGTGTTCATGGAGATGAACCTCAGAATGGGGATCAACCGTAAGTCGCGGTTGTCACCCATTGTTTACAACAGTCTGTAGAGTTTTGTAGAATTTAAAGTGGACATTCATAACATTTATATCAGGACACACAAGGACCTGACTAAACAATGGACAAAGCTACCCTTTAGCCACAAATGACATCATTTTCAATGTCCTGGAGGCATGGCCGTCGGAGTGGCATGCCCCAGACATCGCAGAGATCGAGAAGTTGGTGGCGCAAAGAAAGAAAGACAAGGCCAAGTTGCACATCGCATAGTTGGCCAAAAAACAAAGGAAGGAAGCAGCAGAAATAGAAGTGCAGGCGGCGTGGGACGTGGCACAGAAAGCAGCTGAGCAGGGAAAGGCTGTAGCAGTAGCAGCAACACAAAAAATAGCCACGAAGGTGGGCAAGGGCAAAACCACGCCTTCATAAGGGTAGGAAGCAGATACAGAAGAGGGAGGCACGGACCCACGAACCATGTCGATTCAACTAAAGCGCCAACACCCAACAGAGTGGGCAAGGTCACGTAAGAAGGTCAAGGCATCCAATTTGTCTTTTGACCCGATCACCCTAATCGAGGGTGATCTTCATGACATCAACGAAATGGTGCGTGATGTCGTCAATGAGGCTCTCTAAGATTTCATACAAGAGAACCAAATTGTGTTGGGAGCCCTCAGAGCACAGTTGCAGGAATTACAGGTGCGCCCCCCTCAGGTTGGTACCCTTTCGACCAACCTCACAGTCGGATACATGGCAGCAGAGCAGATGTTGCACATGCGGGTGATAAATACCATAATGCTGCCAGAAGGGGTACTTGTGACATAAAATGAGGGCGATAGGCCTATGGTCAGCACGCTGAAAGGTCTCAGTATCAATATAGCTGCACTCCCGCGTGAGACCTTATATGTGTTGCAGGATGGGATAACTGCAGAGCTGCGAGCTAGGGAGAGCCACGTGCTCCAAGTCCTCAGTGAGCATAAAATAAATATGGAACTACTAAGCTTGCAGCGCGACGAATTGGTGTCGCAGAATCAACAGCTGGTACAGATGATAGATGATGCTTGCCAAAGTGTCCTGGAGCTGGCCATCCTAGTAGACATACCAACAGAGGCGCGGATCCACAGGTTAGCAGTAGGGGTCCGCGAGGCGAGGGAAGAAATGACAAAGGTTCAACTAGAACTGAACCTTCAGATCGTCGAGCTACGGTTGAAGGTGCATCCATCCACTCTCGTGGAAGTTAGAGAACAGTGCCCTAGCACTATCACAGTGGGATTGGAGGAAATTGGAGGTACAGTGCGCGACTGCACCAGTGTGTTGGAAGAATCACTTGAGGTCCTCTCAAATCTACAGGAGGACCCCAAAATATAGTGCTTAGATACAGAGGCGTGAGAACTCCAACAACAATATGACAGTGTCCGAGGAACTGCGCAGACGGTGGTCCTCACTCAGAGGCTTGCATGCATGCAGCAAGCTAAAGCACTGAAGGAGCAGGTTGATGCGACACGACATAAGGAAGCAGTCCTAAAGGCGCGCGTTTAGCCTTGGATCAATGAGGACAGCAAAAATCGAAGGCATGCTCGTACACATGCAAGGGATGCACACATTGATGCATAGAAGCACTCCTGACATAAAGGTCTCTTAGTGCACTGCTGACCTCCGCACAGTTCGAGCACAGTTGGAGGGACTCCACGCAAAGAATGTCGTGCCGACAGAGTGACTCGAGGGCAAGTCATGATGTTTTTGTTGGGGGCTTGTTGGGCATGGAATCCCCCCAAGGCATGTTTTGGGGCTCAAAGCCCATGTTTTGACAGAATCTTGTTGTAAATCTCCACAAATTGTGGGCGGGGGGCGTGCAAGTATGATAGAGTCACAGGGTTGTCCACCCTAGTTTTGTAATTTAATGTCGATTGGATAGACCTATTGTATAAATAGAGTGAGGCTATAAGTGTAAAAAAGGGGGAACTAAGAATAGAAGCATGAGATGTCTAAGTGATTGAGTTGTAGTGTAAAGTGTGTCTTTGGGTCGTAGAGTAGGAGAAGGCTCTGCAGCTGAGTGCACAGACCCCTGTACCTGAGTGCATAGGGCGAGTCGAGTCTATAATCGTGGAAAGAATCAATAAAGAGAAGTTTGCTTATAATTTTGTGTATCTATTCTTGGGTTAATGCATGATTGATATAATTTTCAAATATACTAGTTATTTACTGCGCGCACCTGTATGAATGTTTTATGTTGTTAAGTATAACTTGAAGCACTCAAGTAGGAAAATATAATTAACTAACATTGGAATATAAGCAAGGTCTTGGGTAATAATGCAGAGCACGATGCTCAGCCCCTGGGTAGGGTTACACGAAGGCAGTATATCAGGCC
Source organism: Pinus tabuliformis (assembly GCA_031772625.1). Lineage (NCBI taxonomy): Eukaryota > Viridiplantae > Streptophyta > Pinopsida > Pinales > Pinaceae > Pinus > Pinus tabuliformis. The sequence continues at coordinate 321,846,724 of CM062818.1, read as the reverse complement.
GTGAGGAAAAGGGAAGTGCGCGAATCAACTTGCCCACAGGGACAAACCATGGACTAGTCGAACTCATCAAACATCTCCAGGGTGTGGAAACCTGGTTCTAGAACCCTCCCATACTACTTCGAGTGAGACCTCAGTTCGCGCTCTGAGGACTATTTTTGAAAGGGCCAGTAGTATCAGGATTTGTTTGGCTAATTAACTCTGAACCTGGGTCAGGCCCCAACAAGCCAACAATTAAACTGTTTCAAATGTTTTTAGTGCAAAGAATAATATTTGTTGTGTAAACCACTTATCAAAATTTTGATGCTTAATTAAAAAAGTAAATGCATTCATCCCAATGGGGATAAGGATTGGGTTCCCATGAACCATAATGTCAAAAAGGTATCTGTAACAAAAAACATGAAACTGCATCTAGGAATTAGCTTAGTTCATGAAATTTTTTCCAACAAACCTGAATAATTAAACACAAGTAAACAGAAAAACTAATGTTCCAATATTTAAGAACACTTATAATATGTGAAAGCATGCATCATGATTGTTTGACTTTCAGTTGTCTTTCAGATTCATGATTTCTTGAAGGAATTCCTTTAGTTTAGCTTGAATGAATCCTTTCATTGGAGGGACAATAATCTCCTAAAGTTGACATGTTCATTGAATATCTCCTCCTCAATCTCCCTAACTTCTTCTTGCAGTCGCACAACCAAGGTCGAGTTCTCTTCATTAACACTTAAAAAAATAATTAGCCATTTACTAATTTTCTCTATAGTAAAATCAGTTATATTATCAAACTTTGTTGCCTTTGACTATTTTAGCTTCTCTAGTTCAACCAATAGTGTGTCTTTCGAAATTAATCCAAAGTCACATGTGATGCATGAAACGTTTAGATCCTAGACAATTTCCACCTCATTGACATAGGAATCAACTCTTCTACTTTCTATGTTTTCACATTCAGAAATAATGTTCTCTAATGTTCTGATTCTCTCAAACCATCCATGTTTGACCTACTTCATTCGATTAGCATTTGGGATTCATTGTTTTTCTTTCTTTGGATTAGACAATAAATCAAGCTTCTAACTAAAAGTAAGTAAGTCATTGTCTACAAATTCCCTATCTCCCTCGAGATCACTTTTAAACTACTTGAAAAATAACTTAATTCTCTATACTAAATACTGCAAATCAGAGGGTGCTTACCATGCATGTTCAATAATTTCCAATATTTTGGATATATTAATGATCATATACAATTTCGCTACATTAAGGAGATTGATGGGTTTATCAAATCTATGTGGTGTATCGAGAGTAGAAATTTCCAATGGTCATGCGTGTATTGCCAATGGATTCATTAACAAAAGAGATGGATTTAGAGCATCTTCTAGCTCTTTTATTCTTACTTTCAATCTTAGATTTTATGCTTCTTGTTTTCTAATAAACTGTGCAAGTATGCTACTAGTAGCTTGATGCAATTTCATGTGCCTCATGGCCCCAACCCCAGAAACATCAACATCCATTAGTGCTCAATAAATAATCTTTTTATTACGAATGTTTACGTTTTCAATTCTCAATTTTTTTATAGCTCTTGTCATAATTTTCATTTTGCAATTTACCTTCACCTTTTTGACATTTTGCTCCATTGTTTTCTGATTTTATGCTAAATAGGCACTAACCCAACCAGGTTGTATAATGAAATCAACTTCCATGTCCATATCTTCTTCAATGCTCCCTATTTTGGGGGGGGCTTTTGGATTTGGTTGATTCAACCATGTATGCTCTTTCTAGAGTGAATATCTGAGAATGCACTTCGTCATCTTCGCCACCTAATAGCCACCCATGAACTAGTTTTCCACTTTCAATAGATTTTCTCTTCCTTTGACTGAACGATAAACTCAAACCAATACCGAGTGTGCAATATTGAGATTACTGCATTAGATTTGTGCTTTTTTACTTTTATTTTTCTCCCCTGTTGATGATGTCTTCTTCAACAATTTCTCTAGGTCTATTAACAGCTCTTGATTTTTTTGGTGCACTCTCACTTTCCTCGCTTTTCTCTCTATATCTTGGAAACAAGTTCCCATACCTAACAATATCTAGGTGTGCTACAACTTCGCTTAAGTTAAAAGAATCCAAAGACTCTGCAAGCTCTATAACGTGAGCCACATCTTCACATTGAATTCTCCAATAGTAAATGGAAAAGAAATAAAATGTTTTTTCTTTTTATGTTCAAATATAACTAGCCAATCACGATATTTCCTACAAACTTTGGCAAAAAAATACCTATCTCTAAAAAAATTTGGTAACAACAAAGGTTTGCCTTCAAATCCATAAATTTTAATTATTGTATTACTTTCTCTTTCTTTATGCACCCCTTTTCACCATAGGAAAACTTGGGCTTTTGCAAATAGTCGATGGGGCTCTTATCAAGATATCACGTTTTTGAATTTATTTACAAAGATATCTTGGATTAGACAAAAATTTAAAAAATCTTTGTGCTTCCACAATATGGGATACCATTACTGCATTGATCCTTGGTTGAGATTGAATTTAGGATTACAAGGTAACTTATCAAAGACATGGTTGGAGGCAAGAGTTGTTATCAGATACGCCATCGTAAGGAATCTATTACTCTTGGACAAGTTGAATAATTGAAAATATAATTCATTTGAAATGACATCAGCCCAGTCGAATATACAATTTTTTTTGTATGAGTGAAAAGGCAAATAAATAATGCATTTTGGGACATCCATTGGAGTTTCTCGGCCCATCACATGGGCATAGAGCCAACTGAAGTGCCTAAACAACTATGTAAACAAATAAATACATAGTAGAGAAAGATCAAAAGAAACATGAGAAGTTGGGGAAATGAGTTCTTGAATAATGTTAACCCCATTGGCTTGTGACTACATGAAACTATCTTCCACTGATAATTTTAAGCATTTGATTGGTTATGTATTTTGAATATCCATTTAAATTCCTTGGGATTTAGAGGAATTTTGTGCATAAATAAATAAATTCTCTAAATTCAACAACTTATGGAACACATGTAACATTCATAGTTCCACTAGTCCAAATCGTGTTTTTTTTTTCTCTTTTGTTGACATATTCACATATTGCTCATATACAATTGACCAATGAAATTTCTCATCGATATGAGCAAGCGAGTTAATTGCATTAGTGCAAAAAAATTATATCCTTCCTCTGCTAGCCATTTCATATTTGTACTTAAAAATACTCTGTCAATCAATAACGTTCTCAATGTCGTTTAATTGGACATTCATGGGTTTCTTTCACAATCAATACTTGTTACTATTTCATGTGTCAAATCTATTAGACAAGATGTTATCAATAAATAGCTACCGAATATACAAAATTCAATGTTTACAAGAAGTATTGGAAACAAATCTCGAAATTCCCAAACCATCTCATACATTTACTCTTAACTTCGCACCTACTTTCATAATGCCTCCTCCCACATTTACCCAAATTCACAATATTGTCAGGGTAAACATGAGATGAGTGTCACTATGACATGACATAACGACCAAGTTCCCGTTATGGAAGTGGTGTTGACACACTAACAACTTACTTACATCCCTTAGGAACACTAGATCAGCCAGAAGTCATTCCACAACTTCTAATGGCCAGATCCTGAGCTCGAAATAGTTTTTCACATGATTAACTTCCAACCTCATGAACAACACAACATGCATGTGGCTATGAGCCTCCAACTGCACTCATAAGACAATATCCATGCGATTATGACCTAAAATCCCCAGTTCAATGCCAATGGTTTTGAGATTTGAGCCACTTTTTCAAGTTAGCCTCCAGACCATTTCCTAGAAATGCATGTAACTTTCGATAATGTAATCAAAGGCAATGAAAATGCTGATCAATTGAAACTCAAGAAATCACTTGACCTAGACATGCCTAGTCCATGACAAACATTTCGTCAAACATATGGAAAACATGTAAGCTACAATTCATTAATGCATATTTGATCATAAACTGATAGTCTTCATCTGAGAATCACCAAGAACTCCAAGCCCTCTCAAACTAGTTGCAATAACATTTGTTAGACCATGCATTCATTAACCATTCAAATATTTATCAAAACTTGTCAAGAGCTATAGATAAAATACATCATATAACCCACATATAATGTTATGCAACCAACTCACAAATAGATAGATCAACGACTTAAAAACTATCCTTTTTGAGGGGGAAACCTCCTTTAACTTACATAAATGAACAATTCTTGGATGATTCAAACGAAGTATATATAGGATTCTAAGGGATCACAATATAATCAGAGCCGACATAACAATAATAATGTAAGAGCACAAAAATAACAATAGTGAGCTTCTATGGGGCATAATTATAACAATATGGGGACTACATGGGAACAAAAATAACAATAAGGGGGCTATACTAACAATAAAAATGAGGGAATACACTAGTATTATAGGGACCTAACATGCCCCTCCTTAAAAAGAAATTTGTCCTCAATGCTTGAGTAGTACTGGATGATTATGTATAAAATTCTCGTCCTCCCATGTGGAATCTTCAGCGAGTAAGTTCTTCGACTTGATGAGATACTATGAAATTGATCGATTTTGTAGCTGACGACTTATTTTTTCCGTGAATTCTTTAGGTTCCAATATGATTTTTCCTCATTAAACAAGTTCTGGCAATATTGTTTGAACTGGGAGCTTGTCACCTATAACCTTCTTTAAGCATGAAACATGGAAAACTAGGTGCACTCGGGAAGATGCAGGAAGATCCAATTTGTATGCCATAATACCAATTATTTGCAATACCTTGTAAGGACCATAATATTTTTGTGATAATTTATTATCCTTCTTATCTTGCTTGAGGGACATTTGTTTGTATGGTTGTAGCTGTAAAAATACCCAATTGTCCACATAAAACATCTTTTGCTACAATGTTGATCTGCATGTTGTTTCATTCTATTATGTGCCAAAGTGAGGTTATCCTTTAAGAGTTGGAGAACTTGTCGTTGATTCTCAATGTGATATTCCACTACTTGAACCTTAGAATTTTCTCTTAAAAATGATGTGATGGATGGTGGATGATATCCATAAAGTGTCATACATGGGGTCATTTTTGCTGCAGTATGGAAGGAAGTGTTATACCATCATTCAGCCAGAGGCAACCGATTGACCCATTGTTTATGTTTATCAGATACAAATGAACAAAGATATCCTTCCAAAAATTTGTTCACTATCTCATTTTTCCCATTAGATTGACGATGATAAGATGATATATGAGCTAATTGAGTAACCGAACAAGAAAATAATTATGTCCAAAAATTTCTAGTGAAAATGGGATTTATGTCGCTTATAATAATTTTTGGTTTCCATGTAACTTTTGAATTGTTTCCATAAATGCAATTGCAACTATACTAACTCTAAATGGATGACATAATGCACAAAAGTGTGCATACTTGGTAAGTCTATCAACTACCACCATTATGACACTCTTTCCTTAGGACTTGGGTAAACCTGTGATAAAATCCATTGAAACCTCCTCCCATCGTTGACTTGGAATGGATAAAGGTTGTAACAAGCCTGGGGTCTTAATCGTCTCAACTTTATTTTGTTGGCAGACCAAACATTCCACCACAAACTTTTGAATATTAGATTTAAGGCCATCCCAAAAAAATCCTTCTTAACCCTGTGGTAATTTTTTGAAAATCCTAAGTGCCCTCCTAAGGGAGAGGTGTGCAATTCCAGAAGAATATTTTGTGTGAGTTGGGAATTCTTACAAAGGTATAAGCGATCTTTGTACCATAATGGATCATTTTTCCAACTAAATGTATCAGATGTACTAGGATCTTGCAACAACTTTTGAATGAGTGCCCACACTTCTTCATCATTCTTCCATTCATCCTTTGCGTTGGTTATCCAATCTAGTTGGATAATAGAAATGGCACAAAGCAATGCTTTCACATCGTCATCCTTTCTTGAGAGTGCATATGCAACAACATTTTGCTTCCCTTTTTTGTAGACAATTTCAAAGTCATAACCAAACATCTTTGTGACCCATTTTTGTTTCTCTTCTGAAGATAATCTTTGTTCTAAAAAATATTTAAGACTATCATGATCTGTTTTTACCTTGAAGTGTCTTCCCATTAGGTAAGGTCACAATTTCTTAAGTGCATGTAGCATTGCCAACATTTCCTTCTCATAAATAGCTTTTTGTAAATACTTTCCTTTGATTGGACGACTTTCAATAGAAATGGGTCTTCCTTCTTGCATTAAAACAACACTAATTCCATTTCTCGAGGCATCACATTCCACAATAAATGTTTTTGTAAAGTGTGGTGTAGCTAAGATGGGTGCTTGACACATTTCCTCTTTGTTGTGTCCCTATAATACTAGTGATTACCCCATTACTATAGTAGTTATACCGCATATTAAAATTGTTGTGCCCCTATTGCCCCCATATTTTTATTACTGTGCCCCATAGAATCCCTCTATTGTTATTTTTGTGGCTTTATATTATTATTGTTAGGTCGGCTGGGTTATATTGTGACTCCTTAGACTCCTATATATAGAAAGGAGGTTTTGTCATTTGTATCATTGAAGAATTGTTCATTTATGTAATGTAAAGGAGGTTTCCCCCTCGAAAGAGGCTTAATTCTAAGGCGTTGATCTATCTTTTCTATCTTTTCTTGAGCTGGTTTCATAACATTTGGTATCAGAGCTTGGATTCTAGGGTTTCGCTGCTCCCAACAGGTCATCCTGGAATTTTCGCTATAAAAATTTTTCTGTGACATTTCAGAAGCTAAAAAAAAACCCATTTGAAAAGACATCGCGCTGAATCTCGGTTCCAAATTTCAGAACTTTTTGCGCTATATTTGCGGAGATATGATCTGAGGAAGTTGGTATTCTTGCAGACTCTTGAATTACATTCCAAATAGGTGACCTGGGGAAAATCGTCATAACTTTCTTTCTGAGCATCGCATTGAAATTTTGTAAGAAGGTACAAAAAGAGGACGGACTATAGTTTCTTGTATATATTTCTTCAGAGCCAAAGTATGAAACAGTGATTCGTGGCATGTCGTAGAAGTTGGCTCTATTGAACTAGTCTATAAGCAGGTCACTGTGGGAGATTTTGCATAACTCTTCCTTGGAGAATCCAAATTGGATAAAAATGGTGGCATTGAAAAGAGGACGTAGAAGGCTACTACAGATCACAATTTCAGAACTAGATGATCTGAAATTACAAAGATACATCAGATTCAATATCAGGCTTCTACGAAGTGAAAAAAGGTGTGTAATTTTTTTTAAATTTTTTGCGTAAGCTTGGTTTGAAGGAATTCAAAGGGCATAGTAAAGCATTATTATCGGTAACTGATGCCCCGAGGAAATAAAATGCAAACAGTTAGTAAGGAACCTGAAAGCTCTAGCATGACTCATGAAGAAGAGGAAGAAATGTTACATGATATATCAAAATTACAAGAACAAGTGCAACAAATGTCACACTCACAAAAGCTAACAGAAGCTAAGATAAATGGTGTGGAACCTAAGATAAATGGCATGGAATCTAAGATAAAGGGCATGGAAGCTAAGATGGATGATTCGAAGACAGATTTGAAGAGAGACATGACAGATTTGAAGACAGACATGGCAGATTTGAAGACATATTTGACAAAATTTCTATAAGAAATACTTACTAATGGTGAAAAGGTTGTAAAGGAAACTCATGATGCGAACAAAAGAAATTTTAATCATGATTCCATAGACTCTAATGTTGGATCGAAGACCCAACATATTCCAAAAATCGATATGAGGAAGTTTGATGGCAAGGATCCCGCAACATGGATATTATAGATGGAGCAGTCTTTTAATCTCAATAATGTGCAAAACACACAAAAGGTACGTATGGAAAATTTATATTTGGAACCAAATCAGTTTGTATGGTATCAATGGCTTTGGTCTCGTAAACAATTTATCACTTGGGCAATTTTTACGGAAGAATTGATAGCACATTATGAGGATACAAAAAGCAACACTTTTTTTAGCCAATTGATAAGTCTCAAACAAAAGGGTTCAATAATGGAGCACATTGAGGAGTTCCAAAAATTGAACATAAGGGTAAAAGATATTCCAGAGGAGCATAGGATTGATGTTTTCATAGGGTCTTTAAAGGATAATATCCAACATGATGTTCGCCTTTGGGAACCTGATTCATTAGAGAAGGCATTCAGGTTAGCAAGAAAAATGGAAAGCAAAATTATGGCAACCAGGAAGCATACCACTCACAACTATAAAGACGGAAGTGTTAATGCCCCTAGTCTTCCACAACCTATAAGGTTGACACCTCAACAATTGGAAGAAAAAAGAGCAAAATGGATTTGTCATAGTTGTGATAGCAAATACACTAAAGGTCATAAGTGTGCTGAGAAGAAATTATTCTACATAGATTGTGAAGAGGAAGAAGAAAAGGAGCAAGAAAGGTCAAAAAAAGAGGATATACTCCAGGAAAAAAGCCTAGATGAAGAACAAATAAATCCGACCATATCTTGTAATGCATTGGCAGGAATTACCACTCCTCAAACCATCAAGATAGAAGGACAAATCAAGAAGAAAAAGGTAATAGTGTTGATTGATTCAGGAAGCACCCACAATTTTATTCATTGTAAGGTAGCAAAAGAATTTAATTGCTTCCTATATCCAGCACCAAAGTGTCAAGTGATGATTGAAAATGGAGGAACAATAAATTTCTCTGGAAAGTGCCATAATATCAAGCTATCCATGGGAGAATATGTATTGACTAGCCCAATGCTTTCCATTCCAATGGGAGGTGCTGATGTTGTACTAGGAGTCCAATGGCTACAATCCTTGGGTACAATAGCTTTTAATTTTCAAGAACTTTTCATCAAATTTTCTACAGAAGGAAAGGAAATTGAATTAAGGGGTATTGCAGGGAAACCAGGAAAGATAATCAACTCTAATGGTATGACAAAGCTTCTAAAAAAGGAACAAACAGGTGTAATTGCACAATTATGTTCGTTAGATGTTTCCACATTGGAATCATCTATTTCTCCAGATCTCCAAAAATTCTTGGACAATCATTCCAAGGTATTTGAGACTCCCAAAGGTCTCCCACCTATGCGTGATCATGATCATGCTATTCATCTGATTCCAGGAAGTGTTCCTCCAAACATTAGGCCGTACAGATATCCCTATGTCCAAAAGAGTGAAATTGAACATATGGTTGCAGAAATGCTAGAGGCTGGTATAATTCAACCGAGTCAAAGTTCTTTCTCTGCTCCAGTAGTATTGGTGCACAAGAAGGATGGATCATGGCGCATGTGTCCGGATTATAGGGAGCTCAACAAGCTCACTATTAAAGATAAGTTCCCCATTCCTATCATTGATGAATTACTGGATGAATTGCATGGATCAATTTACTTCACCAAGTTGGATCTTCGTTTAGGATATCATCAAATCCGAATGAAGACTGAAGACATTCTGAAAACAACATTTATAACTCATGAGAGTCATTATGAAATTTTGGTCATGACTTTTGGCCTTACTAATGCACCTTCAACATTTCAAGGTTTGATGAATTCAATTTTCAAACCATTCCTTAGAAACTTTGTGTTAGTATTTTTTGATGATATACTAATCTACAACAAGTCTTGGAAGGATCATGTTGAACATGTTGACAGGGTGCTACAACTATTGGAGGAGAAACAATTATATGCAAAAAGATCCAAATGTTTCTTTGGAGTCCAGGAGGTGGAATACCTGGGTCATATTGTATCTCATGAAGGAGTTAAGGTAGACCCTAGCAAAATTAAAGCCATTAAGGAATGGAAAATTCCCACATCCATAAAGCATCTGCGAGGATTTCTCGGGTCGACAGGGTATTATCGCAAGTTTGTTAAGAATTATGGGAGAATAGCAGCACCTCTAACAACATTATTGAAGAAAGATGCATTTTCATGGACTTCGGAAGCAACAAAGGCCTTTGAACATCTTAAAGAGGCAATGTGCCAAGCACCGGTCTTAGCTACACCGAACTTCACAAAAACCTTTATTGTGGAATGTGATGCTTCAGGAAATGGAATTGGTGCTATTCTAATACAAGATGAATGACCCATTGCTTTTGAAAGTCGTCCAATCAAGGGAAAGTTTTTAAACAAAGCTATTTATGAGAAGGAAATGTTGGCAATACTCCATGCACCTAAGAAATGGCGACCCTACCTAATGGGAAGACACTTCAAGGTAAAAATGGATCATGATAGCCTTAAATACTTTTTAGAACAAAGATTATCCTCTGAAGAGCAACAAAAGTGGGTCACAAAGATGTTGGGTTGTGACTTTGAAATCATCTACAAAAAAGGGAAGCAAAATGTGGTGGCAGATGCACTCTCAAGAAAGTATGAGGATGTAGAAGCATTGTTGTGCGCCATTTCTATTATCCAACTAGATTGGATAAACGAAGAAAGGGAGGAATGGAAGAATGACGAAGAAGTGTGGGCACTTATTTGAAAGTTACAACAAGATTCCAGTACGTCTTATACATTTAGCTGGAAAAATGATTCGTTATGGTACAAAGATCACTTATACCTCTGTAAGAATTCCCAGCTAAAACAAAAGATTCTTATGGAATTGCACACTTATCCCTTAGGAGGGCACTCAGGATTTTTAAAAACTTACCACAGGGTTAAGAAGGAATTTTTTTGGGATGGCCTTAAATCAGATATTCAAAAGTTTGTGGCAGAATGTTTGGTTTTCCAACAAAATAAAGTTGAAACAATTAAGACACCGGGTCTATTACAAACTTTATCCATTCCAAGCCAACGTTGGGAGGAGGTTTCAATGGATTTTATCACAGGTTTACCCAAGTCTGAGGGAAAGAGTTTCATCATGGTGGTAGTTGACAGACTTACCAAGTATGCACACTTTTGTGCATTATCACATCCATTTAAGGCCAGTAAAGTTTCTACTGAATTTATGGAAACAATTCAAAAGCTACATGGAAACCCAAAGATTATTGTAAGTGACAGAGATCCCATTTTCACTGGAAATTTTTGGACAGAATTATTTTCTTGTCTTGGTACTCAGTTAGCTCATAACTCATCTTATCATCCTCAATCTGATGGACAAACTGAGATAATAAACAAATGTTTGGAAGGATATCTTCGTTGCTTTGTATCTGATAAACAGACACAATGGGTCAAATGGTTGCCTTTTGTTGAATGGTGCTATAACACTTCCTTCCATATAGCAACAAAAATGACCCCATTTATGGCACTTTATGGGTATCAACCACCATCCATCACATCATATTTAAGAGAAAATTCTAAGGTTCAGGCAGTGGAACATCACATCGAACATCAACAACAAGTCCTCCAACTCTTAAAGGATAACCTCGTGTTGGCACAGAATAGAATGAAACAATAGGCAGATCAACATCGCAGTGAAAGAAGTTTTGATGTAGGTGATTTGGTATTCCTACAGCTACAACCATATAAGCAAATGTCCCTCAAGTAAGCTAAGAAGGATAATAAATTATCACCAAAGTGTTATGGTCCGTACAAGGTGTTGCAAAATATTGGTACTATGGCATACAAATTGGAGCTTCCTGCAGCTTCTCGATTGCACCCAGTTTTCCATGTTTCATGTTTAAATAAGGTTATAGGCGACAAGCTCCCGGTTCAAATAATATTGCCAGAACTTGACGAGGAAGGAAAAATTATATTGGAACCGGAAGCAGTCACAGAAATAAGAACTCGACAGCTACGAGATCGATCAATTTCGGAGTATCTTATCAAGTGGAAGAACTTATCTGCTGAAGATTCCACATGGCAGGATGAGAATTTTATACAGAAGTATGCAGACCTACTCAAGTGTTGAGGACAACACTTTTTTGAAGGAGAGGGGCATGTTGGGTCCCTATAATACTAGTGATTACCCCATTACTATTGTAGTTATACCCCTTATTAATATTGTTGTGCCCCTATTGCCCCCATATTTTTATTACTATGCCCCATAGAATCCCTCTATTGTTATTTTTGTGGCTTTATATTATTATTGTTAGGTCGGCTGGGTTATATTGTGACTCCTTAGACTCCTATATATAGAAAGGAGGTTTTGTCGTTTGTATCATCGAAGAATTGTTCATTTATGTAATGTAAAGGAGGTTGCCCCCTCGAAGACGCTGAATTCTAAGGCGTTGATCTATCTTTTCTATCTTTTCTTGAGCTGGTTTCATAACACTCTTTAAGATGTTCAAAGGTCTTAGTTGCTTCTGGAGTCCAACAAAATGCATATTTCTTTAGTAATGTTGTTAGAGGTGTTTCTATTATCCCAAAATTCTTAACAAACTTGCGATAATACCCTATCAACCCAAGAAATCATCACAGATGCTTTATGGATGTGGGGATTGTCCATTCATTAGTGGCTTTAATTTTGTTAGGGTCTTCCTTAACATCCTCATGAGATACAATATGACCCAGATATTCCACCTCATGTACTCCAAAGAAACATTTGGAGGTTTTTGCATATAATTGTTTCCCCTCCAATAGTTTGAGCACCTTGTCGACATGTTGAACATGATCCTTCCAAGACTTGTTGTAGATTAGTATATCATCAAAAAATGCTAACACACATTTTCTAAGGAAGGGTTTGAAAATGGAATTCATCAAACATTGAAATGTAGAAGGTGAATTGGTAAGGCCAAAACGCATGACCAAAAATTTGTAATGACCCTCATGAGTTCTAAATTTTGTTTTCGGAATGTTTTCAATCTTGATTCTTATTTGATGATATCCTGAACAAAGATCCAACTTGGTGGAGTAAATTTCTCCATGTAATTCATCTAATAATTCATAAATGAAAAGAATGGGAAATTTATCTTTAATAGTGATCTTGTTGAGCTCCCTATAATCCAAACACATGCAACATGATCCATCCTTCTTGTGCACCAATACTACTGGAGGAGAGAAAGAACTTTGACTAGGTTTAATTATACTAGCCTCTAGCATTTATGCAACCATACATTCAATTTCACTCTTTTGGGAATAAGGATATCTGTAAGGTTTGATGTTTGGAGGAACACTTCCTGGAATCAAGTGAATCACATGATCATGATCACGAATGGGTATGAGGCTTTTGGGAGTCTCAAACACCTTGTAATGATCGTCCAAGACTTTTTGGAGATATGGAGAAATAGATGATTTCGATGTTTGAACCCCTAGTGAGAATAATTGTGTAATTACATCCTGTTGTTGTTTCTTCAAAAGATTTGTCATGCCATTAGAGCTTATTAGCTTTCCTCGTTTTCCTATGATACCCCTTAATTCAACTTCCTTTCCTTCTCAAAAAAAATTCAAGAAAAGTTCTTGAAAATTGAAATTTATCATCCCCAAATATTGTAACCATTGCAATCTTAGTACAACATTAGCACCACCCATTGGAATGGAAATCATTTGACTATTCAAGACATATTCCCCCATGGTTAGTTTGATATTATGGAACTTTCCAGAGAAATTTATAGTTCCTCCATTTGCAACCATCACTTGACACTTTGGTGTTAGATATAGGAAGCGATTCAATTCCTTAGCTATCTGACAATGAAAAAAATTATGGGTACTACCCGAATCCATCAACACTATTACCTTTTTCTTCTTGATATATCCTTCTATCTTGAAAATTTGAGGAGTAGTAATTCTTGCCAATGCCTTACAAGATATGATTGAATTCATTTCTTCTTTCTCTGGGGTTGGTTCCTGGTGTGTATCCTCCTCTTTTGATGTTTCTTTTTCCTTTTCTTCCTCCTCTTCACAATCTATGTAGAATAATTTCTTCTCGGCACACTTATGACCTTTAGTGTATTTTCTATCATAACTGTAACATATCCCTTTTTCTCTTTTTCCCTCCAATTGTTGTGGTGTCAACCTTGTAGGTTGTGAAAGACTAGGAGCAATGACACTTCCATATTTATAGTTGTGAGTGGTAGACTTCCTTGTTGCCATAATTTTTCTTGCCACCCTAAATGCCCTTTCCAATGAATTAGATTCCCAAAGGTGAACCTCATGTTAGATGTTATCTTTTAAATTCCATATGAAAACATCAATCTTATGCCCCTCTGGAATATCGATTATCCTAATATTAAAGTTTTGAAAGTCTTCAATGTGCTCTGCCATTGAACCCTTTGTTGGAATTATGATACAGGTGTTGTCCTTGATGGCAACTCACTCAGATGAAATATCACAATATAACATGTCAACAACAAAGAATTTCAAATCATACTACAGAAGAGAGGTATACGCAGGTTCACCTTGACCAAGCTACGTATACACGGAGGTTCACTGAACACAAGAAGCGTATACATACACACGCACTTTCACAGAAGGAAAAGCGTGTATATCTTGGAAAACTGAGTTTTTGGTCCGAGGTATTTGGTCCAAAGTATTTTGATCCAAAGTATTGGTCCAAGGTATTTGGTTCGAGGTATTGAACCTATGTTTTTGGTCCAAGGTAGTGGTCCTAAGTGTTTTTTGTCCATGGTATTGAGAAAGGCCTAAAACTATATATGGAGGAGAAGATCGTTAGGCCAAGGGTGTGCAAGTATCAAATATCTGATGAAGTGTGAGATCTAGCATGCAGGTTATTGGCTTATGGTGTTGTGCTTGATATGAACCAAGGATGAACCTTAGCGGTTGATGAGGGATAAGATCTAATAATGGATCGGGATCTTAAGGCTTGAAATGAATTATCATTATGTGGTTTGATCATGTATAGTCTAGATCTGAATACTGATGCATGTGTTATTATGTAAATATTATGATCTGGGTAAAACTAAAGTCTGGAATAGCTGCAGAATTATGAATTAATATTTGCAGATGTGTACGCTGGCTGGCTTTGATAAAAGTGCGTATACACATTGGTTCGACACATGGAAGTAGTGTATACCTTATGAAGAATGTTTCAGTTGTTTTTGTTTGTTTTTGCAGAGTTCTAGGTTCTGCTTTGGGTTTTGGTGACTGTATTATGAATGATCAGATTGATTGTGATTTTCTACAATGACGATGGGTTGTCAAAGTGATTGATTGATTCAGTTGTGGTTGATTTAGAAAGTGATGATTGAGTTTCAGTGATTGGTTGATGCATATGTGTTTGATGATTGTATTGCAGTTACGATGTTGTTGATGGATCCAATATGAAAATTTATGAAACGTGGTCCTTGGAGGAAGAAAGAATGTCATAGCCTTTTGTAGGTCGCCGCCTATGTACTAGTAAACATATCGGCTAGTACAAGAGCTAGGGGTTGTAGCTCCCTTCCAGTATAAGCTGGAGAATGAGAGAAGGTTGTAACCTTTTGCAGGTAGAAGCTTGCGTATTGGTATAAGTCTACACTAGTACAAGATCGTAAGAAGATTTTTGTTATTATTAAAAGAAGATAGAGATGACTACAGAAGGTGGTTTTTACCCACATTGGGTTTCCACCTTATATCTTGGTGTTCATGTGTGATGCTTTATTCATATTTTACTGCATTGTCTAATAAATCTCTGATATACTAGTTAAAGTTCAATGCATGATAAATTGGCTAAATCAAAAGTTCTCTACATATACACTGGTTGCTTTAGGTACAGTCGTGTGTACACGCTAGTTCACTTAGCTAAAGTAATGTATATGAATCTATTTGGGAAATTAAAATTATTGATATGATAATACTAATTCACCGCCCTTCTCAATATTATTTCCAACAATTGGTATCAGAGCAGGTCCTTCAGAAGAATCTTGATCGCTTGAAGGGAGATCCATCATTATGAGTAATCAAGAAAGTGTGGGATCCATCAGACCACCAATATTTGATGGGAGCAAATTTGTTTATTGGAAAATAAGAACCAGAGCCTATCTACAATCACTTGGAATGGATGTCTGGGAAATTGTGGAAGGAAAATATACATTTCCAACAACAATTCCTACAGATACGGCAGGTAAAAAGCAATATGAAACCAATGCGAGGGCTGTCAATACTTTATTGGGAAGTCTATCACAATCAGAGTTTGACAAAGTCATGCAGCTCAAATTAGCCAAAGAAATGTGGGGCAAAATCATTTTGAGCTACAAAGGAGACTCTCAGGTAAAACATGCTAAACTTCAAACTCTCAAAATTCAATATGAAACTCTTAAGATGCATAGTGATGAAAGTATAGCTAGTTACTTCTTACGTATAGATGAGGTTGTTAATTGTATGAAGAATCTGGGTGAAGATATAAAGGAAGTTACCTTAGTTGAGAAAGTGTTGAGATCCATGTCTGCTAAATTTGAATCAAAAGTGTCTGCCATAGAAGAAAAATAGAATCTGTAGACTATCAATATGACATAGCTTCACAGAATCTTAACTGCCTTTGAGATGAGAAAAGGAGGTCCATTAGATATGAGAGAAGCCACATTTAAAGCTTCAACAAAAGGAAAGGAAGAACACAATGAATCAGGACATATTTCAGAAGAAGAAGATGAGGTAAACTTTGTCAAGAAGCTTCAATGGGGTTCCGAAAGATTTAGAGGTAAGATACCCTTCAAATGCTTTGCCTATGGCAGAGTCGATCATTATGATGCCAAATGTCCTCATAAAGATAAATATGAAAAAGGGAAGGAATATGAAAAATGGAATAGAAAACAAGTTGTAAATAAAAAGAGTTACTATATTCATGAAGATAGTGATGGTTTATCAAATTATGATGAAGATGAAAATAGTAATGACTATAGAATTCTAATGGTTTATGATGATGATAATTTTTGGGATGCTTTAGAAGAGGATGACCTTAATGAAGAATTCTCTAAACTCAAAGTCTATTTAGAAGAAAAGAATATGATTATAGATACCTTGACATACCAACTCGCTGAAAAAGAAAAACACAATGAAAAACTAGAATGTGAAATTGTGGGTTTAAGAAAGGATCTTGAGAAAACGAAATCTCTCAATCTTAGATTTGCTAAAGGATCAGAAACCTTAAATGAAATTATCAAAGTGTAGTGTTCTCCTCTGATAAAGATAGGTCTTGGATATACCGAAGAAGCGTCTTAATCACATAAGACGTCAACCTCCACTAAAAGCTATCTTGATGCAGCAAAGACCAGTGAACAGTATGACAGTTGTCAGCAAAGGCATAAAGCAGATCACCAGGTAAATCAGACTCAATTTACTCCAAGGATGAATAGAAGCCACAACCAACCTCAAGTAAATCATACTCAATTTTCTCCAAAGATGAATATCAATAGAAACTACAATCACCAGGTCAATAGATTCGATAATCGGAGGAACTTCTTTAATGGGCAATGTTTTTCCTGTCATAATTTTGGACACAACGCTGCTCAATGTGTTTCTTACAAAACCATCATGACTAGAGAAGCATGAAATCAAAGGAATGTAACGGGGGTCAAGAAAAGTTCCTATAATAACTTTTCTCTTCTTGAAAATGAAATAGAATGCTCAATCTATAACAACTTCGGTCATGAAGAATCTGAATGCAGGAGAAAATTTCGGCATATATCTCAAAAGGAGAAAACTCCATTAAACCCCAAGATATGGAGAAGGAAATAATCTCAAACAGGAAGATGTGGTATAGCCTTATATGCAGAAGGACAAGAAAATCAATGGTACATCGATAGTGGATGCTTAAAACACATGACAGGTGACAAAGAAAAACTTCAATCATATACTACCTTAGAAAAGGAAAAGAATGTCTCATTTGGAAACGATACTCCTGCAGTCATAAAAGGTAAAGGTTCTATTCTCTTGAAAGAAAAGGTTAAAGCTAGAAATGTTATGTATGTAGACAGTTTAAAGCATAACGTGTTGAGTGTCAGCCAAATGTGTGATCAAGGAAATGAAGTGGTGTTTCGATCAAATGGATGTGTTCTTCGTGAGCTTGATACAAGAGAGACCGTGATCAAATGTACAAGAACTTCAAACAACTTATACATACTCAAGGGAGGACAACAACAATGCTATCTAAGCAAAAATGATGAAAACTAGCTGTGGCATAGAAGATGGGACATCTAAGCTTTTTGCAAATAAGAAAAGCATGCAGATTCAAGGTTGTTCGTGATCTTCCAGATATTAGCATCCCTAAAAATACAATATGCAAACCATGTCAATTCAGTAAGCAAACCAGAGCTCACTTCATTGAAAAGGAAGGGTCAGCTAGTAAGCCTCTTGAACTTGTCCATACTGATTTATGTGGACCATCAAGGAAAAAGCCACCTTGTGGAGAAGAATACTTTATTTTGTTCATCGATGATTTTTCTAGAATGTGTTGGATAGGTCTTCTAAAGCATAAAGATGAATATTTGAAAAGCTCCAAGTGTTCAAAGCTTTGGTTGAAAATGAATTAGATCGAAAAATCAAATGTCTCAAATCTGATCGAGGAGGGGAATTTACCTCAAATGAATTATTTGACTTTTGTGAACAACATGGAATAAAAAGGCAATTCTCCACCGCAAGGACTCCTCAACAAAATGGAGTGGTAGAAAGAATAAACAGAACTGCTCAACGAATGGCTTGAGCTATGCTAGATGAATCTGGAACTCCTGCAACCTTCTGGGGTGAAGCTGCATTTGCCGCCATAACTATTCTCAACCAAGCAAATGTTCGAGTAACTAACACTCAAACTCCACATGAACTTTGGTATGGTAAGACTCCTACTGTAAAATAATTTAAAGTTTTTGGAAGCAAATGTTATATCAAAAGGACTGATGAAAAACTTGGTAAGTTTGAGCCCAAAGCAGATGAAGGTGTTCTTCTTGTTTACTCTTCCTGAAGTAAATGATATAAATGTTATAATAAAAGACTTGGAAAAATTGTTAAAAGTATTGATGTTGTAGTTGATGAAGCATGCAAAAACCCAAAACAGATAAAAACAAAAGATTATGACAATGAAGAAGATGGGGATTATTTTCCCACATCGGATCAAAATGATTTTGAAGAAGAAACCAATGAAGCACCAGAAGAAGAGATAATGGTAGAAGAAAAGACTTCGTCCAGGGATGTTCAGAAAAATCATACAGAAACTCAAATTTTAGGGGAAAAGAGGCAGGTGTACAGACAAGAAGAACTATTACAGAAACCTCAAGCTATCTAGCATTACTATCCTCCACCGAACCTAACAATGTAAATGAAGCATGCAAAGATGAATGTTGGGTCAAGGCCATGAATGAAGAACTTGAGCAAATTGAAAAGAATAATACTTGGGAATTAGTTCCTAGACCTCATGATAAAAATATTATAGGAACTAAATGGATATTCAAAAACAAGCTGAATGAAAATGGAGAAGTCATTAGAAACAAGGCCAAACTTGTGTGTAAAGGGTATGCTCAACAAGAAGGTATAGATTTTGAAGAAACTTTTGCACCTATTGCTAGACTTGAAGCCATACGGATGTTTCTTTCTCTTTCTAGCTTTCAGAAATTCAAAGTATATCAAATGGATGTTAAATCTAATTTCCTTAATGGACATTTAGAAGAAGAAGTTTATATTGAACAACCAGAAGGATTCATTCTTGGAAATGATACAAAACTTGTATGTAGACTAAAAAAGGCTCTCTATGGTCTGAAACAAGCTCCAAGGGCTTGGTATTACCGCCTTGACAAATATCTACATCAACAGGGTTTTTCAAAAGGGTCAGCAGATAGCAATCTATATACAAAGATTGACACTGATAAATTGTTAATTATTTTTGTTTATGTTGATGATATCATCCTTGATAGCAATGAAGAATCCATGAGTCAGAATTTTGCTTCAGTAATGTAACAAGAATTTGAAATGTCCTTGCTTGGTGAACTTACCTATTTTCTTGGTCTACAAGTTCAACAAAATAAAGATGGTATTTTTCTTTCACAAACCAAATATCTCAAACAGATCTTGAAAAGGTATTTCATGGAAGATTCTAAACCTGTATGTACCCCAATGGTAACAGGATGCAGTCTCAGCTCAAATGATGAATCAGCAGCAGTACATCAACCCACTTATAGATCCATGATTGGAAGTTTGCTTTATCTAACAGGTATCCGACCTGACATCATGCATGCAGTAGGAATAGTTGGAAGATTCCAAGAAAATCCAAAGGAATCACACCTTCAGGTAGTCAAAATAATTTTCAAATATCTTCAAGGAACACAGAACTTTGGTTTATGGTATCCTAGAGATACAAATCTTACTCTTCATGCATATACAAATGCAAATTGGGCAGGAAGCTTTGATGATAGAAAAAGCACTAGTGGTGGTGCATTCTATATGGGTTCCAGGTTAGTGTCTTGGTTTAGCAAGAAACAAAGTTCAATTTTGTTATCTACTGCTGAAGCAGAGTATGTTGTTGTTTCATCTTGTTGCACACAACTACTTTGGATGATGCAAACCTTGCAAGACATTCAGATCACATGTACTCCACCCATCTCAATTCTATGTGATAATACAAGTGCCATTAGTATTTCAAAGAATCCAGTCATGCACTCCAAGACTAAGCACATACCCATCAAATACCATTTTCTACGTGAAAAAGTGCTCGAAAAAAAGGTCAAATTAGAGTATGTTCCCTCCAAAGAACAAGTTGTTGATATATTCACTAAACCATTGCCCAGAGAGACATTTGAATATCTCAGACAAAAGCTGGTAGTAGTTGCTGCTTCATCTTGCTATTAAATCCAATTTTTCAGAGAAAGGTTATTATACACAGGTTTCATGAAGTATAGTCGCGTACACACGTGGTTTTTTGTGGGTCAAGTAGCGTATATGTGTTTCATACAAGAAAAACAGTGGGTTAGGCTCTGATATGGGTAATCTGACGAATATTGATGATTAATGTCTATATGCTCTGTTCATTAATTTTATCTGACTAACAAATATGCCTTGATCATTGATCTGTTAACAATGCACAGGTAGAACAGGTTCAGGGGGAGCATTAGCCTTCATGTCTATTCAGCATTGTTGGCATTATGTTTGCCGAGTCCAGCTATGGCTTCAAATATTTATATCATTTGTTGCTCAAGTCATGTAAAAGTCTAGGGTGTGATATGTCTTGAATGAGTCCTCTTGGACAAATGATGTAATTTGTATCCCCATTTTACATAGGATGCATGCTGTAATATTTCTTGTTTCTGTCATGTATAAACAATTGGTATATCCCCACTTGGTTGGGTGGATGAGTCAAATTTGGTATATCCCCACTTGGTTGGGAGATGGATGAATGTATGAGTTATTGGTGATAGGAAGGTCATCCTCACATAGTTGAGTTATAGAGTCATATTATTCTTTTAGAAAATATTTTTTTGCAGACTCTGCTTGTGCTCAGGAAGAGCATGGACAGTCTCAGTGCATCTTAGCATGTACAAAAGGGGAGCTCAATCAGAGAATTCAGCATGTACTCAGGGGGAGCATAACCAACATAATGTATGTCAAAGGGAGAAATTATCTTGGTCCCCCCTTTGCTCTTGATGTTAAAGGGGGAGAGTGACTTGGTGTTGTTGTTGCCATCAAGTCCAAAAGGGGAGATTGTTGGCATTATGATACAAGTGTTGTCCTTGATGGCAACTCACTTAGATGAAAGATCACAATACAAAATGTCAACAACAAAGAATTACAAATCAAACTACAGAAAGAGAGGTATACACAGGTTCACCTTGACCAAGCTGCATATGCACGCAGGTTCACTGAACGCAAGTAGCGTATACATACACACACACTTTCACAGAAGGAAAAACGTGTATATATTGGAAAACTAAGTTTTAGGTCCGAGGTATTTGGTCCAAGGTATTTTGATCCAAGGTATTGATCCAAGGTATTTGGTCTGAGGTATTGACCCTAGGTATTTGGTCCAAGGTATTGGTCCTAAGTGGTTTTGGTCCATGGTATTGACAAAGGCCTAAAACTATATAAGAAGGAGAAGATCATTAGGCCAAGGGTGTACAAGTATCGAATATTCGATGAAGTGTGAGATCTAGTATGCAGGTTATTGTCTTATGGTGCTGTGCTTGATCTAAACCAAGGATGAACCTTAGCGGGTGATGAGGGATAAGATCCAATGATGGATCGGGATCTTAAGGCTTGGAATGAATTATCATTATGTGGTTTGATCATGTATAGTCTAGATCTGAATATTGACGCATGTGTTATTCTGTAAATATTATGATCTGGGTATAATTGAAGTTTGGAATAGCTACATAATTATGAATTAATATTTGCAGATGTGTACGTTGGTTGGCTTTTATAAAAGCACGTATACACGCTGGTTCAACACATGAAAGTAGCGTATACCTTATGAAGAATGTTTCAGTTGTTTCTATTTGCTGTTGCAGAGTTCTGGGTTCTGCTTTGGGTTCTAGTGACTGTTTGCTGGTGACAATATTCTGAATGATCAGATTGATTGTGATTTGCTACAGTGACGATGGGTTGTCAAAGTGATTGATTGATTTAGTTGTGGTTGATTCAAAAAGTGATGATTAAGTTTCAGTTATTGGTTGATGCAGATGTATTTGATAATTGTATTGTAGTTATGATGTTGTCGATGGATCCAGTCTGAAATTTATGAAAAGTGGTCCTTGGAGGAAGAAATAGGTCGTAGCTTTCTGTAGGTCACCACCTACGTACTAGTAAACATATCGGCTAGTACAAGAGCTGGGAGTTGTAGCTCCCTTCTAGTATAAGCTGGAGAATGAGAGAAGGTTGTAACCTTCTGCAGGTAGAAGCCTACGTACTAGTATGAATCTGCACCAGTACAAGATTGTAAATAGATTTTTCTTATTATTAAAAGAAGACAAAGATGACAGCAGCAGGTGGTTTTTACCTACATTGGGTTTTCACCTTATATCTTGGTGTTCATGTTTTTGCTTATGTGTGATGCTTTATTCTGCTTTTACTGCATTGTCTAATAAATCTCTTATATATTGGTTAAAGTTCAATGCATGATAAATTGGCTAAATCAAAAGTTCTCTGCATATACGCTAATTGCTTTAATTACAGTCACGTGTACACGTTGGTTCACTTAGCTAAAGTAGTGTATATAAATTTGTTTGGGAAATTAAAATTATTGATCCGATAATACTGATTCACCCCCCCCTCTCAGTATATTTCGAACACCCTTTTGTTTGAGATTTATCAATTGGATAAAAAGGTGTTTCTCTTTGTATCTTCATAATGTGCTATCATTTCCTCCATAAAAATTAACTAGGTGACAAGTGGTTTATGAGAACAAAGCCATCTATACCATATAAAATAATTTGGCTCTAAATATAAATATGCAATACGCACCTTTTGTGAGGGTTTCACATCATGTGGATCAAAATATTTCTCCATATGTAGTATTAAAGTTGCCAGATCCTTGCCATGAAACTTCCTCATATCGATATTTGGAATGTAGTGGTTCTTAAACCCCACATTGGAGTTTCTAAAATCATAATTGATATTCCTTTTGTCTTCATCATGATTTTGATGGATTTTCTTGTCAACACTATGACACCTTTCTTCTAGCAACTTTGCCAAACCTTCCTTCAGCCCCTCTACCTTGACATTCATCACTACTTCCATGTCTTCTTTTAAACCAGTTGACAAGTTGGAATTCTCTGCCAATAGTAAAGGGGATCTCCTTGGTGTAGGATCCTAATTAGACCCTGCACCATTTGATTTAGGATTCTCATCTGGTATGTAGGCCTAGATGTCGCTCAGATGAGTTCAGCTTGCTTCAGACAAAACTGGATGTGGGTTCAATTGAATGCATGAACTTCAATAAATAAAAGGAAATAATCAACAAACATCTTATAACATGCATACCATGAATAGCCATATTATAAATAACATAAACCTTACATAAAGTAACTACCAACAGACTTTAGATAAGACTCATGTCCATAAAATAAAATGCTTAACAACTGTAAAGCAGTTCACAGTAATCAAACATCTATAAGCGTAAGTAAACACATAGTCAATTATAAGATTATGCCAATGTCAACGAAACAATTCACCAATATAAGCATAGAGTTAGTAAATAATATACCATCCAGACATAGCTAAACAAGGCTTGTAGCATGAGACAACACATCAACAGACTATGTATCAAAGAACTCTTAGGAACATCTGATCCATCAAGCGATAAAATACTCATGGAATTACAACATAAAATATTTGTGGAATCCAATAGCGGAAAATAATAATTAATCCTTGCATCAATTAGAAGAACATAAGTTCTATGAAACAATATCATCCCAAAAAAAATTCCTCGGCTAAAATTCCTTTACAATGGGTCATGAGGGTGTATTTATAAAATGGGGGTGGCTCTTGACCTACCCCTGACTCTTGGGCTTCTTCATGACCTTTCAACTACCTGGTGACTCTTGGACTTCCTTATGAATCTTTACATTCGAAAAATCTCCTGTCCTATCTAATTGCCAAAATCACAAAATAAGCGTGTAATCTAATATATCAATTTAACAATAGTAAGTTCAGGAATTTCCAGGTTGAGCCGCTCCATTAGGTATGTGCGACACAACTTGTATTCGGTTGCAATGGGGGTGATATGTGGTTTCTCTTCATCATGTCTGTGTGGGGATTCGAGGGCATTTGGTATGAGAGTGGTCCTTTTGGTGTTCACCTGATTACTCAAGGTTATCAATTTGGTGTACATTCTTATGGGTTCCACCACATAATGTGTGATATTATCCTTTGTAATGGGTAGATCTTCTGCAAGGGCTGCCTGTCTATATGTATCAATGAATTCTTGCACTTCTCGTGAGATATCTTCCTGCTTCCTTACATGTCCGAGTTCCTCGTTGGATGGAACTCCATGAATTTTGATCATACACTCTAGACCGCTGAAAAGGTGTCTGTATGAAGCCAACACCATGTCCACATCTTTGGCTAGTTTGTCCTTTGACTGGATCTTGATGCGTAGATAGACCTTAGTGTTTTGCATGGTGATCCAATCCTTCTTTGGGACTACTGTCAGTGCTCCTGGATTCTTGACAGACCACTCATGCATACTATCTAGAGTGACCACAGCTTCATTCAACATAACAACTCTATCTTTTGTGTGAGCATGTATAGCCAAGATTGGGGCCATCATGTGGGTTAGATTTGACATTAAATCGTAGACCATATCCATGGCTTCCCTGAGGGTCTCCACCTCTCCATTGATTACTACCTGGAAATCCATTCTGCTGGAGTGAATTAAACAAAGGGCCGCATTCTCTTCTTCTACTCCCTTTCTCTCCTTCTCTTATATAGCAGCCTTTTGCATCAATGCGTAAAACCTATTCTAGAGGTCTATGTTATGTTTTCTCATCTGGGCCACATTATGTTCCGTAGTAGTCACGAAAGCCATCCTAGGTGAGGCGATCATCTCAGGATTCACAGTGGTGTCAGGCATAATCTCCTTGGTTGTGGTGATCAATAAGGGATCCGCTAGGTTTCTAGCATAATACATTTTCCTCTCTTGCATGATTTTGAGGCTGACTTTGTCGAAGATGAGCTTAGTGAGATATAGGAGTTCTTCTTCTTGCTCCTCCAAGAAGCCTAGCTCTTGTAAGGGAATGTGCCCTCTAGTGAGGGAAGTAGAAGGAAGAACATATAATGGGGCTAGTTCACCTTGTTCTGTGTCCATGTCATACGTCTTACTAGTCTCTCCCCATTTAATCTTTCTATGTTCCTCTTCTTTGCTCTTCCTTAGTTTTTCCTCTAGCCACTTCCTCTCTTGTTCTGCTAGCGACTGCTGCTCCTTGAGCTCTTTGGCCTACTTAAGTTTTTCTTCTTGCTCCTTTAACTCTTGCTCTCATCTCTTCTTCTCTTCCTCATCTCTGGCTTTCTATTCTTCTTGCTGTATTTTATTTTCTACTTCTTCCTAGGCCCTTTGTTCTTCCTGCTACTTTTCTTCTAGCTATTTGTTCTTTTCCTCCTCTTCTTGTTGCCTCTACTTTTCGAGTTGGCCTTGGTCATTGGGATCTTGAGATTTTTTGAGCTCTTTCTCCCTTTTTTTCTTGAGCTCTTGTTTCTTCTTTTCTAGGGCGACGTTCCTTTGTTCCAACGTTTCATTATCGTCCCCCTTTTCTGGGTCACTTGGGATATCTTCGACCTCTTTCTCCTTCTGCTTCTTGGATTTCCCAGTGGATTTCTGTGTCTCCTGTTGTTTCTTCTTTAGGGTGGAGGATCTCTCTTGTAGACTAAAATTTTCCTCAGAGTGTTTGAGGAGATCCTCATCTCTTGCATGTTTCTCACTGGGGATGAGTTCCCTAGTGGTGTTATACCAATTCTTGACCCCATTTTCATGATCCTGTCTAGTGTGCGAATATGACTAGTTACACTTTGCCCTCTTGCAGTGGTCAGCAACAAATTTCTCAAGGTCGTACATCCAATAATTGAGAGTTACAAAGTGAATTCCCTTCAAAGCTTCAGCTTCATCTTCTACTTTCTTGAAGTTCTCAACTACATATGCTCCGAGGACGAGCGGGGAGGCCAACCATGGTTTCTTCTTGCCTTTGCTTAGTACCCTCCAGAAACCTTGCATCATCTAGTAGCATGATTCTCGCAGGAGTAATTTATCTATGACAAACTTGGGCAGAGCATGAGGGCCCTTATGGGAACCGAAAACTCTAATGAATATACCTTCCTAGATGGGGAAGCAATGTGCCACCTTGACAATGGTTTCCATGGCCCTCTTCAACATGCATGATGGTTCCTCCCCAAATAGTCACTAGTATAGTGAGATGATAAAAGAATCAGAAATAACATCTACCATACCCTTATAGGCGGTGTCCCAGAAGACCTTGTACTGGTGGGGCACAGGGCTGGCTGCTGATGTATCCCAATTATAGCTCCAGTTATCAAACTGGCATCTTGCACAAACGACATCTAGGAGGTATGAAGCCATGTATAATTCTGGTGGCTGCTCTGGCTCTGGATGATTTTCTGCAATGATGTTTGTCCTTAGGGCCAACACAAGAAGTCTCACGCAGTTGAAGATTGTTCCACAGGTGGCGATAACGTACATGAGAGGGACCCAAGTACCATGGAATACATCACAATTTACTTTGATATACAAGTGACACATCATGGCAACAATCAATTGATAAAATTTTCTTAGACATTTTTTCTTGTACACCTGATCTATTCTAACCCAGAATTTAGATGGGCCTTCCCACCATTTCCTCAGGATGTCTTTGATAGGCATAAAAAATCTGGAGAGCCACTGGGTGTTGAAAGTCTCCTACTTCTCAGGGAGTCTATAGTAAGTGGAAATATCCATAGAATATATCACTGCTAAGGGTGCGCTAGTATGGTCCATCCCTGTCCATGAATATGTATTTGTGCTTTGCATGATCCAATCAATAGTTTCGACACATGGAAAAATGGGACGGTACAACGCTATCTTGTGGATTTTAGAGCTCTTGACGTTTAGGTACACTGGGAAATCTTCCTGGGTTTCTAGTATGTTCGGCTTGGCGAACTATTCATAAATGTTGCACAAGGAGAGCCTTGTAGTCTTATTGATATTGCAGGTTGTGTCCCCATAGATAGGTGATTCCTCATACTGATAGATTTCCAGTGAATTGCTCTGCGAACTTCTACGAGCAACCTTTGTAGTCGGGGGTGCCATCTCATCTTCGAAAGAGGAGATGGAGATGCAGTCAAGATCCACGTCACCTAACATGTCGAGCAAACAATCCCACAATGAGAGTGATCGCATGAAAATAAAATATATTGCTTAAACAAAATTAGTTCCAGATGTTGTGAGGAGGCTTTTAGGTAGGTTGCAAGCGAAAGAGGTGGCAAGGGTCACAAGGAGAGGAGTGTGACTTAGCGAATAAGTAGTAGAGAGGAGTCATGGGGGTCACACTGGTAATGAGATTTAGGCTATCACGACTATTAGTCGCATGACCTGTGCACTGGGAAAGTTAAAAGGTAGGTTGAGACTTAAGAGAGATGTCTGGAATTCCTGAAGGCCAAATGGTCAAGCTGATACGAGAAAAATGAGTGGCTAAGGGCGAGGAATGACTGTGAGGTAAGAAAAAGGGGTTTCATGAGTCCAAGGGGATTGATTTGAGGTTTGTGATGCAAATTTAGGTCGAAATGAAGATAAATCCCCCTAGGGTTGGAATATGCAAGGCCGGGATGGAAGAGGGTGACACTTGGACGAAAAAAATGATTACAAGGGAAGACGAAAGGTCATCTACTTGGAGAAAATATGCGCACGCCCTGATTGCAAATATCCCTCATCTCTCATGCGCTCTAAGAGCCGTTATCAAATGAGTCTTAGGCAACTAGTTATAAATAGTTTCAGTTGCACGCGCTGGGGTCGCATGGGTTGCAAGCCTCAGAGCGGGGAAGGAGTATGGCCTTGCGATCTGTGCGACCTCCGAAGGTTTCTAGGCCGTAAGGGTCGCATGGTTGTGGTAGCTAAGTTTTGCGACCTATTGGTCATGCAGTTACATAGGTCACAAGGGTCACAATTTTTAGAGATATGACTTATGTGACCTATGCGAATTGGGCTGGTCGGGTCGCATGTATCGTACTAGTTGCAGGAAAAGGAAAGGTCACATTATGCGGTTGCAATTGGATGAATTAGACCAGATTGTGACATAGCTTGACTTGGAAGGAAGCCTTGGGTTCTTACGAGACTTTTCTGGTCTCTCGAGAGTTTAAACAGACTCTTAGGATGAGGAAAAATTTTGAAAGGTAAAAGGGGCACTTAAATTTTGAAGAGCTTGAAATTTTGGAGGGGTTGTTGCAACGACTACAACAATTGGTGATTCACTGGGAGAAATCTAGGATCTCAAGACGTCTCATGGCCTAGCTTAAGGAGAACCTCAATGAGTGTCATTTCAATAGAGTTACAGGTCCCATTGATGGTACTTGGGTCTCTCCTTTACATTGATCGTTTATCCCCAATCAGAAAAAACTCGGACTTCAGCACATGGAATAGGGCATCAATACCTAATGGTCTAGGAAGGAAAAGGAAACTGAAGTAATGGTATGAGCTTTAATTATTTTCGGTATAATAGTCACAGTACTCTGGTGTTGCTTCACTGCCTGTGAGCCTGAATGGTACCTCAGTGGAGTCACTACTTAGAAATCACGAACATTGCACTCTGCTAGAGAGCCTGGATGGTACCCCAACGGAGTCGTTGCTTCACCTATTTGCACAGGAAGCTTTTCTTAGTCCTTTAGCCCTGATTAATAAATGGATGTGCTCATTGGAACTTATTCATCTGTGCTTATTTGCACTTATTTTAGGTGTCTATGTAAGCCTGGGCAGACGAGGGATCCCGACTCATTTGGATTACAAAGAGATTTATTTTGGTTTTTTAGACACCTTATTATTTTCCCGAAATGTGTATGTGCCCAAAAAGGTTTCTTCAGTTTCCATTCATTCCCAAAACAACAATTGAGATAGAACAATGCAAAATTTAGGCCAAGTAAGCATCTAGGATAGGCCAATGCGAGCAAAAGGGATTGTTTGTGCCATCAAGTTCCCCACTACTATCAATTTTGAACACTCTGTTTTGGTCACGAATTAAGGTTTAGTCAAAATACGGTTCCATAGAGCACCCACGAGAGCCAAAGTGCAGGGTCATTCCAACCTCAACCTGACATCCCAAACTTTTATTTCAAAGAAAATAAACTCAAACTGTGCTGGCAAAAAAAATTGACGAGAAAGGAAAACAAAAGGGAGCTATAGTATAAGGTGGGACTAGCAACCTCAAGGGCTACTAGGTAAAGTATAATTTTAGGTCTTGGTCATTCACGAGAAGGGGTTCAACCCACCCTTCTAGATTTTGCAACTTATAGGTGTGCTGGCCAATTTTTTTCTTTGACTTTGAAAGGACCAATCCACAAGGCTTGGAACTTGGTGTGTTTTCCCTTGTCCTCATGGGCCTGATCCCATTTAAGAACTAGATCTCCCACACTGAATTCAGAAGTTCCCGTAGACTTCTTGTCAAACCACCTCTTAATATGGTTATGGTGAACAAAAAATTTCTCCCTGGTCTTTATTCTCTCCTCTTCCAATCTAAGGAGTGTGTCAATGTAGCTTTGAATGATAGGGAAAGGGGAGCCTTGTGCAACCGCCTTATTATATTATTGTTCCCATATAGTCCCCATCATGTTATTATTGTGCCCCATATAAGCCCACTATTGTTATTTTTGTGCCCCTACAATATTATTTATATGTAGGCTCTGATTGCATTGGGACCCTTTAGACTCCTATATATAGAAAGGAGGCCTTGTCATTTGTATCATCCAAGAATTGTTCATTTGTGTAATGTAAAGGAGGTTTCCTCCTCGAAGAGGTTGATTTTGAAGTCGTTGATCTATCTTTTCTTCTATTTTGTGAGTTGGTTGAATAACATAAGGGTTAGGAGGCAGTATGGCTTCTTTCCCATAAACTAGGAAGTAGGGGGATGTACCGAGGGATGGTTTGGGCATGACCCGATCACCCCACAAAGAATTTATGAGTGCATCGTGCCAATTTCTTTGGTGGGAAAGAAAGGTTTCCTTGAGGATGTGGATGAGGTTTTTATTTGTATATTCTTCTAGTCCATTCCCTTGAGGGTAATAGTTGGATGAATGTTTTAAAACAATACTGTTCTCCAAAGAAAAATAATACAACTTTAAGGACAAAAAATATGTAGCTTATCAAAAACAAGTGAGGTTGGGACACCAAACCTGACCATGATGTATTTATTGATTAAATATATTACCTCATCATCATTTATTTTCCGTAACAGGATTGCCTCCACCCACCTGGTGAAATAGTCGGTGGCTGTGAGTATACACTTGTGTTGTTTCGATGAGTTTGGCATGATCTCTCCAATGAAATCCAACCCCCATTGTTGGAAAGGCTCTTCTACCACTATGGGTTGGAGCGGGGCAAATGATTGAGCCTGTCTTTCTGCATGCTTCTGACAGATGGGACACTTTCAAGCGTAAGAATGTATGTCATTGAAGAGTGTGGGCCAATAGAAACCTTTCTGCATGATCTTGTGGGCAGTGGTGTCGCCCACATAGTTTCCTCCCGTGGGTCCATCATGCAATTCCTTCAACACTCACTGAGCTTCGTCATATTCCAAACATCTTAGTATCACGTCGAGGTAGTGCTTTCTGAATAGGTTTCCCTGGACCATTTGATACGAGGCAGTCTCGAGTCTGATTTCTCTCTTCTGCTTGGTGGACAAAGTATGCCGTAGGGTCCCCTACATTAGGTATTTTTTTAGATCAGATTACCATGACGAGGGATCATGTGAGATGAGTAGCTCATTTTGGTACATTTCGATCTCATGCTCCCAGCCTTCTGCCTCTGAACCCTATTGATCTATAGCCTCGATAGTTAGTTTACAAATCTTGTGCCCTTTCACTGTATGTGAGGGTTTGAACTCCAAATCATATTCCTACAGAGAAGTCATCCAATTGGCTCTCCTCTCACCCAGCTCTTGTTGGACGAAGAGTGATCTGACGACCAGGTGCGGGACCATTACTGTGACATGGTTTTTGAGAATGTATGGTCTGAAGTGTTTCACTACTTTGTAGACCACGTACACCTGCTTATCTATGTCGGGGTAATTGAGTTCTGCACCTTGTAGCCCTGTACTCATGAAGGATATAGGACGTTCATCATTTTTGTTATCCTTTTGCATGAGGACTGCGGCTAAGGATGAATCTGAAGCGAAAGTGTATAATATGAAGTCCCTACTGAAGTCCGGGCTAAAAAGGGAAGGGGCCTCAATGATTGCTCTCTTGATGTGATCAAAAGACTCCTTTTATTCTTGATTCCATTTGAAGACCGAATCTTTCTTTATCATGTTCTGCAAGGGCTTAACAATTTGTGCAAAATCTGAAATAAGTTTGCAGAGAAAATAGATTTTACCAAGGAAGGACTACATACCTTTTTTGCTACTTGATGGAGGGATCTGTTCTATAGATTTTATGCAATTGGGATTGACAGTGATTCCATCCTTAATGATGATATGCCTGAGGGGATTTCCCTCAAAAACTGAGAATATGATTTTTTTAGCGTTGAGAGAAATTCCATATTTCCGACACCATTCAAAAATCTGCTTCAAATGGTGAAGGTGATTACACCCCTTCTTTGAAACAATAGTGGCGTCATCAAGATAGACCGCCAAACTCTAACCCATTAAACCCTGAAATGCGAAATCCATTTCTCTTTGGAATTTTTCCCCGACATTAATAAGTCCGAATGGCATGCAATGAAATGCGAATGTTCCCCACTTTGTTCTAAAGGTTATTTTAATGAGGTTTGGTTCGGCTACTAGGACTTGATTGTAGTCAAATAAACCATAAATAAAGGAGAATATTTCTAATTATGAGACGGTTTGGAGAATCTGCTCCATGGATGGAATCGAGTAGTTTTCTTTGATTGATGCCCGATTGAGGTTCTGGAAATTGACGCATAAACAAATTTCTCCAGATTTTTTCCATACTGGGATCAGGTTGGATACCCACGTAGAGTGCCTCACCTTGAAGATAATGCGGGTATCAATCATCTTCTTGAGTTCCTTTTGGATAAGGGGTTCTAATGTGGGATGCACTTTCCTGAAATTTTGCTGAAATGGTTTGGCCCCTTCTTTCATAGGAATAACATGTTGGATGATCTGCGTATCATATGTTTTTATGGCGTCATACATCCAAGCGAAAATTTCATGGTACCTCTTAAACAGGCTGATGAGGGCTTGTCTTTCCTCGAGGGAGCATCCTAGTCCTATGTTGACGAATTTGGGGTCAGACTTGGTTCTGAGGTTGATTTACTCATGCGAGAGGGTGGAACTTTAGGTCTTGGTGTTCGACAGGCCTTGGAAATGATTATGCAAATCAAACAATTTTTCTAACGTGACCACTCATTTAGGTATAGGATTCTCCTTATGTGAGTCTTCTTCTTCCTGCATGGACCTTTCATGCTCCTCCTCCTCGATGGTTGCGTCTTTAAACACCTCTGCATTCGTCATGAACTCCAATATATGTTGGTTTTCATTAAAAACGTGTAATTTAGTTATATTATTAGGAAAGATTGGTTTATAAACAATTTCAATTGAAAACCCATCCCTAAGGGGCGTAAACCTGGCTGCTGCATTGGCTAGAGTATCAACAACGACATTATTAAATCTAGGAACAAAAATAATGTTAAAATATTTAAAAGAGCCTATCAGGCACCATACATCTTGCTAGTAATTCTTTAGGTGCGATGACAAATATTTAATTGTGTTGTGTACCTATCTTGTAATGATTTCAAAGTCCCCGATTACCTTCACACACTCCGCCTTTAGATCTATGGCTTTCTTGAGGCCAAGAATTAATGCCTCATATTCTGCATCATTGTTGGTGCATTGGAACTCTAACCTGCAAGAAATAAAAAAAATTGTTCCTTTTGGGATCTACCAAGACACAACCTACTCCAGCTTCGTCGTGAGTCTTGGACTCGTCGTAATATAACTGTTATGAAACCAGCTCACAAAAAGATAGAAAATAAATATCAATGCCTTATAATTCATCCTCTTCGAGGGAGAACCTTCTTTACATTACACAAATGAACAATTCTTGGATGATACAAATGACAAGACCTCCTTTCTATATATAGGAATCTAAGGGGTCATAATATAATCAGAGCCGACATAACAATAATAATGTAAGGGCAAAAAAATAACAATAGTGGGCTTCTATGGAGCACAATAATAACAATATGGGTACTACATGAGAACAACAATATAATAAGGGGGTTGCACTAATAGCAATAAGGGGTTACAATAGTAGTATAGGGACATAATATGCCCCTCTCCTTCAAAAAGTGTTGTCCTCAATGCTTGAGTAGTTCTGGACAATTCTGTATAAAATTATCATCCTTCCATGTGGAACCTTCAGCAGGTAAGTTCTTCCACTTGATGAGGTACTCTGAAATTGATCGATTTTGTAGCTATCAATTTCTCGGTTCTGTGACTGCTTCAGGTTCCAATATGATTTTTCCTTCCTTGTCAAGTTCTCGCAATATTGTTTGAACTAGGATCTTCTGCAACTTTTGAATGAGTTCCCACCCTGCTTAGTCATTCTTCCATTCATCCCTTGCTTCATTTATAGAATTTGGTTGGATAATTATACCAACCTCCAGCATTTCGGAAACCATACATTCAATTTCACTCGTTTGGGCATATAGATATCTGTAAGGCCTAATGTTTGGAGGAACACTTCCTTGGAATGATTGTCTAAGACTTTTTGGAGATCTGGAGAAATAGATGATTTTGATGTGGGGACCTCTAGTGAACATAATTGTGAAATTATGCCTCTCTGTTCTTTCTTTCCCAGTTTCCCTGTGATATCCCTTAATTCAACTTCATTTCCTTCCGAAGAAAATTTCATGAAAAGTTATTGAAAATTAAAAACTATTGTAACCAAGGATTGTAGCCATTGGACTCCTAGAACAATATTAGCACCACCCATTGGAATGGAAACCATTGGGCTATTCAATACATATTCTCCCATGGATAGCTTGATATTATGGAACTTTCTAGAGAAATTTATGGTTCTTCCATTTGCAACCATAACTTGACACCCTGGTGTTGGATATAGGAAGCAATTCAATTCCTTCGATATCTTACAATGAATAAAATTATGGGTACTGCCCAAATCAATCAAAACTATTACCTTTTTCTTATTGATATGTCCTTCTATATTGATAGTTTGAGGAGTGGTGATTCTGGCCAATGTATTACAAGATATTTTAGGATCCATTTCTTGATGCTCGATGTGATCTTTCGCTTCTTGAACCTTTTTCTTCCTGATAGGTCCTTCTATCTTGAGAATTTGAGGAGTGGTAATTCTTACCAATGCTTTACAAGATATGGTCAAATTCATTTCTTCTTTCTCTAGGGTTGGTTCCTGGTGTATATCCTCTTCTTTTGAATTTTCTTGATCCTTTTCTTCCTCCTCTTCACAATCTATGTAAAATAATTTCTTCTAAGCACACTTATGATCTTTAGTGTATTTTCTATCACAACCATAACAAAGCCCTTTTTCTCTTTTTTTTGTCAATTGTTGTCGTGTAAACCTTGTAGGTTGTGGAAGGCTGGGAGAAAACACTTCCATATTTATATTTTTGAGTGGTAGGATTCCTTGTTTCCATAATTCCGCTTTCAATTTTTCTTGCCAACCTGAATGCCTTCTCCAATGAATCCGGTTCCCAAAGAAGAACCTCATGTTGAATGTTATCCTTTAAAGTCCCTATGAAGGCATCAATCCTTTTGTTCTCTAGAATATAATTTACCATTATATTTATTTTTTGGAAGTCCTCAGTGTGCTCTTCCATTGAACCCTTCTGTTTGAGTTTTATCAATTGGCTAAAGAAGGTGTTACTCTTTGTATCCTCATAATGTGCTATTATTTCTTCCGTGAAAATTGACCAAGTGACAAGTGCTTTACGAGAAAAAATCCTTTATACCATAAAAATTGATTCGGTTCTAAATATAAAGGTGAAATATGTACCTTTTGTAACAGTTGTACCTCATGTAGATCAAAATATTTCTCCATATGTAGTATCCAATTTACCGGATCCTTGCCATCAAACTTCCTCATATCACCTTTTCTTGATTTTAGGAGCTCGATCTTGAAACTACTGTAACTCTGTAATTTTGGATCTCCCATTTCTAAAATTGCATCCTATGGTAACTCTCTGAGTCCTCTTTCTAACCCTGCCAGTCTGATCAATATTGAATTCTTCAAGAAATATTTATGCCAAATCTTCTACGATGACCTGATTATAGACTAGTTCAATAGAGCAAATTGGTACGAAGTTCCACGTGTCAATGTTTCAACCTTAGCTTCTAAAACTGATACCCAACAAAATACAGTTTGTCTTATTTCTTCCACTTTTTACGAAATTTGAATCAGATGCTCAAAGAGAGAATTATGATGATTGTTCCAAGGTCACCTATTTGGGATGTAATTCAGGAGCCTGCAGAAACCCTAAATATCTTGGAGTGTATCTCCGAACATATAGCGAAATAATATCTAAAATTGAGGCCCAAGCTTCACCATGCTTTTGGCTCAAATGGGTTTTAATTTTAGAGTCTGAACCTTCAGAGAAAACAAATTATAGCGAAAAGGACATGATGACCTATTTGAGATGGAATTCTGGAGCTTGCAAAAACCATAAATTCCTCAGATCATATCGCCAAACATATAGTGAGATAAGATCTGTAATCTAGATCCAAGGTTCAAAACGATTTCGACTCAAATGGGTTTTTTTTATCTTCTGAAATTTCGCAGAAAAAACGTTATAGCGAAAATTCCACAATGACCTGTTTAGAGTAGTGAAACCCTAGAATCCAAAGCTTTGATACCAAATGTTATGAAACCAATTCACAAAAAGATATAAAATAAAGATCAATGCCTTATAATTTAGCCTCTTCAAGGGGGAAACCTCCTTTACATTACACAAATGAACAATTCTTGTATGATACAAATGACAAGACCTCCTTTCTATATATAGGAGTCTAAGGGTTCATAATATAATCAGAGCCGACATAACAATAATAATGTAAGTGCATAATAATAACAATAGTGGGCTCCTATGGGGCACAATAATAACAATATGGGGACTACATGGGCACAACAATATAATAAGGGGGTTGTACTAATAGCAATAATTGGTTACACGACCAACGGCACGCGCGCGAACCTGTGATTGACCTCGGCCTGGGATCGCTTGATCGAACCTCAGCATGGACCCTCCGGATCCGCCCGGTGGGGATCCAGAGCTGCAAAGAACCTTCTCCAATCTGGTAAAGTCTCTTCCTCCACAAAGACCTAGACCAACAGCAACAAAGTTTGTGAAGAAGCTTGATGTAACACAAGAAGTTCAACTGCCTCCTACCATCCCGTGCATGGTAGCCATTTCCTTAGCAGAGAAAGGGTTAATCGGGCAATTTACAGGACTGTGGCCATCATCCAGAACAGTGCAAATATGGGTTGAGAGAAACTGGTCGGACAAGATCCAGGGTAAAATATCCATCCGATTCTGTGGCAGAGGATATTATACTTTTCATTTTGAAACCAAAGAGGATAAAGATCTAATATTCAGAAATGGGCCTTACTTTATGGACTCCAGAGGTCTCTATCTCAATAAATGGACTCCGGATTTTGATCCAGAACTTGATATACCAAATGCGGTCCCAGTTTGGGTTAGATTGCCTCACCTTCCCCTTCACTGCTGGGGGGACGACTCGGTTAAAGCAATAGGAAATGCGGTCGGGAAATATATAGATCGCAGTGAACCCAAAGACAACATGCAGGCGTGTGCGCGGATTTGTGTAGAAGTTGATCTGGGACGAGGACTGCCGGAAGCGATCAAACTGAAAGTTGATGATTGCTGCCATATTCAGCAGTTGGACTACGAGCAGATTCCCTTCAAATGCAAGGTATGCCACAAATATGGACACTTTGCAAATAGATGCACTAAAATTGTTAATGTAGAATCTGATGAGCAGGATGGGCAATGGGAAACTGTAAAAAGAAAAAAATCTTCTCCACCCCTCAAACCTTCGGAACCTAAGGCCCCTGGTTCTTCCCATCAGCATCCTTCCCGTCAACAACCTTCCCTTCAGCAACCCTCCTCCTCCCAGCAACCTCCCCTTCAGAATCCTCCCTCATCCCCTCGGCTATCTGACCCTCCTATCCCTCCATCCTCTAACCCCTTCGTGATCCTCTCCGAGGTTGATTCTGGGCCTGATTTCCCTTCCACTGATCCTCCTCTCCATCCTTCCTCTCCTCACACCTCTCAGCCCTCTCTTGAACCTCCCTCTGCTAGGATTACCAGGAGCTCCTCAAAGGAACATGGAGCGTCTAGTGATGTTCCTAAAAAGCATGGACCTGGCAGGAAATCGGCTAAGCAGCATAGGGAAGAAAGTGCACAGAAAGACATAGCCATGGGTTCCCAGACTCCAATAGAGTCATTCATTCTTGGACACTTGGAAAAAGAAAATAGTAACAAAGGCAATTAGAGGCGAGCACCTCTCCATATAACCAGTAAATCATGATGAAAATACTATCTTGGAATAGTAGGGGATTAGGGCACCCCTCCAAGATAGCTGCCCTCAAGGACCTAATACACAGTGAAAGTCCTGAAATCGTTCTTATCCAAGAAACAAAGCAAGACCAGTCTGAAATTAGCAGAGTAATAAGCCAGCAAAAGCATTTCAATGGATGTGCAAGTGAAGCAAGAGGAGCCTCAGGCAGCATACTAACTATGTGGGATAGCAATAAATGGATCTGTGACTCCACCAGGGTCCATCAGAACTGGATTCGAGTCACACTGGAAAACAAAACTGGCGGCCCAAAGGTAACAGTTTACAACATATATGCACCGAATCAGTACAGAGAGAAATAAGTGTGTTGGAACACATTCGAAGAAAGTCTAGAAGAGGAGCAGAACAATAATCTCATTATAGCTGGAGACTTAAATCTGGTGATGCACGCCAACGAAAAAAGAGGAGGTAATTTCACCCCTGATCCTTTTAGAAGACAACTTGAAACTATCATGCAGGAGCAAGAACTTGTTGATATCAGACCCAAAAACCGTAGGTACACCTGGAGTAATAGAAGAATTGGCGCCGGCAATATCATGGAACATCTGGATAGGTTCCTTATAAATATAGCATTCTTGTCCACCTTCACTACAAGCCATTCAAATATTCTCAATGTTTCAGCCTCTGATCATTACCCAATAATGCTCACTCTCCATAACCAATGTCAGTTAGGACCCATACCCTTCAAATACTGCTCCATTTGGAATCGTTCCCCAGCAGCAAAAGATGTGGTTCGGCAGGCTTGGATTCAACATGTGGAAGGATCGCCGACGTATATTTGGGAAACAAAACTGAAGAGAGTAAGACAGGCTCTAAAAAATTGGGCAAAGAACAATTATCAAGAGCCTGAGGTGAACAAAAAGAAAATTAAGCAAGAGCTAGAGGAAGTGCAACAAAGAATTGAAGATCTTGGGCTATCCCAGCAAACTAAAGAGTAAGAAACTAGATTATATTCTCAGCTGAGTCAAA
Source organism: Pinus tabuliformis (assembly GCA_031772625.1). Classification (NCBI taxonomy): domain Eukaryota; kingdom Viridiplantae; phylum Streptophyta; class Pinopsida; order Pinales; family Pinaceae; genus Pinus; species Pinus tabuliformis. The sequence goes on along the minus strand of CM062818.1, from coordinate 321,807,649 downwards.
CTATAAGGGACGAAGAAACAAAATGGAGACTGAAGTCCAGGCAACTCTGGTTGCAAGAGGGGGATAAAAACACAGCGTATTTCCACAAGCAGGCCACGGTTAGAAAGGCCAAAAATACAGTCAGCACAATAAAGGATAATGAGGGGAACAGTTACAACACTCAGGAATCTATAAAGGAAGCAGCCACTAAACATTTTAATAGCCTTCTAACTGAGGACAAAGGTGAGGAGGATTATTCAAGCATGCTGCAACATCTGTCCAAAGGAGTCACTCAAGAAATGAACAACAGTCTCAGAAAAGAAGTTGAAGAAGAAGAAATCCAAGCAGCAATTTGGAGCTTACACCCAGATAAAGCTCCAGGACCTAATGGGTTTCCAATCAGCTTTTATAGAGAATATTGGTAGATGATCAAAAAATATCTCTCAAAGATGATTCGTTGGGTTCTTAAAAAAGGCAAAATGGGGGGATTTACAAACTCCACCTATCTAGCCTTAATCCCCAAAGAGAACAGACCTTCCACCTTTTCAAGATTTAGACCAATATCTCTATGCAACTCATCATATAAAATAGTTTCAAAAATTCTAGCATCCAGGCTCAAGCCATATCTCCCATCCCTGATCTCAGAAAACCAAGGGGGCTTTCTCCCTAATAGGCACATCACTGATTCTATCCTTCTTGTGCAAGAGGCCATCCACTCAAGTTTAAGTAGAAAAGAGAAAGGGTTTGTTCTTAAGCTCGATCTTGCCAATGCTTTTGATAGGGTAAGGCATTCCTTCCTGTATGCTGTACTTCATAAAATGGGATTCGACCCCTCCTTTATCACAATGATTAAAGCTTGTATAACGGATCCCTGGATCTCCCCCTTAATTAATGGGAGGCCGTGTTCTGCATTCCAATCTTCTCGTGGCCTTAGGCAAGGCTGCCCCCTATCTCCTTACTTGTTTATCCTTATGGCTGAATCATTCAGTCAAACCTTGGATTACAACCGGAGAATAGGTCTAATCACTGGCATCAAGATCGAACATGGAACAAAGAACATCAATCATTCTCAATTTGCAGATGATACTCTCTTAATAGGAGGAGCTTCCACCACTATTGCAAGGAGCTTTAAGAAGATCTTAGACCAATTCATGGATTACTCAGGTGGGAAGGTCAATCAGATAAAAAGTTGTATATATGGTTGGAACACACCAAATCACATCATCCATAACATAGCAAGTATATTTGGAGTCTCCTGCAAACTTGTCTGGAATCATTTCTCCTATCTAGGGATGCCTATAAGTATGGGACCGCTGAAAGCTGATACCTAGAACGAAATTCTTGACAAGATAAAGAGAAAAATCCAGCAATGGGGCACCATGTGGCTGAATCCAGCAGGGGGCCTAGTTCTTCTAAAATCAGGTATAACCTCTCTCCCCATATATCGGTTCTCCTTATATCAAGCCCCTGTTGTTTTCCATCAGAAAATGGAAAGAGCTCTCAGGCATTTCCTTTGGCAAGGAGGGAAAACGGAAAAAAAGAAATTCAATCTTGTAAGCTGGAAGAACATCATTCAATCTCAGGAAAAAGGAGGATTAGGCATCCGCTCACCAAAATTCCTAAATTTAGCACTTGGAGAAAAAATAGTATGGAGGTTGATCACTGGGCCTGCAGTGTGGTGGAAGAAGGTTTTAGAAGCAAAATATCTGACCTGCACAAGGCACCAGCTCTTGGAGACTAATATACCCAGCAGGGATAGTAGAAAAATTTGGCAACTCTGCAAGAAGGCCACTACCTTTATGTCTCAGAATATATCAAAGGTCCCAGGAGGGGGGAGTAGCATCAACTTCTCCACAGACAGAATTTTAGGGCAGCATCCCATTGGAACAAACTTGGAGGCAATCCCTGCCATAAACTGGCTTAATGGCAAAGGAATAAAGCACTTGGCCCAAATATCACATTGGGACAACCACTCTCAAGCATGGATAGGTTAGAACTTCCCGGATCATCCCAGGGAGCTAGACACTAGCCTCACTATCCTAAAGAACCTTCTACACAGCAAAGCTCCGATCCAAAAAGGCAAACATGATGGATATCATTGGGACCCAACTGGAACTCAATACATGGTTAAAGCAGGACACCAATTTCTATGTGAGAGCAACTTCCATCAGGAAGTATGGAACCAATGGAAACTTGTTTGGAGAGCAGAAGCCCCCCCAAAAATCAAATTTTTCATTTGGCTGCTCCTGAAAGGAAAAATATTAACAGCGGAAAACTTAAAGAAAAGAGGCATAATGGGGCCATCCAGATGCCCAAACTGTTGTAGATCAGAGGAAACAATCCAGCACCTGTTTGTAGAATGTCCGGTGGCTGATTAATGTTGGAGAAAGATGGCCTCAATAGGGGGAGCTTCCTGGGAGCCTCAGGCATCTATAGCAGAAACGATACACAAGTGGAGAAAGAACTGTCCATGGAAAGAGAAAAGGAGTAAATTGGTGCAAAGGGTATGGAACACCATTCCCCTAACACTGTTATGGCGTATCTGGTTGGCAAGAAATGGAAAGGGTTTTCCAGGAGAAAGGTTGTTGTACCAGGTTAATTTGTCATAAGGCAAAAATGCTAGCGAAGGAGACAATCACAAATCACACCAAAGGCAAGATAGAGGCAACAAAATATAGCATAAAAGAGAGAAACCTGATCAGCTATGTTTTAGAGAATACTGCAAGCGCTCAGGAAACAAATCAAGCAAGAACACAACCGAAAGAAACAAGTAGCCCATGGAAACTGAGGCTAAAGGACGAGGAATTTTCGAATTGGCTGAGAAATTGTAACAGGTTCTATTTATTTTTCGATGGAGCTTCTAAATCGAACTCGGGCCAAGCTGGTGCAGGGGGTCTAATTTGCAATGCAAATGGAGAGAGCATGCTTCATTTCGAATGGGGGCTAGGAGAAATTTCCAACAACAGGGCAGAGGGATTAGCACTATACCAGGGCCTCACGCAGCTGCTAAAGCTAGGGATACGAAAAGCAGTAGTTTTGGGGGACTCAGCTATAATTATCAGGCTTATGGCGTAGAGGCAGAGCACGCCGAATATCCTCCTCCAGCCGGAATCAGATTCTCCATGATTCAATGGAAGAGATAGAATACTACCACATATTACGGGGCTTGAACAAGGAGGCTGATAAATATGCCAACAGGGCATGCGTGCGCTCCAAGGGCAGCCTGAGTTGTAACAATATTGTTTCTTTGCAACCATTACCATGAATCAAAAACGGTTAGTCAACAGTAGGTGTACCATAACTGACAGCAGAAATGACATCAGGCAAGAAGTCAGAGCCGATGACGGAGCAGGTATGGTAGGCAGGATTTGGATCAACATTGAAATCAGAACTTCGATTCATTACATGGAAACCAAGAGAAATCCAGCAGAGAACCGTCCTTGCAGTAGGATCTTATTTGTGGTTCAGGATACGCATTTGACCAACCTGTGGACTACTTCGAGCCATAGCCGGACACTTTCCCGCCCACATAGCATGCAAATCGTCTCTATTTATACCTCAGATGGCAGAGATACCCAATACAGTAAGAAAATCAATTTCTCCAGGCATCAGAGCATTATTGTTCCCATTCAGTTCCATTCAGCCCGAGGGAGTTGTTATTGCGACCAGCAGAAGTATAACAGCCTTGCGAGAGTCGTGATCGCAGTCTGCAGTCAGCTAAGAACTCAGAGGACCCGCGCTAAAGAAGTCGACAACGCAGGCAGGGAATTTTCAGAGACAATGGCCCGTTCAGAAGATTGCTTCCACTGCAGAGACCTTCAGGAAGAGTTCGAGGAGCTGAGAGCGCAACAGCGTGCACTGGAGAATCAAGTCCGAAGCCTGGAAACGCAAATGGAAGACCAGTTCAGAGTACTCAATGAGAAGTATCGGGCAGAGATCAATTTGTTCCTACACAGAGTCAGCTCTCTACATGGACAGTTCAGCACCTTGTCCAACCGGTGCAGCCATGCAGAAGAATCAATAGTAGTTCTTAAGTTCATGATGGACAAAAAGTTCAAGGAAACCCCTTCTTCCTCCAGTGCAAAACAGAATGAGCCGGACCCATACCCAGAAGAGTCCACAACAAGGAAGATCAGCCATATAGAAATAGACTAGTTATGTTTTGTAGTTGTAAATTTTGGTGCTTGCAATATGTAAGGATTTACAGTAGTATTAGAAGCCTTAGAGGCTGGAAAATCAGAACAAGGAGCAAGGAATGGACCCTTTTTGTAATTCCTTGGATCCATGAAGTTCAGGAAATACTCTATGTATGGCGAACAGCCTCTTCTTTTTTCAGATTATAATATAGCAACCGAAGTTTGTCTAAAAAAAAAAACAATAATGGGTTACACTAGTAGTATAGGGACCTAATATGCCCCTCTCCTTCAAAATTGTTGTCCTTTTTTTATCTTCCAGTGTAGAGTCCGACACATGTCCCTTACTCCTGAGGTTGTAACTTTTGGGAGGCTTTGGGGGAGGGGTTCCCCCCATTATTGCCTCTTGAGTGGTCAGAACCTCTCCTCTGTGGATGAATTCGAAGGCTATCACAGCGGAAGGAGCATCATCATTGGGAGGCAAGGTTTTCTCTTCAGGGTCATTAGTTTCTTCCTCACCCTCTTGCATGGCCTGGTCTTCTAGGAGTTGGGTTATTACGATGATCATGTTATGGAGGCACTGGGGGAAAGTCTTCTCGGAATGAGAAGAATGACGGAAAGTGAAAAAAATTTCCTCTCCTAGTTCTTCCACATTGAAGTTTGTACTAGATTCCTGAGGTGTCTTAGCGGGTGGATTGTTTGTATTTCAAAAAAAAGTTTTAGCAGGTTTCCCTCCTACATAGGTGTCACTAGTATTCCTCTTTAATTCGAACACATCATTAGTCAGTTGTTTTAAACATTTGGCTAATCCTTCGAAATCAAAGGAATCTTTGTCTTTGTTGACAGGTTTAATGGTTGAGGCTTGATTTTTCTTAATTGATGGTTTTTCCTTCTCTCGCGAATCATGCTCGAGGGCATCGATAGAGAGTAAATATTTTTCAACTTCTAGGGCTGTAGCAAAGTTTTTTACTAGAGTGGGTTTTGATTCCCTTTTAATGAACACGACAATGTCCCACAAAAGGGATCTAGTGTAATAATCAATTATGATGGAGTCATCAAGGGCTACGTCTGTCGGGAACTTGTTCAAAATGGTGGTGAATCGTTGGTTGAAATCTTTCACCTTCTCCTTCTTATGGAACTTTAATGTACTTAGATCGGTGAGGAGCATAGAAGGTGTCTTTTCTTCTAAAAACTTATCAAGAAAGGTTTTTTTTAATTCTTCCCATGTTTTGATCGAAGTTATAGGAAGTGACCGATACTGGGTGGAAGCCTTATTTTCAAAAGTGTGAGGGAAAATACGGCAAGCCACATCATCATATTGCACCCTCATCATTCACAAGGCTAGGTAGAAATTGCTAATATGATCATCTGCTCAGGTTCCCTTTTCGGGGTCGAATTTCGGGAGGTGCTTCTTGGGATGGTGGGTCATATCATGAAGTTGGCCCTTGATGCCTAATGGGGATTGATCCATCCATGTCAAAGGTTGAAAGTGGTTTCCTTTAGGTGGGGGAGGAAACAGAAGGCGATTGTTGTTCCCCATTGATTGACTATCAGTGCCTGACCCTCTGCTGGTGTGGGGAGGGTGTCTTCTGTCCGCTTGGGAAATTTTGAGGTATTCTAGGTCTCTGGTGTTTCTCGCATTCCTAAAATTCCTTAGGTTCCCCTATAATCTCAGAAGTCATTGATTATTGTAGAAGTTAATACAGTCTCTAAGATGATCCCTGATCCCCTGCCCTAGGGTCCCTTCAATATTCTCTCTCAGAAGTTGGTTGTTGATAGGGGTATCTTCTCAAGGCCGTTGATTGTTTCCCCATGTTCATCCTCATCGTGAATGGTTGTTTCCCCTGTCGAATGTATTCTTGGGGTCCTCTCCTTAATCTTCTGGTGGGTTGTCCAACCCCTCGATGGAGATCCCTTCAAAGGCGTCTTCATAGTCATCGAGCGCTAGCTCTATTAACTGCGATATGGAATTAACTAGGACTCCTTGACGCGTGTGATGAGGTATGTGTGAGGGTTGGAAAAGGAGTTAGTGGCAGGAATGCATTTTAAACCCTGGAAAACTAGCGAGTAATAGGGTGCATGACCCTGAGCTACTCGTTGGTGACTTCAAAAAGGGGGAGTTCCTATCTTCCCGGGGCATCTTCAAGAGGGGGGGAGGGCTGGGAAACCTTTTGTTGAGGCCTCATGAAAGCTGGACCGTAAGGGGGAATATATGGTGTTTCAAGAGGGGTGGGGGGACGTGTTTGGTTACTAGCTTGATGGGAAGTTTCAGTGTGAAAGCGTGCATTGTTACCTACCATGGCCCTCCTTCTAGCGCCAAATCTGTTGATCGGACATACTTATCCACTAACAGTAAGGGGGATCTCCCCAGTGTAGGATCTCAATTAGACCTTGCACTGTTTAATTTAGGGATCCTGTCTGGTATGTAGGCCTGTTTGCCGCTCAGATGAGTTGAGCTTGCTTCGGACAAAAGTGGAATGCAGGCTCAATTGAATGCATGAACTTCAATAAATACAAGGAAATAATTGACAAACATCTTATAACATGCATACCCTAAATAGCTAGATTATAAACAACATAAACCTTACATAAACTAACTGTCAACAGACTTTAGATAATACTCATTTCCATAAAATAAAGTGCTTAAGAACTGCAAAGCAGTTCACGGTAATCAAACATCTATAAGCATAAGTAAACACACAGTCAATGATAATATTATGCCAAGATCAACGAAATAATTCACTAATATAAGCATAGAGTTAGCAAATCATATACCATCCACGCGTAGCAAAACAAGGCTTGTAGCACGAGACAACACATGAACAGACTGTGTATCAAAGAACTCTCAGGAACATCTGATCCATCAAGCGAAAAATACTCATGGCATTACGACATAAAATATTTGTGGAATCCAATAGTGGAAAATAACAATTACTCCTTGCATCAATTAGAAGAGCATAAGTTCTCTCAAACAATATTGTCCCAAAAAAAGTCCTCAGCTAAAAGTCCTTTACAATGTGTCATGAGGGTGTATTTATAAAATGAGGGTGGCTCTTGACCTACCCCTGACTCTTGGGCTTCCTCATGACCTTTCAACTACCTGGTGACTCTTGGACTTCCTTATGACTCTTTACATTCCAAAAATGTCCTATCCTATCTAATTTCCAAAATCACAAAATAAGCTGCTAATCTAATCTATCAATTTAACAATAGTAAGTTCAGGAATGTCCAGGTTGAGCTACTCCATTAGGTATGTGCGCCACAACTTGTATTTGGTTGCAATGGGGGTGATATTTGGTTGCTCTTCATCATGTCTATGTAGGCATTTGAGGGAATCCAGTATGAGAGTGGTCCTTTTGGCATTCACCTGATTACTCAAGGTTACCAGTTTGGTGTACATTCTTATTGGTTCCACCACATAGCATGTGATATTCTCCTTTGTAACGGTTAGATCTTCTGCAATGGCCGCATGTGCATATGTATCAATGAATGCCTACACTTCTTGTGAGATATCTTCTTGCTTCCTTACATGTCTGACTTCCCCGATGGATTGGAACTCCATGATTTTCGATCATAGACTCTAAACCGCTGAAAAGGTGTCTGTATGAAGCCAACACCCTATCCACATCTTTGGTTAGTTTCTCCTATCCTTGGATCTTCATGCGTAGCTAGACCTTGGCATTTTGCATGGGGATCTAATCCTTCTTTGGGACTACCCTCCGTGCTCCTAGGTACTTGATAGACCACTCATGCATACTATCTCGAGCGACCACAACCTCCTTTAGCATAACATATCTCTCTTTTTTGTGAGATTGTATAGCTAAGATTGGGGCCACCGTGTGGCGTATCTTTGACATCTCTTCGTAGACCATCTCCATGGTTTCTCCGAGGGTCTCCACCTCTCCTTTAATTTATGCCTAGAATTCCATTGTGATGGAGTGAATTAAATAGAGTGTCACATTCTCTTCTTCTTCTCTCTTTCTCTCTTTCTCTGCTCTAGCAGCCTTTTACTCTGATGCGTAAAGCCTATTCTGGAGGTTTATGATTTTTTTACTCATCAAGGCCACATTATGTTTCGTAGCGGTCACGATAGTCATCCGAGTTGAGGCGATCATATTAGGATTCACAGTGGTATCAGAAATAATCTCCTTGGCTATGGTGACCTATAAGGGCTCCTCTAGGTTTCTGGCATAATACTTTTTCCTCTCCTGCATGATTTTGAGGCTGACTTGGTCGAAGGTGAGCTTAGTGAGATCTAGGACTTCTTCTTCTTACTCCTCCAAGAAGCCTAGCTCTTGTAAGGGAAGGTGCCCTCCAGTGAGGGGAGTAGAAGGAGGAACATCTAATGGGGCTAGTTCACCTTGTTCTGTGTCCAGCTAAGATGTATTACTAGTCTCTCCCCATTCAATCTTTCTTCTTTCCTCTTCTTTTCTCTTCCTTAGTTCTTCCTCCAACTGCTTCTTCTCTTGTTCTACTAGTGCCTATTGCTTCTTGAGCTCTTTGACCTGCTTAAGTTTCTCTTCTTGCTCCTTTAGCTCTTGCTCTTGTCTCTTCTTCTCTTCCTCCTCTCTAGCTTTCTATTCTTCTTGTTGTATTTTCTTTTTTGCTTCTTCATGGGCCCTTTGTTCTTCCTGTTGCTTTTCTTCTAGTTGTTTCTTCTTTTCCTCCTCTTCTTGTCACCTCTTCTTTTCGAGCTGGCCTTGGTCACTAGACTCTTGTGATTGTTTGAGATCTTGCTCCCTTTTTCTCTTGAGCTCTTGTTTCTTCTTTTCCGGGGTGCATTCATTTGTTCCAATGTTTCATTATTGTCTCCTTTATCTAGGTCGCTTTGGATATCTTTGGCCTCTTTCTCCTTCTAGTTCTTGGATTTCCAGGTGGCTTTCTATGTCTCCTATTGTTTCTTCTTCATGGTGGAGGATCTCTCTTGCAGACTAAAATTTTCTTCGGAGAGTTCAAGGAGCGCCTCATCTCTTTCCTTTTTCTCACTGGGGCCGAGTTCCCTAGTGGCGTTATACCAATTCTTGACCCCATCTTCGTGGTCCTGTCTAGTGTGAGAATATGATTTGTTAAAATTTTCCCTTTTGCAGTGGGCAGCCACAACTTTCTGAGGGTCGTACGTCCGATAGCTGAGGGTTAAAAAGTGACCACCCTTCAAAGCTTCAGCTTCAGCTTTTACTCACTTGAAGTTATCAACTAAATATGCTCTAATGATGAGCAGTAAATACGGCCATGGTTTCTTCTTGCCTTTGCTTAGTACCCTCAAGAAACCTTGCATCATTTGGTAGCATGCTTCTTGCAGGAGTACTTTATCTGTGACAAACTTGGGCAGAGCATGAGGGGCCTTATGGAAACTGAAAACTCTAATGAACGTACCTTTCTAGATGGGGAACCAATGTGCCACCTTGACAATGGTTTCCATGGGCATCTTCGACATGCACAGTGGTTCCTCCCCGAATAGTCTCTGGTATAATGGGGTGATAAAAGACTCACAATAACATCTATCATACCCTTATAGGTGGTGTCCCAGAAGACCTTGTAGTGGTGGTGCACGGGGCTGGCTGCTCATGTATCCCAATTATAGCTCCAGTTATCGAATTGGCATCTTGCGCATACGACATCTAGGAGGTATGAAGCAATGTAGAATTCTTGTGGCTGCTCTAGACCTGAATGCTTTTCTACAATGATGTTTGTCCTTAAAGTCAACACAAGAATGCATGCCCAATTGAATATTGTTCCACGAGTGGTGAAAAGGTACATAAGAGGGACCCAGGTACCATGGAATACATCACAATCTTCTTTTCCATACAAGTGGCACATCATGGCAGGGATCAATTAATAAACTTTTCTTAGACCTTCTATCCTTTACACCTGATTTGTTCTAACCCAGAATTTAGACGGGTCTTGCCACCATTCCCTCAGGATGTCTTTGGTAGGCATCACAAAGCTAGAGAGCCACCAGGTGTTGAAAGTCTCCTTCTTCTTACGGAGTTTGTAGTAAGTGGAAATATCCATAGAAGAGATCACTGCTAAGGGTGTGCCAGTATGGTCCCTCACTGTCCATGAATCTGTATCTGTGCTTTGCAGGATCCAATCGATATTTTCAGAACACGGAAAAATGGGAGGGTGCGACGCTATGTTTGTGAGTTTAGATCTCTTCTTGATGATTAGGTACACTAGGAAATCTTCCTGGGTTTTTGGTATGTTCAGTTTGGTGAACTCTTCATATATATTGTATGAGGAGAGCCTTGTAGTCTTATTAATATTGCAGGTCATGTCTCCGTAGATAGGTGGTTCCTCATACTGATAGATTTCCAGTGAACTGCTCCCAAAGCTTCTACAAGCAACCTTTGTAGTAAGGGATTCCATATCATCTTCGAAAGAGGAGATGAAGATGCAGTCAAGATCCACGTCACCTAGCATGTCAAACAAACAATCCCACGATGAGAGTGACGACATGAAAATAAAAGAGACTGCTTAAACAAAATCAGTTCCAGATGCTGTGAGGAGGTTTTTAGGCAGGTCACAAGGGAAATCGGTTGCAAGGAGAGGAGTGTGACTTAGTGACTAAGTAGCAGAGAGGAGTCGCAAGTTGCAGGGCTCGCAGCGGTCGCGAGATTGTACTAGTCGCAAGGTCGCACAGGTCATGATATTTAGGCTATTGCAGCTATCAGTCGTGCGACCTGTGCACTGGGAAAGTTAAAAGGCGGGTTGAGACTTAAGAGAGATGTCTGGAATTCCTCAAGGCCAAATGGTCAGGATCATAGGAGAAAAAGGGGTGGCTAAGGGTGAGGAATGATTGTGAGGAAATAAAAAGAGGTTTCATGAGGCCAGAGGCATTGATTTGAGGTTTTTTTGTGCAAACGTAGGTAGAAATACAGATAAAATCCCCCAGGGTTGGAATATGCAGGGTCGAGATTGAAGAGGGTGACACTTGGATGGAGAAAATGATTACAGGAGAAGAGGAAAGGTCGCCTACCTAGAGAAAATGTGCATGCACATTAGTTGCAAATCTCGCTCCTCTCTTGTGCGACCCAAGAATCATTACCAAATGAGTCTTGAGCGACTAGTTATAAATAGTTTCGGTTGCATGTGCAAGGGTTGCATGGGTCGCAAGTCTCGGAGAGGGAAGGAGTGTGACCTTGCGACCTGTGCAACCACTGAAGGTTGCTAGGTCATAAGGGTCGCATGGCTATGGTGGCTGCATTTTGTGACCTATGCGACCTTGTGACCTAGCGACCTATTGGTCACGCATTCGCAAGGGTCACAATTTTTAGAGATATGACTTATGCGACCTATGCGACTTGGGCTGGTTGGGTCACATGGGTCGCACTAGTCGCAGGCGAAGGAAAGGTAGCGTTATGCAGCTGTGACTGGATGACTTGGATGAGATTGCAACTTAGCTTTACTTGGAAGGAAATGACTTTTCTGGTCTCTCGAACTCTTAAACAGACTCTTAGGATGAGGAAAACTCTTGAAAGGTAAAAGGGGCTCCTAAATTTTGAAGAGCTTGAAATTTTGTCGGAGTTTTTGCAATGGCTACAACAAAACCATCATTTAAAACTCCCACGTCCCTTTTTACACCTTCCATGCCATTCTTCAAACCATCCATCTTAGCTTCTGCTACTTTTTGTGACAACGAAATTCGTTGCACTGTCTCGTTATTTTGATATATGATGTTGCATTTCTTCCTCTTCTTCATGAATCATAGTAGAGATTTCCAGTTTCTTACTATGTGTTTCCATTTTATTTATTTGGGTCATGAGTTAATGATATTTATTTTTCACTACTCCCTTTGAATCACTTCCAACTAATTTTTCAAACAAAATTTGAAGATATAGACACATTTTTCTTGCTTTGTAGGAGCTCAATATTGAATCTGTTGTATAATTGTAATTTTGGGTCTCCAAGGTCTTAAATTTTGTGTTGTGGTAGCCCTCTAATTCCTCTTTCCAACCCCATAAGTCTGATCAAGATTGGATTCTCCAAGGAAAATTTATGTCAAATCTCCCACGATGACATTATTACGGACTAGTTGAGTAGAGAAAAGTTGTACAGGGTGCCACGTGTCACTGTTTCAACCTTCGACCCTGAAATTTATGCACGAAAAACTAAATTCCAGGAACTTTCAGCCACTATTTATAGAATTCAAATCTGATGCTTGAAATGAAAGTTATGACGATTTTCCCTAGGTCACCCATTTGAAACAGAATTATGGAGCCTGCAAAAACCCT